>CM051257.1:61257254-61337254 GCA_027921565.1 Artemia sinica | reverse complement strand
AACTTCCTTCATGGAAAGATCCTCCCACATAGCCCCTGACCCCCTCACTACCAGAAAAAAATCCCCCCTGAAAACGTCTGTATACTTCCCAATAACCAATACTATATGTTAACATTGGGTAAAGTTCATAACTTTCAGCCCTCCCCCTGGGGACTTCGGGGGAGTAAGTCATCCTAAAAGACATAGTTATCATATTTTTGACCATGCTGAACAAAATGGCTATCTCAAAATTTTGATCGGGTGACTTCGGGAAACAAATGAGCGTGGGAGGGGGCCTAGTTGCCCTCCATTTTTTTTGGTCACTTAAAAAGGGAACTAGAACTTTTAACTTCCGTTCCATATGAGCCCTCCTACGATATTTTATGACCACTGGGTCGATACGATCACCCCTGGGGGAAAAAAAATAAATAAATAAATACGTATCCGTGATATTTTTTCTGGCAAAAAAAGTAGAATTCCACATTTTTGTAGATAGTACCTTGAAACCCATGCAGCATGGTTCTCTGATACCCTGAATATGATGGTGTGATTTTCATTAAGGTTCTATAACTTTTAGGGGGTCTTTCTCCCTTTTTTCAAAAATTAGCCAAATTTTCTCAGGCGCGTAACTTTTGATGGGTAGGACTAAACTTGATGAAACTTATATGTTTGAAATCAGCATTAAAATATGATTCTTTTGATGCATCTATTGGTATCAAAAATCGGTTTTCTCGAGTTTCGGTTACCATTGAGCCGGGTCGCTCCTTACTTACAGTTCGTTACCACGAACTGTTTGACAGTGAAACGACAAATAACTTTCGTATCTGATAATGTCAGATTTTCAATCGCGTGTGCAAGCAAGAGAAGGAGTTATAACATGTCCTGTAAAAGCAAGAAACTTCTAGGCGTCTTTAGAATGAAATAAGATTCAGTTACTGGAAATTTGTTAATTGGCCAAACGTGCTGAGTTAAAGCTGCTCAACTTTAATTCGTATGTCAACGTATTTTGACGTATTCGTATTCCGACCTTAATCGATATTCTTCAACATCGCTTAAATTACCGCTATTTTTTTTAAAGGAAGGATGGACCCCTCTGCATCTTGCTGCCAATGCTGGTCACGAGCAAACAGTTCGCTTATTACTTGATAGTGGTGCATCTGCAAGATCAAGAACGTTTCGAGGACGAATACCTCTATGGTATGCAGTAAGTGAAGCACATGCCACCGTTGTTAGTATACTGTTAAAAAAAGAACACGATCCCTACTTATTACTCGACGATAAAAAGGTATTTCCGTCTGATTTTTTTATTAGGAATATTTGAATAGATTCTTAAACCACGGATGTCATTAGACAAATGTGAGACTTTTCTTTTGTCGCAGTAAAACTCGCATGTAAATTCTTTAATGTTCTTATATAATTACATCATTAAGGGTACATGTTGCTTTGACATTAATTGTATTTAAAGATCTTAATTTGAAAGATTCTGGCGATGGGTTAACACTTGCGTTTAAAACTGCACAATGGACTCTTTATGGAAGCTTACAGGATTTTTATAAGTGTAGGGAAATTCTCAGAATTAAAGAATCTATTACGAATTTTTCATATTTTTATGGAATGTTATTAACGGAGATTTATTTCCAACTTACCTTAGTTTTTGGCAAACACATTAAATTTGATTGGCAATAATTAGCATTCCCTATGTCACTCTCACATCTATCTCTGCCTCATTGTCTCCCTATCTCGTAGATGTCCCTATGTCACTAGGAATAAAATTTGGAATGTAACAAGCGTACCTTTACATTTTGGAACATATTTTTTTGTGTAAGGTGGGGAGTTGAATATATGGGGAGTTAACTATCACTCTCGATGAAGGGGAGCTCATTTAAAACGGATAGTAATTGATTTAGCAAAAACAAGAATTTTCACATGTAAGTATAAAGTAACGTTAAAGCCTAAACCAGTCCAAAAGCGCCCCGAATTTGCTAATTGTCAGTCCCTGCTCTTCATGCTAAAGTTAACTTATAACTTTGGCAGTAAAACAACTATTAGATTTATTAGATTATTAGATTACTATAATTATTATTTTAGCTTATTAGAATACAACAAATAGTTGTTTTAGTTTTTATTTTTAAAAACATTTAAAAAACATTTTTAGTTTAATTTTTTTTTTTTGTCGGAAAATAAATATATTTATGATATATCAATAATATCATCATTAATCTTTTAGCAAAATTCTCAAAACATATTTTACTTTTAGTAAAGCACAACTTATAATTAAAAATGTTTGAAGCATTAGCACTTCCCCTTATATCTAAGACACGTTCTATTCTTGTAAGTCTTAATGCTCTTACTATAGTACAATAATTGATTATTCACCCACATCATACAAAAGTTATGACACTCGTGGAATAATAGAGAGACTAAAAAACAAATGAACAAGGACAAACTTCAATAATAAGACAGCAAACTAAATTATGATGGTGGTGAACATCGGAAATATTCTGAAAGTGACATTTTTCTGTGCAGCATGGTCAAGCTTGTTGTTTCATCTGGAATCTCAAATTTATGAGCTATATTGTTTCTTAACAGGGTCAGGGATGGATTCAAGGGGAGGGGGGGACCACAGGCCCTCAAAATTTTTTTGACACCCTCATTTGTTTTTTATCCCTTTTTTCGACCATTTTTTTAAATAAACTTGTCAATTCGGTCAATTATTGGCATTCTTTTCACATTGGGCTGCCCCCAAGATTTTGCTCTAGATCAGCCTTTGAACAGGGGGTAAAGGGAAAAAATTGCTTTTAAACGAAGAATTTTGACTTGTTTACTGTCATCGGAATTAGAAATAAGGTTATCCGAAAAAGGAGGATGAGTCTAGGCTTTCTGTGTCCAATGGAAGGAGCCTTGTAAGACATTGTGTTTCTTTAGTACTTGATCCTATCGGTTTTTGGCCGCCACCAAACCAATGAAAATAATTGCAGTGTGGCAGTACCCAGATGTATTCGGGTCGATACGTAGTATCCTTGCTGAAAAGAACAGAATCTGAGGAGAGAAAATTTTCCGAAAAAACAACCAACAATGTCTAGAATTGTCCAGAAAATTACTAGGTTGGTTATAAAGACCTATTTTACGTACTAACCTAGTCTTATATGTATTTTTAATAAAGAAAACACATTTTAAAAAACAGAATAGTCTGCCTAATAGGTCTATACCGGGCTTACAAAAATTTAATTTTTTTAATGGGCTAAATTGTAACTTTTTACAAAAACTTGCTGTTTCCCATTCTGCTAAATACCATTGAAGTATCTGTGCCGCTGGTAGATTTAAAGGTTTATATTCTCTTTGAAATTTTAGATTTTTGCGACTACTTGCGACAACTACAGACCTAACTTGCACCAAAAGTAGATAGATACTGAGATAAATGAACTCTTTAGGTTCATATCTATTCATTGAGCAGCCTAGAAATGTTGCATTGCTTAGACTTTTCTCTTGGGAAATAATCCAAAATCGCATTAAAAACATCAGACAAATCATCTTATTTTCGCATGTTTTTCCATCATTATGAGACACTTTTGAATCTAAATAAGAAATATTCAAAGCAAATTTCAAAAAAGTAATTTTCGAGGTGAATAAAGCTAAATTTTAGTTGTTGAATAATAGCAAAAATACCGTCTCACACTGAAACACTAAAACCGTTGGAATTCGTAATTTACATGCTAAGAAATTACACAGGGAATACAAATCCTAATTCTTATAAAACCTATGTTAAAGCCCTTGAATTTACTCTCTTGTCTGTTTCCAATACCTTTTGATCCTAACTTTGTAAATTTTGGTCTCCTCGGTCTCTTCTTTTTTAATGAAGATTGCACTTAGCATGTGCGATCGATCCAAAAACCAATCAGATTATTTCACTCTTTGCTAATAGAAGACAGTAGAAAGCATACTACTACTACTACTACTAACAAAAATTCATTTCAACACCAAAAAACCTGAGGCCAGCACAGCTCATCATGCTCTCCTCTCTCACAATGTATTCAAAGCTTCCTTCTTTACACCTTCCTAAGAGGTTCCAATTTCCCTCGTGACCTTTCTTACGACCTCTTCCTGCCCTATTGGGGGGTAACCGACCTTCTTTTCATTTGGCCCTATATGGATGGCCTAAAAGGATAATCTTTGGCAATCGGTCATCCTTCATTCAAAACATGTCCTAGCCATCAGAACCTTTCTCTCACTATAGCTCCAGACAGTGGGATTGAACCACATTTTTGTACGGCTAACTGTGGGAAATATGGTCAGCCTTCCTAAGCGCCACGTTTCAAAGCCATTCTTGACCATTGTAATCGCTGTAGTTTCCAATAGTCTAATCTTGGTTCTCAGACTTATCTTCCTATTCTTCCAAACTTTTTTCAACTCTAAAAAGACATTCTTGGCTATTCTACTTTTAACATCTTCGCCGCATCCACCATCTTTACTAATAATGCTATCCAGGTAAGTGAAGCTATCTAATTGATTTATCTTCTCGTTACTCAACATCCTCTCTTCACCTTCATTTATTCCTGGTCTCAGCGATTTGGCATTCTTAACACTAATCTTAAATTCTATTCCCGCACTCTGAACTCTCAAAACCTCCAAAACATGATTCATTTTGCTAACATTTTCAACTAGGGCGCTCAAACCATCAGCGTAGGAGAGTGTATTTGTATGAGAGTTTTACTTTCGCATTTGATTCCATGCTCTCAGGAGGATAAAGTCAATGAAAATTATCCATACACTGTAATATTAAGCAGCGAACTCTATCCCCCTTCTCTCTCCAAAAAAGACACCAGTAAAAGATTTCTAGTTCAATAAACGCTTCAAAATCACAAAAAGAGCGTTAATCTTATGGTAGCCTATATCAATTCAAGCCCATACAGTCTTGAAAAGGTCAAAATCGGCAGCCATTTTATATAAAACAAGTAATGTCAAATCAAAATATGACTTTATGATTTAAATTAAAAGGATTCCACGTTAAACCCATGAATCTCACTCATAATTTTTACATCTTTCGTGTACTTCTAATGTTCCTTATATATTGAAACTAGTGAATTTTTGTTGGTTATTTATCGGAAGCAGTTGTTTATAAATTTTATTGAATTATTATCTTTAGCTAAAATTTACAGAAGTTGCAGAAGCTGATGAATTTTGTCCAATTAATCTGAAAAATTACTTATGAACTACTTGAGTGGCAGCATTGGTACGGGCTTATAATTCTTCTCTGATCTTAAAAGGATCGTGAGTATGTATATTGTATGAATGCTTACTGATAATTTTTGTTTGCTCTTGTCTTAACTGAGCTTAACCTACTTTTAGTTCGTGTATAACCTCATGCTGTGTGGAAAAGGATATAAGGCACTCGAAGAATTTATATTAGAATCTCCAGCCCCAGTAGATGTCGCAGCTAAACTTTCATACATTCTTGCCAATATTTCTACAAAGGTAAGCTATCAGATTTTTAAATCATTGACTTGATGATTTTTTTATCAAATAATTGTTATAGTGCTTTTTGTAACTTAATCATTTTTTTTCGATTTTCTTTTATTTAATTATGTTTGAATTAAGTTAAACTTAACTCTGTAATTGAACCCAACTCTGTCTGATCTGTATTTAGAAAGGACAAGAAATTTTAAATATATATTAACTATTACTTACTAATGTTCAAGGGCTGAAGGAGGGGAGGAAAGAGGTTGCCCCTCCTCAATACCTCACTCTTTGCGCTAAGGTTATTTAAACTTTTCAAACCGCTTATTATCCTAATTAAACGGCCCTTGTGTTTCAGGAGTCGTTCTTAAAGAATTGGAACAATAGAATTGGAACGAAAAGTTAAACTATAGTTCAAAGAGTTAATTTGTTTTTACTTAATTTGTTTTTACTTAATTTCTGAACGTTTTTAAATAATGCCAGAAAATCCGGCTCCCTCTCCACAGAAAATTTTTTCTCCCCCACGGAAAATCCGTCCATGGAAAGTTTTCTCACCTAAAATACCCCCCCCCCCCTGCCTGAATAATCCCTTTCAAACAATTCCATTCTAGCTGAAAATTACCCCCGGACGATTCCGGGTGAAATATTTTTCTTACCATACTTTCATTTGAAAAAGACTAATTTCTGATTTTTTCAAAACCAGTCCTCCTCCGTGGAAAATTTTTCCCGAAAATACCCCCCCCCCCCCCCGTGCCTCCTACTAAAAAGTTGATTACGCAGAAAATTCCCTATAAAGAATTTATCCCATGAAAAACTCCTCTGTAGGGAATTTGTCCCGTAAAAAATCTCCCCCCCCCCCCGACGGAAATATTTTCTAGAAAGTCCCAATTGTAACACTTCTCTAACTTATATTAAACTACAAAAAAAAAAAGATTTTAACAGCTCCATTGCCAAAATAAAGGAAGTAGCTTTTCTTCCAAAGTTTTACAGAAAGATCAGATCAATGGACGTCTGAAATGCTTCGAACAGCCTGTGAAAAACGGTACAGGAAAATCTCGGACTTAAAGGAGCAGAGAAGTACCTCACTCTTTTTTGCTTCGCTAGTCGTCGGGAACCTGGTTATCTGATGAGAATCAAACTTGTGAAAACTAGACTTTAGAAAAAGAGAGACTAAGAACAGACGCATAGAAAATTGAATATCCTAGTCTATACGACCCATTATAGACTAGGTACAGTTAGGTTTCGAAAACGCAGGTTGCGAAAGTTACGTCAAGTATGTCACCACTAGATTTGGAAAAGCTTCGGTAGTTTTTGATGGATATGACAATGGTCCTTCGACGAAAGGTGTGGCTCACCTCAAACGTTCCAGGGGTAAACAGAGCCCAGTGGTAGAATTCGCTGGTACAACAAAGTTAACAAGAAAGAAGGAAAAGTTCTTGCAAAACTGCACAAACAAGCAGCGGATAATTCTAGCAATAGGAGAAAAATTGTCCTCAGCAGGTTGTTCGAAACAACATGCCTCTGCTGACGCGGATGTCCTGATTACAACCACAGCCATTCATAGTGCAAGAACTCAGTTGACGTGTCTCATCGGCAACAACACTGACCTCCTTATCCTTCTCCTCTATCATGTCACTGCCACCCACAAAGGTCTGTATTTCAGATCCGAAACGAAAGCTTCAAACGAACATAAGCTATGGAATATTTGCTCCATCAAAGAAAAACTAAGGGACATGTGTGGTGCAATTCTATTTCTGCACGCGTTTCTAGGCTGTGACACCACTTCGAGATTACAAGGAATTGGTAAATCTGTCGGACTGTCATTGTACCGGTCCGATCCGTCTTTCCGTGAGGCCTAAGGTCTTTATGGACTCGAAGGCTAGGAAAGACGAGCTCGTTGTAGCTGGTGAACAAACTCTTTTGAGAATTTATAAAGGAAAGCCTGAAGAAACTCTCGTGTCCTTGAGACATCGTCTGTTCTTGGCCAATCTCGCTTCCTCTTCCGCATTTGTCTGCCCTGATCGGATACCTCCCACACCCGCAGCTGCGAAGTTCCATTCTTTTCGCGTGTATTTTCAGGTAATGGAATGGAAAAGCGAGGCTGTTGCGATGAAACCGGAGAACTGGGGATGGCAACTCTCTGCTGGTAGTTACATCCCAGACTCCCAGTAATGACAGAGAAGAAACCTGCTCCCCAAAGTTCAAATTATCCGCTGCAGATGCAAATCAGGTTGCGATACGGCCAGATGCACTTGCCGTAAGAATGGCATGCCCTGCACACTTGCTTGCGGAGAGTGCATGGGAACAAGCTGTAATAACTCTGAAGCAACATCTCTAGAAGAAGAAGAATTTTAGTGTTTTGCAATAATGGTGGTTGTGCTCTTTTGTAGTGCTCATTAATGAAATGATGATTCTCAATATTATGTGATCTAAAAATGATGATTATCAAAATTGTGATTTATATATAGATGTGTTAATGTTTTTGTTTTCCAACTGTAAAAGAAGCCTATAATAAGAATAATTTTTTCAAGTTTCTATACGTCTATGCCTATAGTTTCCCTTTTTCTGCAGCCTGGTCTTCACACGGTTGATTCTCATCGGATAACCAGGTTTCCAACGATTAGCGAAGCAACAAAGAGTGGGGTACTTCTCTGCAACAAAGAGTGAGGTACTAGATTTTCCTGTGTTGCTGTTTGAAATATTTCTGGCTTCCATTGATCTGATCTTTCTAATACTTCGGAAGAAAAGCTATTTCCTTTATTTTTGCGATGGAGTTATTAAATTCTTATTTTTTGTAGTTTAATATACGTTACAGACGTGTTAGAATAAAATTAACATCATTTTTGGTTTCAGCGAGTTGCTTTATACCAGAATCGAGTCCCCGAAAGTCCAGAAATAACAAAAATCAAAAAAAAATTTTACCCATTTCACCCCCTTTAAGCAGCCCCAGAAGATTTTTCCGGTGGTGATTTTAGCAGATTTTAGATATGTTGTCCAGCAATTTTTTCTGAACATTTTAGTGTAAAAAAATCTTCCTAAATGTCAAAAAGAAAAAACCTATTTTTTCGCCCTCTTCTACCCCTTTTAAGCAGCCCCAGAAGGTTTTCCTGGCGGGCAATTTTAGCGGATTTTGGAGATGTTGTCCAGAGATTTTTTCTGAACATTTTAATGCAAAAAAAGCTTCCTAAATGTCAAATATGAAAAAACCTATTTTTTCCCCCCCTTCCACCCCCTTTAAGCAGCCTCAGAAGGTTCTTCCGGCGGGCGATTTCGGTGGATTTCGGATATAATGTTCAGCGATTTTTTCTGAACATTTTGGCGTAAAAAAAACCTTTTGCTGCAATTTTGTCCCGGCCAAACTGTACTTTTACTGGACTAGGAAGGGAAAGCGGGGCAAGCATCCCGAGCGGCACGCCTGGAGGGGTTGCAAAACAAGTAAAAGAGTAAAATTATGAAAAAAACTTGTAGAATTATCTAAACTATGTAAATTATCTAAATTGCAAAACCGGAGTGTTTTTTCAAGAATAATTACTCGATTTTCGTAACATACGCCCTTTCCTCTTATTTAGCTTTAAGGGTTTATTTTTGTGTTAGAATGACAGAGCGATGTAACGGATGGGGTGGGGTTTCAACGGTCCTTTGCTCCCCAATTAGGTAGGTAACCTTGGTAGGTCCCCTTTTAATAATTTTAAGAGTTTCACAGGGGATATCAATTCACAGAAAAGTAGGCAGGAAAAGGTTTTTTATGGCACAAAAAAAATAATTATCAAAATATACGGGTGGGGCTGTTTTTTCCTAACGACAATCCCAAAAAAACGGTATTTTTCCTAATTTAATCCCCAATTGGTGCTCCTCTAAATTTCTTCATGTTCTCCATTAATTCTTCTAATTTTGGAGCTGTCAACCAACAATCCATCCATGGAACAGATTACAGTATGCGTAATCAATGACATCAGACCATTTTTATTTCATTTAATGTTTAATCAGTTGAAATCACACTTACTTCATTGCTAAGGAAAAGAGAGACAATAAGGAGGAAAATAATAAGTAATAGAAGAATAAGAAAAAGATAGGCTATAAGGATGTTGAAAAAAAATACAAATGAATGTGCATTGTCAGTTTAATATACATATTCTGATATTTAGTAATTAAAATGTTAATATTATTTGATTTATTAAAGTTATAAAAGTAAAAACATTTATATTTTTTTCAGTAAAGTGCAAATTTTGTTCTGGCCTTGGGAAGGCATATGGGTTTTGCGCCCAACTTATGTTAATTTCTGCTCGTTGTGAGTTTGACTCGGTTATTTATTGTAATTTCTGTTCGTTTTGGTTTTATTTATTTATCGATGCTGATTTGTGGTAGTTCCACGCTTGGTAGATTATTTGATTATATTTTTGCTCATTTTTTGTTTAATGGAGTTCTTTACTTTTCTTTGAAAAACTTATTTTGTGGAAAAAGTTTTTTTTTAATTAATTGAAATTTAGATCAAAAGTTTAAAGTAAACCGGAGAATGGCTAAAATTGGCAACATAAACCACGACGCCAGTAGAAATATAAGCGTGTACCTATTTTGATAACCCCCTAGGGGTTTACTTACGCACTGAATTTTTCTTGAACTTTGGAAAAAAAGAGATCAAATTGGCTGAAAGAAAAGGTTTCTCACTAAAATTGTATCTTTGGTATTCGGGTCGGCCCTGTTTGGGATTTAAAATCGGGGCAGTGATTTGATAATTTTTTGACCCAAAAGTTTCTACAGTCGGGATTTCAGCTTCTTATTTTCGGTGCCTGGGACTTAAGTCTTGACAATTTTTAATTTGGTTCTAACCAGTGGGACCAATTTACGAAAATACGGAAGAGATTTTATTTGAATTTTTGTAAGAACTTTTTGAATTTTTAAATGAAGGTACAAAAATATATTTTCAAAATATTTAATGAAATATGTAATAGGGAGCAGTTACGAATCCCCTCTTTCCAATTGGCGTCATTATCCCAAGGGATGGGGTTCCTAGAATTTTTTTTTTTTTTTACTGCTATCGTTCTCGGTTAGAGCTCCACAGATATTTTTTAGATGCCATAAATTATTCATTGTTCCAACCTTACATTTTATATTTAAAAGGGAGGGGGAGGAGGTATTAAATCAACAAATATTAATTCTCTATTTTCTTTCATTAACATTATTGACTAATGTTTCCCAGTGAAACGGTTTTTACAAGTATTTTAAATAAAAAAAACAAGTTTTTTTAACTGAAAGTAAGGAACGACGTTAAAACTTAAAACGAACAGAAATTATTCCGTATATGAAAGGGGCTGTCCCCTCCTCAACGCCTCGCTCTTTACGCTAAAGTTTTTTATTGTATAAAAAAAATAGAGTTGTGAGAAAGTCAAACTTTAGCGTAAAAAGCAAGGCGTTGAGGAGGGGACAGCCCCTTTCATATACGGAATAATTTCTGTTCGTTTTAAGTTTTAACGTCGTTCCTTACTTTCAGTTAAAAAAACTTGTTTTTTTTTATTTAATTTTTGAACGTTTTCGAATAAATGCAGGTTTTGATCTTGGCTCACAGTACATGAATAATTAAAACAAATTTTCATATTAATTTACTTTTATTTGGTTAAATGGCTTTCTCGAAACTTGTTTCATTTTATTTACGAACGTTTTTATTAGTAAAAAATATACGTAACTTACGAATTAACTTACGTAACGAACTTCTATGTTCATATATTTTTAATACGTATATTGGGGGTTCGCTCCCTAGTCAATACCTTACTCTTTAAGTGAAAGTTCGAATTTTGTTCCAATTCTTTAAAAATGACCGCTTAATCACAAAGGCCGTTAATTAGAATAAATAGCTCTTATGAAAGTACTAAAAAATCTCTGGCTTAAAGAGTGAGGTATTGACTAGGGGATGAACCCAATCATATATGTAATATTTTCTGTTCGTTTAAAGTTTTTATGTTGCTGCTGTTGCAGTTGAAAAACTTGATTTTTATATTTAATTTCTGATTTTTTTTTAAATAATGCTGGGAAGTCCGGCGTCCCCTTCATAGCAATGTCCCTTCCCCCATGAAAACTTCCTTCCTGGAAAGATCCTCCCACATAACCCCTGACCCCCCCCCCCCCACTACCAGGAAAAACCTCCCCTGAAAACGTCTGTAGCCTACTGTATACTTCCCAATAACCAATACTATATGTTAACATTGGGTAAAGTTCATAACTTTCAGCCCTCCTCCCGGGAACTTCGGGGGATTAAGTCATCCTAAAAGACATACTTATAATATTTTCGAACATGCTGAACAAAATGGCTATCTCAAAATTTTGATCAGGTGACTTTGAGAAAAAAATGAGCGTGGGAGGGGGCCGAGTTGCCCTCCATTTTTTTTGGTCACTTAAAAAGGGCACTAGGACTTTTAATTTCCATTCCAATGAGCCCTCCCACGATATCCTAGGACCACTGGGTCGATACGATCACCCCTGGAAAAAAAAAATAAAAGAAAAAAAATAAAAAAAAATAAACACGCATCCGTGATCTTTCTTCTGGCAAAAAAATGGAAAATTCCACATTTTGTAGATATGGGCTTGAAACCTTTACAGTAGGGTTCTCTGATACGCTGAATATGATGGTGTGATTTTCATTAAGGTTCTATAACTTTTAGGGGGTCTTTCCCCTTTTCTCGAAAATAAGCCAAATTTTCTCAGGCGCGTAACTTTTGATAGGTAAGATTAAACTTGATGCAACTTATATATTTGAAATCAGAATTAAAATCTGATTCTTTTGATGTATCTATTGGTATCAAAATTCCGTTTTTTAGAGTTTCGGTTACCATTGAGCCGAGCCGCTCCTTACTTACAGTTCGTTACCACGAACTGTTTGACTGGTCCCATCGCTACCCGTCGAATGTACTCTCATGTTATCTACTATACCATTTCTATTTTCCTGAGCACCAAAATTAGCAAGGACAATCCTTATTTTCGATACTTTCAATGTGCTGGGTATCGGAATTAGCAAGGTATTATCCTGACTTTAGATCTAGTGAGATCTGACCTGGGTACTAAAGCACCGATATAAATTTTACCGAAAAAGCTAGAAAAATTGAATTTTAAAGCAAAAACAAATTACAGTATTTCAAATAGTATTTTTATCCTTAATCATTCTTGAAAGGAACATTGAATTTCTAAGAAAAGAAAAACAAATACATTTCCGATTTTGATGTTTCTGATTTTATATGGTTAATTAATTGCTGTGTTTTAAATTTTAATTGTAATATGTAAATATATATATTTTATAGATATAAAGCTTCACATTCTATTAACGTAACCCGCCACCATTTAGCTAGGCTCAGGCCTTTGGCTATATTTCAGAGAGTGAAGTTCTTCTTCAATAAATTATGATATGCATCTTTCAAAAGTGGTCGAAATAGACAATGAGTTGATAAAACTAGCACTTATTAATTGCCACATGGTAGAGAGTAGTGAGACATTGCTGATGGATACAGAGAATTCATATCAAAGAACACTCTATTCGACATTCTCCTTCACTCCATTGGGAACAGTTTCCAAGATATGATCCCCATGGAAAACCGTATTCACTGCTCGTTGACTGCTTGACAAGCTAGTTTTGGTCAATGTTGGTGATGAGACCAATTTTTTTGGCTAATTTTTAGGATTAGGCTCATTACCTAACCCACGATATGGATAGACAGTAGCTCAAATCTAGCCTAAATTCATCACGAATCTTATCCTTGTTTTTACAGACAATATCCGAAAGTGTGAGCACATTACTTGATACATATAACTTGCAGGAGTCGGCCTCCTTTTTACACCCATTACACCCTTTTTACACCCATCCTTTTTACTCCTTTTACCATATCATTTTAGCGAAGTTGCATTCATCGAGTGTGCACTTACGATCGTGAAAAGAATCATAAGACGATTCTATCGAGGGAGTATTTTCCTGGGCCAATCTTGACATGGAGTTGTAGTGTTCAGAAGAGTAAACGCTTTTAACCATTAGCAAATCATAAATTTATCATCATTTAGAAAAAGTTGCTTGAGCAGAGGAAAAACTGATGAAATCGTCCGTTTTCTGCACTTGAATCAATTCGCTTAGAGAATTTGGGAAGAAAATGTAGGAACCTAAAAAGTGAATTTTATTTTAGCTTTCCTTGCTGTTTACAAAAATTCCAAAATATGCAGGTTTTCCGTTGATTTCGGTGAGATTTTATAAGAAAAGTTACCCTCCACTCATACACCATCTAAATTTTCGTCGCTTTGAAGTTTCGCCATTGCCAGAAGCAAAAACTTCGGATCGTGGTTGGAATTGTGTATAGAAACCGGGAGAAAGAGCTGTTACTTAATTCTTGAATTACAATTTTTATTGACCCAATCCCTCAAGTTACGTTTAAAGGATTTAGGGTCATCAGGTGATCATTGTCCCTTACAGTATCTTTCTAGTCAACAATTTACCCCCTACAAACCCATCAAGTTATTATAGATCGGATGGCCCTTTCTTCCTCATCTGATATGGAAATTGCGTAGCATCCTTGACGCGGTCTTGAAATAGACCTTTTGGCAGTTTTGATTAGTGGCATCAAAGTTTTTTTTTCATGCTTCCCTTCTCACCCATTGTCTCAAAGACCTGTACCACTTAGATTATACCGGTGCATGTGTGCAAAGGAAAAACTATAGCTTTGTGCTCTTTAACAATATTCGATTTTGATGGGTCACATACGTTCAACAGTGTTCCTAGGGTGAGTTTCTTCACTTTTTGAAAGAGAATTATGAGAACTCTTAAACTGTAAATTGGCTGTGTCTCCTGCAGGGGTCTCCACTGATTGATAACCGTGACTTTTCAAGTCTTTCAGACGATTATTAAGCGTTCTATCACTGCAAAATGATTATAGACACATGTGACAGTATTTAAAATTCCCACACTCTTTCGTTCGAGACAAAATGACCGCATGAATTTACGGCTTAGGGAGGTCTATAGATAAGCCAAACCCAATTTTTAACACTACGTATTGCCGGAGCCCTAACTGAATACAAAACATCTTTTTGATGCTTTCCCTTCCCACCTTTTACAATTTTCCCACTACTAGCCACAATTCTCCAGTAAAAGAAACGCAATTTCTGATTGTTCCCATATCAGAAATAGGGAGTCTCTACACCAGAAATATCAATATTTACTATCTTTTAATGTATGTACTCGTCAGGTACCTGCTTAATAGCATTCTTACAATTCAACATGGGTTTGAGACAACTATATTAACTATATTAAGATTTGATATTAGTTGATGAATATACGAGTCAAGTACGACTTCAATGACTTTCTTACGCCTGAGAAAGGCTCTGAAAAGGTGCCAAGAAACTGGCGACGTCAAAATTGGAAATGCTAATCTACTTTCATGTTGAATCAGGAGTTTATCCCTATTTGTATGGGCCATTTTTATGAACTTTGTCATAAGGAGCACAAAAGAGGCTATGGGATAGCACGGAATCAAATGGAAACGTAAAACTCCACTAAACTTAGATTATGTTGATGGTTTGAGTGTCCTAGATGAAAATGTTAGCGAAAAGAATGATTTATGAGGGGTGGCTTTGGGCGTTCAGGGTGCAAGAATAGGCTTAAAAATTAGTGTTAAGAAGATTGATTAGAAACTGGGAATAAATGAAGTTAAAATATGATGTTGGGTAACGAAAAGATCGATCAAGTGGATAGCTTCACTTACCTAGGTGGAATTATTAGTAAAGATGGTAGATGCAGTGAAGATATTAAAATTAGAATAGCCAAGGCCCAGGCTATTTTTTAACAGTTGAAAATTTTTTGGAAGAACAGGAAGGTAAGTCTGAGAACCAAGATTTGAACATTCTAAGCGACAGTGATGACATTGGTGAAATATGGTTCTGAAAAGAGGGCGCTCCAAAAGACGGAATATGATTTTTTATGTATTTTCCAGAGGAATTGTCTACTGTTTCTTTTTGGTACCCGTCTGACCAACCATATTTCAAACATTATTCTGTACAAAAAAATACGGCCCTATCCCGCTTTCTAGGGCCATAGTGAGAATAATGTTGAGAGTAGTAGGACATACTCTGCGGATGAAGGATGACAGATTGCCAAATATCGTCCTTTTCAGCCAACCATCTAGGGCTAAATGAAAGTAGTTTATTTACTAATGTGTGGGAGGAGGTCGTAAGGAAGGATTTAACAAAAATTGGGACTTCTTCAAAGGGTATAAAGAGGGAGGCTTCAAGTAGATAAGGAAGGATGAGAAGGATCCGTAGCTGTATTGGCTTCAGGAGGCTAGGTGCGGGAGCGAGTTGTTAGTAGTAGTAGTAGTAGTAGTAGTAGCATGTTACACATTATAAGTTTTAAAGGAAAGCAAAAATTGAAAAGTGGATCTTGGGTTTTCTTATTGTTAATGATGAATAATTGTTTGTTTGAACGTTTATATCTAGCCTTCAATACAAAACAAAAATAATTTTGACGTCAAACTTCAAAATTCTAGTTATATTTTAATATTTTGTAAAATGCAAAGTTCGGAGTTTTGAACCATTTTAAGACGAAACTTATACATAAGAAAGTGAGTTTTACCAATCTATTGAGCACATTTAATTTAAAAGGATGTGTTTTAAATATCCCTTTGATAAGGACGATCACATGAGAACTTATAACTTACCAGACCAGGCCAGTGGGATGTAGCATTTGGATGACAATAAGAATCTAATCGATTGCCAAAATTTCGTCAATCTCTACCAATAATTCTTGTTCGTCGAAATGTGTGTTGATGAAAAAATTTCAAATTATCAATATGCTCTCATGGGGGACAAAATATCAAAATATATAATTTTTGAAGCATCTAAAATCCCTACAGAAAACTTGCATTCTCTTTTAAGATAAAAATATTAATAAACACGATTTATATTATCGTATTTTCATGAAACAGAGGGCAGAATAATTTTACGAGTGTTTTCTTTAGCCACACACTAGTAAATTTATGGCGTGCCAGATGACTGACATATGGCAATAAGCTCATCAAAAACCAGATTTATGTAATGTTGCCAAATACCAAAAATATTTCTACTTTAAAAAAAAACTCAAAAACCTTGGCTTTTGGTGTGGTTCCAAGTGCTTTTGAAAACGGCAACAAACTGTTTAGTCAAAATACTCCTATCAAAAATGTCGATCAAAAATACTTCTACGATTACCCAGACACAATAAAAACTTTAATATTTCATTTTCTCACTCAAAGGAAAAGGAAAGATCCCGCGAACTTCTACAAGCATCAAAGAAATGTGAGCTAATGGCTTCTGATTTATTAGCAGTGGCAGCTAGTAGTGAAGGTGCCTCGAGACTGCTAACTGCAACAGACCGACAACATGTGCAACTCCTTGACGTTCTGATTGAGAATGAGCAAAAAGAAGTCATTGCGAATTCATCTGTTCAACGCTATCTTCAGGTAAGTTTTTTTTTTTTTGCATGTTCCGGAAGGATTATATTTTTCTTCATCTATTAGCATAAACGTAGCTTTGTATTTTTTGGATTTCAAAACCTACTTCTCGTGATAGTAAACACGTTTTTCATTTTATTCGGCGTGAACATGGCCTCATCAGAGACTACTACTACTACCAGCTACTCACTGCAGCACCAAGCCACCTCAGGCCAACACAGCTACGCACATTCCTCCTTCAAACCAATCTATTCAAAGCTTCCCTATTCACACCCTCCTAGGAAGTACCCAGATCCCTTATCTTTCCTTGCACCATCATCCCATCGTTTTTGGGGACGACCTGTTTTCGTTTGGCCCTAGACGATTGGCCGACAAGGACATACATTAGCAATATGTCATCCTTCATCCGCAGAGCGTGTCCTAACCGTCTTAACCTTTCTCTCATTGTAGTCCTAGAAAGTGGGATCGAGCCACATTTTTCGTACAGATTACTGTTTGATGTTTGGGACTTGTGCCCTGGTAATCTTACAAAAACTGAATATCGTCTTCCCCTTATGCACCATTTCGACGAATATACAATATAGTTTACCAAGAAAGTAAATTACTCTTATGGAACACAGCTCTGCTTATGTAAAAACATTATACTTAATTCTGTTCTTTTTTTCAGAGGGACTAATTACAGTTTTATGTTGTAACTTGGTGTTGTGTTTAATCTTCGTAATATCTGCTTTTCCATGGACAAAGATTCAAAATTTTATGTGAACTCACGTACACAGGAAGTCAGGTCAATAGGCCCGAGTCCCTTATCCTCTCCCCTGATGTCTCTATATTTTTAGAGTTTGTTTAATTGCTGTTAGCCAGCAAAGGGCTGGGTGAAACAGCTGCTCTTTTTGTGCTTTTCTAATTTGGGACCCCAGAGTGAATTCCTGCGTGCATCCAACTTCTTTTATTTTTTACTTTCTTACCATAGAATTTACCAATTATTTTACCATAATGCAAAGGCAGACTAGTCATATGAACTACTTGAGAGGACACTAAATTAAAATACGAAGTATTTGTTCTGTTTTTCTACATTTTTTAGGAGCTTTGGATGGGTGGACTACAGTGGTCGTCATGGATGATGATGATATTGTTTTTCACATGTGTTCTTTTTCCATTTGTTTGGCTGATTTTATCATTGCCACTGATTCACAGTTATCACAAAATACCAGTCATCAGGTAAGCAATTATATATATATATATATATATATATATATATATATATATATATATATATATATATATATATATATATATATATATATATATATATATATAGCAAACTTAGGGACATACCTACGGGATATATGTCTCGGTGTGCTCTTCAACTTCTAATGTTTTTATGATTCGTCCCTAATTGCCCAAATTATCCAAGGTAAAGATTAGAATATACCTCATAAAAGTTTGTTTTCATGCTTCCATACGCTGCCCACTTTACTGAAAATAAATTATTTTGGAAATTTTGACAAAACACTGTTGTTTTTCTGTTTTCTGTAACTCTTATCGTACAAAAAAAGGAGATGCTTGACAAGGCGCGCATCCGTGGGGGAACATTCCGGCTCATAGCCCATTTCATGAAATTGCTGATGTTTTGACGGTTTTCCAAAAATTTTCACATTATCCATATCATTCACTAATTTTAACATTTGTTGCTTTCACCTCCCCCTCCCCCTTCTTCTTCCATAACTTCAAGTGCAATTCCATGAGCACGATAATCTATCTTACCAGAACTATTTCAAAAAATATATTTTCAGAATTAAATTGCTGATTTTTCGTTCTATTTTTTTGTTTACTTAGCTTCCTGGAAATAGACTAAGGATTATGTTACAACTATGACTCAAATTCTACTTAGGGTGTGTATACTAGACGGCTTAGTGTTAACGCTTGTTCAAAAAAATAATCCACATCTTTTTCTTCCGATATTTTACAAGTACATTTATAATTTATTTAACTACGCTGCCTTTCAGTTGAAACATTTATTTAAAATCAAGTTCATACGCTTTTGATTGTCTGTGCACTTATTCATTTACACTAAAAATTAAGCCAAATTCGTCAAGATAGAATTGTGAAAATTTCTATTGAACAATTTCACGAACACGAGAATGGGCATAGATTATGAAAATCTGAAGAATATAAACTAAAAAGGAAACGAAAAAGCGAAACCTAAAAGCTGCAAATTTACAGTCGTGATAACAGGGGCGCGAGGGCCGAAGGTCCACTCTTCTGAATGTAGTGAGCAACTTGCTCAGAGGAAGATGACCAAAATATTTTATAAATTTTACTAGTTCACAAACGAAACGGTGATGCAGAGTCGCGGTGACCCAGTTTCAAACCCGGTTTCGTCACAAACGAGATCGGGTTCCTTGGTACCCGGGTCAAGCCTTTTTTATCTGAAATTGGGCCAGTAATTTGCTGTTCTCGGTGCTTACGACATTTGCATCGGGGATGCGGAATGCTAATTTTGAAATTCAGGAAAATCAAGAGATTATGTAGATAACTTGATAGTTCCTCCATGTGTATATGAAAGAAAAATGGGGATAAATCGTTGCTCGATTACTATCCCCGCCCCCGCCCCCTTCAAAATCTAAAAATGTAAAGTCATGAGAATTATCAAAAAATTTTCTTGCAATTTAGTTCACTTTAATAGTAGTTACCTCGGTTGTGCGTGAGCTTTTTATGTAAAAAATGTAATTTTATTTTTGCTAGAATTGCATATCAGTGGACAAGTTAATTGAGCCAATCTTGTGCGTTTTTACTGATTCGGGTTGGTTGATGTTTCATTTTGAGTTGTACTGGCAGGCTACATATTTCCGTACCACTGAGAGGAAGTTTCAGTACTTCTACAAACACCTTAAATGTTTTTACTTTTTAGATTTCTGCTAAATAAATTTTTACTTCTCTCAAGCCTTTTTTCTTCTTCTTTTTTTCTAAAATGGGTTTCCTCGTGTGTACTCTAAATATTTGGGCTATATTATTTATGTAGTCAACTGTCTTAATTAAAGTTCTTCATGTAGGCTTATATACTTCTGTATCTTATTTTATGTCCAAAGATATAACTTTACTATCTTGACGTTAGAAATCAGGATATGAATGCTGATTTTACATGTTTTTTCGGTAAGGCTTACCATTTATGGCAACATTAAATTCCTTGCTGGTTCACCCTAGAGCGGCTGTATCTTGGGTAATTACTGTAAGATTTCGGCTTAAATCTTGATCTGTACTTTATCTAAGAAAACAGTTTTCTTTAATATAAATCGACAACAATTAGCTTCAACTTATTCATGCATTAACATCTTACCTACTTTAATTGACCAGTATAAAGATTAACACCCTTGTTGTTATTTTCTCTCCCGTGCAAGAAGTAAGGCTTAATAAGTATAGGTGTTTCTTTAAGGTATTAACCCTCCCTCATAGCAGTGGTATAGTGTCCTGCCTACTGGTAAGGCTGATTGTCAGAGTGGCTTCAGCAGCAGAAGCTAAGAGTATGAGGAGCTCATGTATAGTGAACTCCCACAAACGACCAAGGGATACTAGAAATCGAATGCAATAACATGAAAAATAACACTGTGTAGCTAAATAAAAGGAATACCGAGTAGCTGCTACCTCTTCTAGTTTTGCAATATGTTATTACTTTGAGACTAATACCCAGGTGCTTGTCTGTATTTAATCGATCTGTGACGACGGAATTTCTGAATTGTATGTGGCATTAAGAATGGCCTAAGGTTTCTTGTAAAGCTACAGCTTACAAATCAAAATAATTGTCGGAACCAATTTTCAGTTCAGTTAATATTGGGGAGGACAGAAGATCGTCTTGTTCCCCAAAAAGTAAAAATAGTAATTGAAATTTCCGCTTGCTAGAATCTCCGTAATTTTCGTCGATTTGATTACATTGCTTACCCCCATTTAAGTGACTCATTAATGGCTGTAGATCGGTGCTTAGATTAGTCTGTCTCATTTCTCATTTTCAAAACATGACTCAGAATAAAATATGCCATTCGCACTTCCAGCACTTTTTTTCTTTAGCAGGCTTTATGCATCCATCCAATGATGTTCTAATATTCTAGGTTTATGTGTTATCTTACATCACATATTTACTTAATGGCACTGCTTGTGCTTTCTTCGACGCTTCCCATTTGCCCAGTCATTCGGGACACTCTCATACCTTGTTGGTATGAATGGATTTTACTTGCCTGGCTCTCTGGGAACCTTCTTGCAGAGCTATCGACTCCCCGCGATAGAGCTGGTCTTGGCTGGTTCCGTGTTGCAGTACTGATAGTTAGGTAAGTGCTCAATTTTCTTTGACTTCTATTGACTTCTATTTGGCTTCTATTTTTTTAATTGTATTGGTGCAGACAGCTTAAAATCAGAGAAGGGATCAGAGGAACTATTTAGGAATAAGATATTGTGCCAAATTTCAAAAATTCTAGGATTTTTCGTACTTTCCAATTTTTTATACAATATTATATCAAAATCTTCCTGAAACTTCTTCGGATGGATCCTATAAGAGTATTAACTATCTTCCTCCTATTTTATTCTGCGCATATGTTTGCAATAAATTGAGTAAATGCTTTAAACTTGTAAACTATTTAGATAGATAAGATAAGATTTATTCATGATGAAACCCATACAATAATACAATATTATACTCCCCCATAGGTTCTTTGGCCTTTAAAGAAGGGAAAACACAAACGAGTCACTAGCTCAGAGAAAGAAAATCAGTTACTCACACAGAGGAGAGAGAGAAAGAAAAAGAGAGTGATAATTTTTGTTATAGAACAAAAAAATTAAAATGATTAGTTAAAATAAATAAAATAAGTAATTTAAATATAAAATTTAAATAAACTCTAACAAATCCTGCATAAAAGAGAGAATAAAAGAAACAGAATGAAATGAAATGACAAGCAAAAAACTAATTAACTTCTAAGAAGCCAAAAAAATTTTATAATTTTTTTGAACAGTCTAAAATAGGGGTACCTTCGAGCTGATTGAGGCATCTTATTCCACACAATACGACTTGCTATTACAGGATTAAAACCTGACCTTACAGAAGGAGTAAAAGGAACTTGAATATGATTTTTTTTTTTTTTTATCAGGAACATTATAATTATTTTGATCAGAATTAAAAGATGGCTGAACACTTAGGGGCTGGGAGAGGTCATCATGAAGCTGAGAAAAAGTAAAACATGCACTCGAGAGAATATACAGTGACTGGAGGTTGAGTAAAGGGATTACTCTTGAACCATTAGTTTCCTAAATGAGGTACCTAGGTTTTTTATAACCCTTAGAAAGCGGTATTAAAAGAGAAGGAAAAGTTAATACCTATGCTATCGGATAGTAAAAAAATAAGATTGGATCAAACAGTGAAAAAGAACTTTTAAAATTGATCCAGGAGAAGTATTCCTGAGCTTCCTTCAAATACCGAGGCTCCTGCATATCTTCATTTTAATCAAATCAATATGACGTTTGAAAGACAAGTTTTCGTTAAAAAAAATCCCCAAATAACGAACATACCGATGTTTAGATCTATGAAAAATCCCATTCGACAGGTAATTTTCGGAAAATTGAGGATAAACCTCAGAAACACGCAAAAAATAACAAAACTTCACTTAAATAATTTAAGATAAGATAATTGGCATCAAACCATAGAATTTTTTGCTCAAACAAATTTTCTAGATTTAATCGAAGCTCTGATTCACGACTTTCATAAGTGCCGAATGTGCCGTCACTAGCAAAAGAAACAAGGACATCAGAAGAAGGCGAGCTATAGTTGCCGCTATGGTCATCGCAGGGCTTAGGATGACAAATCTACAGCAATTGATTGATTTCCCCGATTTCCCTCTGATCCGTACATTTTATTCTATTGATCACTTAATTTTGATTCGCTTAGCGACCTTTCCATTCCTTCCTTTTAGCCAATCCCCAACATTTTTGTTAAAAATTAGTTTTTCCAGTATTTCGAGGCCTTGATTCTAAAGCTTGAAATGTTGTATCACTTTAGGACATTCCTCTCTGTTTTATACAAAACTGGTTTAAATTGGATATTCAACTATTCATTATGGGTTTAAAATGTCGTTTGATGCTTAAACAAAGAAATGTCTTTTCAAGATTTACTACTTGGTACACATAGCGAAGTTATTTTCAAATTTAACTAATTTGAAATAGTCGCTTTATTGCTGATCTATTGGAGCAAAGGGGATTCCAACTTTTACTGATATCGAATTACCAAATTTACACAAAAAATGAGGTTTCCTTACAATCTCCCCCGCTTAAAATCTTATTATATTAAAGCATAATTTTGTTTTGAAAGAGATAGAGGAAAAGAAATACAAATTTACTAAGAATCATTGTAACTCAATTTCTCCTTGTGCTACTTCTATGTGGAACCCCGAGACTTTTGGTCTCGAAAATCCGTCTCTAATTTTTTTTTTTTTTTTTTTTTTTTTGAATATCAGTCCTATTGAAAGAAGTCCTACTATAGATATAAAGAGTGTAAAAATATTAAAAAGTCAGTATCCAATATGTTGTTTCATCTTCCCCTTTTTCCTTCTTGCAAGGAAACTCGTATTTGCTTCACTTCATCTAGGCCAATGGTTGAACTAACCCTATTCTGAAAGTAAATAGAAAGTAAATATTCAATTTTGCCTTCCAAAAAGTAGTATAAGGTTTTATTCTTTTCTCCTGAATCCGGTAAAAGTTATTAAAATAAATACTTGAGTACAACTTGGTCTTAATATAAGCTTTTCAAACTATGCTTCAGAAGTTTCAGGTTTTCTTTTTGTTTTTGTAATTCAAGCGTGGCGTTATCAAGTAAAATGACGGCTCAGTCATAACTCTTGCCCTTTATTGACAGTTATGACTGTACTTTGGTGAGGATATTAGAGACATTTTTCCAAATTAAAAGTGAATTTTTGAAAGAGTATTTAAAGGTACCAATTGGTCCAGTAACAATGGAAGACTTGAAAAACCAAAATAAAAAATATATTCTACGAGGAAAAAAGTTTATATCCGTTTTCCATTTTGAAAAAATACGAGTTATGAAATTTGGAATCTTTCGAACATTCTGAACTCATCTCTATTGTTGGAGACAGGAAAATCACAAATTATTACTAGTTTAAGTTAGTATGTGGCTATATTACAAGGAGTCTCTTCAATAATTCCTATAATTCGTATCCTATATTTGACGGATATTCTCCTTATGGGTAGTGTTTTTTAATCTCAACATATTCTAAATCTTATTGGCAGTGCCCTTTTATTTCAACAATATTCCAAATCCTACGGGCAATGTGTTTTACACTTATCAATTTTCCTTAGATGGTGCTGCTACTATATTTTTACCAATGTATATTGGTCACCATTCGCGCTAAGTTGCAATTTTTCTGTGGTATAAATTGACCGAATATGAAAGAGGTCACAAGGGAAAATATTATCTCTAAGAGTGGGGCAATTAAAACTAACTTTATCTCTTCTCAAACAGAGTTCATAATTCTTTACTGCCTCTTGAATCTGGCAGTACATATTTTCAAAGACACCACATTGTCTTAATTTATTTTGGGTCTTGACATGTCTCATTTGGGCCCTCAGAAAAAGACCAGAATATGTGAAACGGATGACTCCATTAACCAGCTTTCCTTTATGAAGTGATCTTAATTGATATGTCTGTTATCTTTGTCGGAATCCTCTATTGCACACAATAAGCCATCCACGGGAACCAAATATACATCTCCTAACCTTTTACAAAAAGCATTCTTTCCTTTCCCAAATTCGAGATTTCTGGTTCTGAGCTCTACCCGAAATGTCAAATCTTGGAATTGTTTTGATATCCTGCGGCTCATCCCTCTTGGTGTCTAGGTCTGTGGGTGTGTCAGACCCATCCCAATTATCTGTGTCAGCAACTCCTTCCTGAGTGCTGGTCTTCACAAGTTCCACCGCCCGAACTTGTCTTTTTCTCTGTGGGTTGCCCCTCTCGGTGTCCAGATCCGTAGGCGTTTCAGACCCAGCCCAATTATCTGTGCCAGAAACTCCTTCCTGAGTACTGGTCTTCGCAAGTTCTGCCGCCAGAACTTTTCTTACAAAGGATTAAATTTCACTTTCCTCTAAAACTGCCCCGTCTTCTGTTCCACACGTGATTGGACCGACTCTTCCTACACTGACCTCACCCACTTTGCCATGAATAGGTCCGGAGGTCAATCATCTATCCCTGCCAGGCCTGCTCCCTCTCATAGAAGGAAGATCCCCTTCAGTATTTTTATTACTGAATTCACCCTTTTCTGATGTTTTGTTAGCCCCGGGAATGCTTGGACTAACTAAAATTGACTCATATCCCTCAGAGACCCTGGTCAACCCAGTCTGGCCATACTATTCATTTATACCCTCCTTAAGCTTCTCATTTTTTTTCTAGAAGCATTTTGTGGAGATTTTAAGCTTAAGGGTGTATTTTCTAATTCCATTATTTCCCTGATTGCCACCTTAATTTCATGGTCCTCTAGTTGGATTTTTTTTTTCATTTCTTCTTTGCTTATTCCAAAGAAATCAATTGGGACCTGCACCCTTCACCTCGATTATCAATAAAGGACTTTTCTAGATGTCTTCCAGGCTTTTTAGCTACTTTTTCCTTAATACTTGTGCCAATGTTCGTGAAATATTTTCCAAATTCATTTTCCATTTCCCGTTTATCAGTGATTTCACTTCCATTCACCAAGAGACTCTTTACTCCATCATTATCATTAGTTTTCCCTTTTAAAACCTCATTTATTAGCCGCCAGGTCCCTTTTGCATTACCACTTTTACCATCAGAAGCAGAGGCATAATATGTTTTTTTCTCACTGCGACGTGTATGGTTAACTTTGTTTCTCACTTGCTTAAATTCTTGAAACCAACTCACATTTTCCGGGCTCTTTAAATTTTCTTCAAAAAGCTGGTTTCGCATTTCCATCATTTCAAGCAATACTGTGGTCACCCATGGCTTTCTTGGCTCTTTTCCCTTTTTCCTCATTTTCTTCAGAAGTCAAGATGCCTTATATACCTCTAATAGAATATTCATAAGCCTGTCGAACGCTCTGGTTGCATTTTGATCTTCGCTAACTTCATCCCATGCTATAGTACTAACTTGCTTTTTCAGCTTTCTCAAGTTATTATCTCTCATATCTCTATAAACTCTCTTACTTAGGTTTTTAGCCGAATTTTTAATACTATTTATCATAAAAACAATCAAGACGTGGTCAGAAGAAGGTTGAAGGAGGACGTCACAGTTCAAAACAAATATGTTATCAATTAGTGTTGCCGACTGAGCAGTGATACGGGAAGGATAGATAGATAGATAGATTTATTTTCCATATATCAGTAAAGTAACTGCATGACAATCTACAAATCCCCACAAAGGCTTCATGGCCTGTAGGAGGGGGATTATGAAAAGATCAAATAAACATTAAACATTTAAACGCTTAAGATTTAAACAATATAGACATAACATTAATATTTAAACATATAAACATAAGCATTTGAACTTTTAACATGTGAAGCATTTGCTTCATAAAACGGGGAAAAAAAACAAAATAAAAGAAAAAAAAAAACAGGAGAGTTCACTAAATAAGCTTTATCAAACTATTGGCAGCAGGCAAAAATAAAGAAAATTAATCACATGGAAACAAATATTTTTTTTATTAGTCTTTTGAAGGTGCCAAACGAGTGGCATTCTCGAGCCGAATCGGGAAGGGTGTTCCATGTCAAATGACACGCAACAAGAGGATTAAAATCGGATCTTATTGTTGGTGTATGGGGAATTTGGATATTTAGAGAACTACAGAGTTGGTAATTTGACCGATCAGATACAAAAGAAGACGTAAGCCTAAGGGACCTAGGAATATCACCATGGAGCTGAAGAAAAGCGAAAGACGCACAGGAAAGAATATAAAGTTTTTTAATATCAAGTAACGGTTTAGTTGCCGAACGATTTACATCCTGGATAAGATTTATAGCTGTATCATAAATATTCGAAAGTTAAATAATCAGATTAACTTGGTACAAATCATAAGATAACGCAAGTTTTAAAAATTATAAACTAAAACCATTTACATTCAATAAATCAGAGTTAAAATCACCCCAAAATAACGCACTCCGATCGGCTAGACTGAACTTTACTTAAAAACTGATCAAACGCCTGAAAAAAATCCTCCACATGAGCACTAGGGGTCTATAAGCCAGGCAAACAATTAACTTTATACCTTTTTCTATTTCAATCTCAATAGAAAAAATTTCTATCTTACCATCATTCTATAAATAAAGGTTCTCCCTTTCCGTAAAATTCAATACCCCTCTCACCAAAAATGCAAGTCCACCCCACCTCAGTGACTGCCGTGACTTTGATATCAGTTAGTAACCTGGAAAAGAGTAGGAAGAGAGATGACTATTCATACTCAAGAATGATTCACAAATTCCGAAAACATCAATCACACTATCAATATTACTTAAAAACTGAACAATTTCTTCAAAAGCCAACGTTATGTGGCAAGTCCATTGAGCAACACACAAACTATTCATCTCTTTTTTAATTTGGCCAAACTCTTCAAAGCGAACGTAGCGGCTAGGACAGAGTGGCTTTGGCCATTCATCAACTCGATCTTGAAAATGGAGACCTATCTGATTTGATAAAACATCATCAACTGACAGCGAATTTTTTCAAACAACTCTAACCAAGGTATTGGGAGTAGGCTAACCATAATAAAAAAAATAAAATAAAAAGCACGATCTTATTTTCTTCATTAGGGATAAAACCCATACATAAACTGGAAAAAAGGAAATAGAGATAATTGAATAACAATAATAAGAATAAATAAACACATAAAAAGCTCAAAGCTAAAATACAAAAAAAACAGGAAACTCAATCACGATCGAATATGTCATTCAGAGACGAAAGTCTACGAGCAGAAGTTGCATTCTCCGGACGAACATAAATCCGACCTTGGTTTAACCACACGAACTTATTGCCGTATTTTTCCCTTGCAGTATTTAACAATTTCTTCTTTTTTTTTGTTAGGTTCTCAGCCACAAAAATCTTCGCGTTCACAAGTTGTTTTTTTTTTTGTAAGCAAAAACTTTCACAGCTGTGTGGCGGTCTTTGAACTTCACTAAAACTGGAGCAATTTTATCAGAGCGGCTATCATCAGATTTCAGCCGAAAACCTATGCACAGATATAACATCGCTATCAGCAAGACCTGAGAACGCCATCTTATTGCGTATAATATTCATTGTTGCATCTTTTACTTCAACACCGGGGGGTTGCTTGACACCATTAAACAGTATATATGTATGTATATATATATATATAATATATGTATATATATATATATATATATATATATATATATATATATATATATATATATATATATATATATATATATATATATATATATATATATATATATATATATAAATTTTTCACTGTGTTTATTGATTTTTACTCACTAATTGCAACTTTTATGTGGAAATTAACGTTGTGAGTTTAATATTCAGAAGAAGTAGAGGGGCCCACAACAAAACCAGACTATAGAGCTCAGTCTTGGCTCTCAACAGCACCGTATAAAATTATGAAATAAAAAAGTATATTCAACTTGACAAGGATTCATTCCCTCAACATTCAGAGAGTATATTTCGAAGGTTAGTTCTCTGCAGTTGATCCATTTTGACACCAAACTCTTCAGTGATCCCAATTACGTAAAAAAAAAATCCCACAAACTTCGATCTATATATGCTAGGATGCAGGTTTCTCCATGTCCTTATTAAATTAAAACTGAATTTGAAGAGACACAGGGCAGCTACGTCTTCTTAAGGTTTAAACACCCACACTCTGCATCAAAATGGAAACATATTGGCTTTCAAATGGGCCAAAATAGGTTTTCTGCAATATATGTCTCCCACTGAGAGACAGCTTGGCTCTTACGCTAAAAAAAAGCCGAAATGGTGTCTCTGCTTAAAGCAGGCTATATGCCGTTTCTGAACAATTTGAATATTTTCACTTTGTCCCTAATATTTGTAATGGTTTATTCGAGCAATTGTTTGCAGTATGATCGTATTTTGTACTGTTATTGATAATTCTGTAGCCAGACTTTTAAATTCAGCTCACTAAGTGTATCTTGTAATAGTGTTTTAGGTGGCTAAGTTCTATCCACCAGATGAAAAAAGGTGAGACGTCTTACCAGACGTGGTAAGAAGAGCCGTACACCTTTCACTCCCTAAAGGCTCTGATGAAATCGAGCACACGTGCACAATGGGCAGCCTGCCCAGGAGTGCATCAAACAAACAACAACAAACAAAGCCGTACACCCATATTATGCTGGAATGGTGCTATAGAAAATTCCATAATTTTGGTGGATTTATCGGAGAGGGTAGCTGGAGCAAAATCTTTGACAAGAATATACTGATTAAACCAGAATAATTAGTATATATAATACCATATAATACTAACAGCATTAATAAATAGTTTTGGGTGGCTGAACGCTTTGAAGAGCTTGTATTAATATTAGTATGAATAATCATATCTCTGCTATAGATCAGTTTTGATATTACTATTACTATTCCTATGCCATTAGTATTCGTATAATCTCATCATTTAATAGTATTGCAAATACATTAAATAATTGATAATAATTCATCAGTCATTGTAATATCGCTAATCCCTGTATTATAGTAGCCTACATGCTAACCAGCAATGAAGATTTAGTGTTTATAACATTTATCTTACAGCGCTGCAGCAATTTTGGTACATGGATCAGCGTTTTTCGTATCGTCAGCCTATTGGCCAGTTTTGATGTTTGCTCGGAATCAGCTGTTAGCAATTGCTTTTTTATTCTCATGCATACTGATTCTTGACTATCTTTCCTTTCATTATCTGTTTGGACCCTGGGCTATTATTATTGGTAAGCTTTATGTATTAATTTGGCTGACAAAATACATTCAAAAAACAGTAAAGTGCTAGGGAACACTGTCTAGCAAAAGGAACAAAACAGTAATATTTCTGCTGTTTTCTCTGTGTTTTACGAGCCGTGTAATCCCTTAGTGGTATAATCTCTAACAAAGAAAAATGTTCAAAATTATAGCTCTGTGGTGAGTTGTGTTGTGGGAGAAGGGAACAGGGTCAAAAGAAAGTTAAAGAAAATTTAAAAAAATTTCATCGTTTTGGTCTGCAAAGTCTATCATTTTGTGGTCATAGCCGTCTAATAAATGTAATCTTAAATTCCTTCAGATAAGCCTCAATCTGGGAGCCAGTGGCCCTACCATATTGTACAGGTGTGCGTAACAGAAATGAGCCAATTTCTCACTTCCAATAGAATGTAAAGTATAAAGCTGTACTTGGGTAAAAATATATAACAACTTCTATAGAAATTCACAGTTTTCAGTAATTATTGGTCGTCAAATATAATAAGAAAAAAAGATTTGCTTTTTATGTGTCTATTAATTTAGATTATTTATTTTTAAAATTTTGTATTAGTTTTCGTTGTTTCTGATGTTTTCAATGCTTCAAGTGAGACATTTTTTTAAAATTTTTATTCTAAATTTGTTATTATGTGTTTCCATAAGCTGTTTTTTTTTAGCTTTTGTTGTTACTTTCTGACGATTCCAATCTACCTTTTATACCGTTTTTAAATTTTAATTTGGACTTTGCTTAGGATTTTAAAATATATTTATATTTTAGATTTGGAATAGATTTTAGAATTTTTTTGTTTAAAATTTATTAAATAGATTTAGAATAGAATTTCAAATAATACGTGATATATAGTCAGTTTTAACCATAGTAGGTATGTCCATGATTACCCCAAAGCATGTAAAAAAAAAAGAAAAAAAAGGAGAAACTAAGATTTTTCTACTATTATAATTTCTAATATCATCTGCAAGCAGAGATTAGGAGGAGGACTAATAAAAGTGCGCCTACCTAGCAAATAACGTACAAAGGACGCACAGAAAAGAACGATGAGAACACTACCGGTATACCATTTTTTTTCCTCCGGTCACTTTGTATAGGAATGGTGGCCATAGAGACTTAGCAGAGGGACCATGCAGTTGTAAATTGAAAGTTCTAGTGCCTCTTTTAAGAGTCAAAAGTGATTAGATTTAAATTATTCATATATAAGGCGAAACTTAGTTTTGCTGTTTTTCACTTAGCAAAGATTTGTTTCAAATATTACATTAAGCAGGATTGAAACGAAGAATCGTTGAATTTTTCTGACGTTTCAGTACATTCCTTGTATAAAGTTGAATCAGTGATAAGGAAAAGAACTGTGGTCAAGTAAGTGTCCTTTTTTTGCACATATTTTGAGAATTTGTAAACTGGAATAGGGTATGTCTAGAAGATGTTTGTACAGCGATAAGTGAGAGGATAATTTGGTAGTGCTCGGTGGAGTAAGAGAAATGTTTTAGGTGGAGCGCTAACAGCCCTTATTTCATTTTCCAAAACACAAAATAAAACTTCTCTAGATTCTCTATATACTTCTCTATTTTTACCCTCTTTTAAAACTTCTCTATTTTTAACGGCATGTCAGAGTTTGGAAATAGAAACTGCCTAAAGTGATTTCACCTGAATCCTCAGTCCTGCTCGGCTTTCCAAAACATTTTTTTATTAAATCTTCTTGTAAAATTTTATTTTGTTCCAAGACCTTTCACCCAGCCCAAGGATACTGTCTTAAAAACTAAACAAATTACCCATGAAATTAATGCTTAAGCCCAAAAGTCTACATCCTTCGAGCATTCCCCCTTCAAAATATCCTCTGATGTCCCATCTTCTTCTTCATAAGAAAAGCACTTGGAATCCTAAACGGGCTCCTTTCGTCTTCCAACTGCACATTTTCAAGTTCACAATTTATTGTACTGAATACATAATACAACATTTAAATACATTTCAAAATATAGTAGGTAATTTGATTGACTTGTGGAAAATGCAAGAGCTCGAACTGCAAACATCAGGGTGGTGTGTCTTGGATGAATTATTAATAATAATTTATTAATATATATCATTGTTATACATCATTATTTATTTACAGGCAATTTAATGGTAGATGCTGGAAGATTTTTGATTATATTGGCTATTTTCATGCTTGGCTTCTCTATCCACGTTGCAGCGTTAAACCAGCCTTTTGAATACAGAGATAGTTCATTAATAGAGAACACAATTACAGATCCTTTACCATCTGGAGGTATGTTGTTGTTATGTATAGAATATTCTTGAAATTTTGGGTTAGCAGATTGTTAATTTTAGGATCCAAAAGCAGAATTAAATTAAATTTTTTCACTTTTAATGCTAGTTCTGGGAGATTCCAAAATGAACTGATTTCAAGACGGTAAGGGGGGAGGTTAATATATAAGGTATAAGGTGGTAAACAACAACGTGGGAGATATTCTGCAAAGTTATAACCATATGTTTTTGTGTAAAATTTTTTAACTGCCATATCAACAACGGAGCCGAACAGATCCAACATTAGACCTTATTTCACTCCGAAATGCGAATTAAGGTAATTAAGGTAATATGGTATGAGTCGCTGTAGGTCTATAAAACTCATAAACAAGAAGTGGGAGTGCCTGAGAGGCATGTTTCAGTAGGTCTAAATAGTCGTAAAGAATATATGTGCGGGGGATATTTACAAATAGGGATAAAACACCAGTCTGTTAGTTTTGAATGAATAGTTGGTAATACTATGCACTTATAAAACTTAAAAACAGTTTCCTAGCCTTGATTTATGTCAAGCTCTCTTAGAAAGAAAGGTAAAAGCTCAATAGATCTGAGAGAAGAATTTTTTAGGAATTATGTAAATTGGCGCACAAAATTTTTTCCTTTGGCACAAAGTGACAGACGGTGCAAATTCAGATTATCCCTTGTCGACGGCTATCCATTCTCATATAGGGTCCCTAGAAAATGCGTAACTGGTACACTTTGTATGGGGAGCCCCTGAAAATACTGTATAGAGCCTCTAGGAAATGCTTTAGAAGGACAACAAGTGGCAAGGATTCCCTGAAAATGCTCTATAGGGTCCCTAGGAAATTTTCTATAGGTACACCATGTAGATAGAGTTAGAGACTTACTGCAAATGTGGTGTCAAGTATTGTGCCTTTTCCTACTAATGGTCATATTAATCATTTATTTTGTATGGACTATTTGCTTATCAGGAATGAATACGCCATTGCTCAGCATTACTTCCTCCGCCGCTAGGAATCTCAATATAATTTTTTTATTACTTTTCAATTTAATTGCTGTCTCAGAATTTTCAGTCGATAGCAATTCGGTCCTCTTTTGTGAAAAATTGTAGTTTGGGGCCACAAAATGACAGATAATGCCATTTGCTAGTAGTACAGTCATTCTTGTCAGTTGAAATCGGCTCTAGAACTAATAATTTCTGTTTGAATGAGCACTCTCTAAGTCTTCTAGGGATTTTAATTCAATGCTATCACCCCTGAACAAAAAAAAAACGGAAACAATACAAAATACACAAATAAACACGCATCTGTGATCTTTCTTCGGAAGAAAAGTGTGAATTTCCATATTTTTCTAGATAGAGCCTTTACGCCACAACAGAAGCCTTATAAAATATTTAAAGGTTCTATATACAGAATCTATTGGTGGGATGCTCATTAAGATCACTTATGTTTTGGTTGTGTTTCCCTCCTTTTTTGTAAATCAGATACATTTTCTCAGGCTCGTAGCTTTTGATGGCTAATAATAAAATTGGTGAATTTACATATTAGGAATCAGCATAAATTTCCAATTCTTTTTTAAAATTAGTTGTTATCAAAACTCCTTTATCTAGAGTTCTGGTTCCTATTGGTCCAAGTCATTCCGTATTAAAAGTTTGTTAACATAAACTGTTTGATATAGACTATATTAACATGACTGAGGGTAAGATACCCCCATTGACCGCTTTTTAACTAATGGCACAACAAATATTAAGTTCAACTATTTATAGATTATCTTTACAAGCTTTTCGTCATCCTGTTTGTTCTGTTCTTTGTTTCTTTTTTGTTTCTTTCTTTGCCCTTTTCATTTCAAAGCGATTCAAAGATTGAATTTTAACCCCAATACCCAGATACTACAAAGGTCCAGTGCCTAAATAAAATTTGTTGTAACCTGCCTTACCGGCCAAATGTGTCAGGCGCTTTAATATCTTCAAAAATTAACACCTGGCAAATTACACTGAAAAAAAAAATCGAAAGTCTCGGTTTTTCCAGAGGCTTGGCGAGAGGCATCAGCCCATAGCCCCCCTTCTATGCATAAGTGCTTAATTTCAAGATGTATTCAAATGGCGAACCTTTGGGTAATTGTCTGTCTCTTACAGATAGATATTCTTTGTCTTTTGATATGTAAATTTATATCGAATATAATAATAAAATGTAATATGATAAAGATTGTGTTTATTAAATAAATCTTGATTTATGATATGTAAATCTATACCAAAATCTTCTTGACATCTTTTTTAGGGTACGTATCTCTTATCAGAAAGATTACACAGGCGTCCGAAAAAAAAAAATTATAGATGCAACTTCGTTACTTTGATTATCTCGACTGAAAGCTATATTCGGTTCTATTATTCTTTATTACTGTCAAGAGACGTATTCGTTCTTTGGAAAGCATTGGAACAACTTGCTCTCTTCGTTAATAATTCTTCTAGAATATTCCTATTTAATCTATTAAACTTTTTAATATGATGTTTCTAATTCAGTTCCGAAATTAACGCATTATGGTATATGCTCTCTCAAAGGTCATGCTTCTATATATGAAAATATGAAATTTTACATTTTGTGCCAGAAGAATGATTACGGATACGTGTTTTTTTTTTCAGGGGTGATTGTATCGAAGCAGTCACCCTAAAAGATCGGAAGAGGGTTCATTTGATCGAAAATCAAAAGCTCTAGTGCCTTTTTTAAGCGACCAAAAAGAATAGAGGGCAACTACCACCTCTCACACGCCCCTTTTTTCAAAAGCCTGATCCAAATTTTGAGAAAACCCTTTGATTCAGCATGGTTGAAAGTTCAAATAACTATAAATTGAGGATGACATAGCCCCCAATAGTTCCTGAAAAAAGGGCTGTAAGTTAGGCAATTTGCCTATTGTTCACATATAGTATTTGTTATTTGGGAAGCAGACGGAAATTTTTGAGGGGGTATTTTTGGGGTCGAATTTTCCTCGGGGTTAATTTTTGTGGGGAGGAGAGCTTCCTAGGAAATTCTCCAGGGAAAATTTTACAAGGGGGAGGGAGGGAAGCGGATTTTATGACATTGTTTGGAAAACATTCGGAAATTAATATAAAAAACAAGCTTTTTTAACTAAACACAAGGAGTAGTATTAAAACTTGAAACAAAAACAAATTATTCCGCATATGAGGAAGACTGCCCGTTCCTCATCCTTCGCTCTTCACTCTAAAGTTTGACGTTTTGTCACAATTCCTTAAGAAAGACTGATAAAAAACAAGGGTCTTTGAATTTGAATGAAGTGTATTTTCAAAGAACTTAGCCCAAGACTAAAGTCCCAGGGCTTTTTATCCCGGGCTTTTTTTCCCAGGGGTGGTCGTATCAAATCAATGGTCCTAGAAGATGGGGGGAGAAGTAAATCGAACGGAAATTAGGATTTCAGTGTCCTTTTTAAGTTACCGAAGACACTAAAGGTCAACCAGCCCCCTTCCACAGCCCTTTTTTCCCCAAAGAGATCCGATAAAAATTCTGAGATAGCCATTTGGTTCAACATAAAGGTCCAATAAATATGCCAATGGGGTGGCACAATGCCTCACAGCCCTAGGGGAAAGGGCTGTAAGTTATGCAATTTGTTCATTCTTTACATATAGTTTTGTTGGAGAATTTTTCGCGGGAAAGAGAGTTTCCAGGAGAATTTTCCAATGAAAATCTTATACTAGGTGGTGGGAGATATACCCACCTACTGGGGGGGGGAACCAGGAGCTTGTGCATATCTTTGGATATATGCTAGGAACTTGTGCATATATTGGGAGATATACGGCAAAGAGAAGCTATAGCTATATTTGAGGAAACCAGATGCTTGCGTAACTGTTTGGGTTCAAGAAGCTCTTCGTTGCAACAAGCTTTTCGCAGCAGCTGTAATAATTTGAATTTTTTTTATAACGTGTGTTCTGAATAGTACGTTTTGCCTTGAGTACCGACAAAATTTGAATTGATATAGACCAGTGTACATAACATAAACTGGGGTGGGCTTTAACTTAATTAATTAAAAAAAAAATTCAGAAAAATAAGTTTTTTAAAGAAAAGTAAAGGCCATTTTAGACTTAAGCTCAGCAGATACAAATACCTTTTAAAATTCAAACTCAAAACGACCAGAAATTACTATTAAAGAATAAATGAAATCCAAAACGAACAGAAATTGAATAAACAATCATAGCAAAAACATACAACAACTAAAAACAAAAAAAAAATTTTTAAACAAGAAAAACGGGTTTTAATTTTCTATAAAGCAGTGAAATACAAAACAATTAATTATGCACAAAAGCTCCGAATATTTCGGCCCCACATCCGGGAGCCTTTCTCAACGGAAAAAAAATAAAATAAAATAATAAATAAAAAAAAACAAAAAACTTAACTTACATCACAATACTAAACACATAAAGAGAAAGAAAAAAAAAACAAAAGAAAAAATATAAATAAATAAGAAACAAAACTCACATATTAAATAAACACTTCCATGCACTGAATGTCTATAATGATTCAACTCGCCTCCTCCCAGTGTATAAATGGAAATATATTAAATAAACACTTCCATGCACTGAATGTCTATAATGAATGTCTATAAGAAATTATTTACAACAACTAATAATATAAATGAATAAATAGATCTTAAACCGACTAATGCTTAGATTGAATATGAAAATCAAGCTTAAGACGAAAAAAAAATTTCCTATTGAAGTACAATTGAAACTTAAAATGAACAGAAGTTAAATAAACAATCACTGCAAACAAACATACAATAGATATTAATGTAAGTTAATTAATAAATCTTGAAATGAGTGAAACTTAAATTGAATATGCAAATCAAGCTTGAAACGAACAAAAATCACCACAAACAAGAGTTTGGGTAGGACCTCCTTCTCTCACTGTAAAAGTCTAAAACCTACTGCGTCATTGGCGCTTTAGTTTATGTTTTTATTTATTTTTCCTACCTATACCTTTAGACAGAGAGGGGAACACTATTCTGTCATTCAAATACACAGGGGTTCAACTAAGGTGTTCGTTCAAGATTCTTGGGTCAGAAAACCATTCTTCACAGCTAAAAACGCTGCAAGGTTGCAAGGAGAAGCCTATTTGTGTTGCTTTATTGTTACTTAGGTTGAATTTAATTGACTACATGAAATCAGACATTGAAAACGAATAGATTGAGCAAGAATACACTGGATACAATAATATAAGCTACAGAAACTATATAGTAAAAATATAAAGAAACTATACACGAATAATAACACAATAAACTGGGGGAAAATCAGTAGAAATCTTAAGACTTTGGAAAAGAGGCCAACCCAATCTTCTTTATTAGCCCTCTCCTTCCTTCCTTCATTAGCCTTCTCCTTTGTTGCCTGTTGTTTCTTAATATATGTAACTTTGTTTGGTTTTTAAATGAATGAACAAGTATATTTCAAGCTGAATGTATAAGTCAATTGTTTACCTTCCAGTTGCTGTTACACCCGTGGACACATTCGAGTTGTTATTTTTCGCTTTATTCGGCTTGACATCGGCCCAGAGCTTGAGAATTGAAGTAGCACAGCCGCAATGGACTAAATACCTTTACAAAGTAATGACAGTTTTTCATCTCTTTTCAAGCAGTTTGTGTGTAACTAAAAAAAACACGATATAATGTTGTCAAATCATAAAATTTGACAATGAAGCATCAAAAAAACAGAATTTTTATGGTAACCCGAAATATAAAAGATTTATTAAGTTTAAAACTACCCATTTAAATTTGATACCCCGAGGAAATTATCTTTTTTTCAAAACGAGGAAAAGATCACAAAAGCAGGAAGTAATCTTGATTAAAACCCCCAGTAAATTCAAGTTATTACAAAACCCCTTCTTAAAGATTTCAAACCCCTATTTAAAAAATGAGAAAATTATATTTTCGTTCCGAGAAACGCTCCCCTCTAATTACGGACATCTTTTAAGCGTAACGTAAGAGATTATATTCACATTCTTACCTGCACAATAAGTGCGAGGGGATAAAGGGTAGAGTATCCATGTAAAAAAATATTTGTCAAATGACGACCTAAAGTTTTCTTTTGATCTTTTAGGCTCCCCCACCCTCCTGAGAAATGTTTGAAGGCTTAGAAGTTTTCAGGAGATGGTTATCATTTCCATATCATTATCCTGCGAATGTTAAACTTGATTTTCTTTTAAGATGGGTTGGGGTTGGAGATTGTACCTCCTCCTTAAATTTAAGAGAGTCCTGGATCAATCAGTTTGTTGTAATAAACTTTAATTAAAGAGTGCCCTTCTCAGTAGAAACCGAATCTATGATATTGAAGTTTGACTGCAAGATATGCATCAACAGAATCTACTACTCAATGATTGTAAATATAAAAATGTGTTTACATTACATTTGATCAGCAAAATTGCTTACCGTTTGTAAATCTGTGTTGTTTTAGAAACAATTTCAAGTACCTCCCAATCCCACTCCCTCCAAGAAAAATAAACGGGTCTGATCTTTATTAAAATTGTACAATAAAATTCAGTATATATGAAAACCCTAAAGTGACTATCCACAGAATGTGAAACTATCTATTTTCCCACAGAAGGATGATCACACTTGCGTTTTTCTTTCTTTTTTTTGTAAGGATGATCATATAGAACCATTGCTCGTAGACTACTGAAAGAGGACTCATTTACCAAAAACAAAAATCTATTACCCTTTTTAAAATAAGATATCACTTGACTTGACTTACTTTGACTTATGTCGCGGACGTCCTCATAGGTCACTTTGGGGCCATCTCATTCGCACGTTCATGTATCAGTTTCCAATATGATGCTCGGTCGTCAGCTTCTTTGAGAAGGCATAAGAGTTCACTTCCAAAGTTGTCTTGCCATCTCTTCTTAGGTCTTCCAGGTGGTTGGCTACCTTGGACCCTGTCGTCAAAGAGAACTTTTTGCAGGTGTGATTTTTCCATTCGATATATGTGGCCCAGCCACCTGAGTTTATCCAAGTCAAACTTTCTCGAGAATTGTAGTCTCCCGCTTCAGTTTCCTTTGAGTTTTTACGTTGGATATTCTGTCTAGATACGCAACGGCTAAGCAGTGGAAGCGACTGGTCTCGAAGGCCGAAATTCTGAGATCTTCCTTGACTTTTAGTCTCCATGTTTCGCGGGCGTACTTAGCGACAGGGAGAAGTTCACACTTCCCAGAGCTAGTCTTCGTTTTATGTCATCGGAAAAGTTGTTGTCTGATGACAGTAGGCTCCCTAGGTCTACGACTTGGTTACCGATTCAAATTCTTCGCCATGTACCACGACATAAACTGAGGATGGGTTCGGGTCTTTCTTTGATGCGCATAACTTTGGTCTGTTTTGGGTTTATTCGCATGCCAAAGCTAATGAATGCAGATTCAGGTTCGGTGGTTTGGGCCTGTAAACTGGACTCGGTTGAAGCTAGCGTGTCGAGGTCGTCGGTACAAGCCAATTTTTTCGATTATAACACTGTTAATGATTGCTCATATATGGGTCTCGAGATGGGAAAATATGGAATGCTAAAAGATCTTGAAAAGTTGCGGATATAGAATGCAACCTTGCAGTACGCCTGAAGTTGTTGCACACTATTCTCTTAAGCCTTATGGGATCATGTTTTTTTTTTATTATGTTGACTATTATTTGGGAACACCGTAGTAGGCCAGTCTATGCCATAACCCACCTCGCAATACTATATTGAAGGCCTGCTTCAAATCGGTGAATAGCTGGAGGGTGTCTTTAATAAATTCAATATACTTTTGCGAGTTGCCGTACTACAAATATCATGTCAGGGTAGACCGTCCTGGGTAGAAACCTGCCTGATAGTCGCTTATTATATGGTCTTTTATGGCTCTGGTTCAACTTGGCTCTGATTCAACTTTATGGCTCTGAAGAATCCTTGTTATGATTGAACCTCGATGACTTGTAGTGTTTATAGGTCGATAGTTTTCTTAGTCATTTTTAGGGCCTTTCTTCTGGATCGGAATAATAATCACCTTTGCCAACATTTTTGGGGAATTATCTGCCGACCACTTGACAACCACTACTTTATGTAGTAGATCTTTTAGCAGAGGGGACCCAACTTTGAGCAGTTCCACCCTTGTCGAGGTTGTTAGCGACGGTGGTGGATTTTTTCGTGGAGAGTTCGTTAATTGTTTTATGCATTCATTGGTTGTTTCTGGATTTAAAGTCATTGTTACAAAAATTGCACTTCTCCCGTTTGCAGTCTCTCTAATAGCTGTTCGTATTTTTTTATTACAATTTGTTGTGCCTGCTTACACATGTCCCTGCTTTCTCGATCCTCTTTGTTGCAAACCTGTCGTTTCTGGTCAAATAGATCGAGGATTTCGTCGGTGATCAAAGGTTTTCTCTGTTTTAGGTTTGTGACAAAAGATATCCTTAGCAGTTTTTAGCTTCTTGGCTAGCATCTATGACGTCAGTGGCTATGGTTGATTGTAGTGACAGTGACCCAAGCACAGGACCAAAACTCTTTTCTGGTTACTGTAGGAAAACAGTGCGGGTTGCTGGTTCTTTTAGTTTATCGGTGAGGAATCTTGGGATCTTAACTTTTGAAACATGAAAAATTTTGAGTCGGAGTTTTCTCAATGTACTCATCACAAGGACATGATCTGAGTTGAAATCTCCTCCAGGCAGGGTCGCAGTATTGGTGACAGATTTTTTGCAACGTTTTGAGATGAGGATATATTCAATCAGATGTTCCATTTTTCTGTCTGGTAATATCCAAGTTACCTTCCTTCTCTTTCTGTGTCTGAACGTGGAGTATGTAACAACGAGGTCATTATCCCTGTAGAACACAAGTAGCCGCTCACCACGAGCATTTCGTCTCCCAAGACTGAATTTGCCTGAAACATCACAGTCAAGCTGTGTTACTTCTCCGACAATTGGATTGAAGTCACCCATTACTATCAAGATATTTTTCTTTGGGGTTTCGTCAGTAAAAGATTGAATTTGTTGATAGAACGTTTCATCTTCTTCATATAACCTTGAGGAATTTGGTACGTAGATTTGGATGACTGTGATGTTTTGTACTTTCGCTCGCAGCCAATCATCATAAGGCACTATGACTCTGTCTTTTGGGCTATGACTGATCACTTTGCTTTGCGTGTCAAAAGAAAGCCAACGCCTTGTCGGTGTTTGCAATCAGATGTACTACAGTGCGAGAGTGTAATGTCATCATAATGTTGTTCTCCTGCGCCAGGCAAGTGTCTATCCTAGAGGCCAATAAGGTTTTATCTGTACCTCTCAAGTTCTTTGCTCATTAACTTTAATTCCCAAATTTTAAAGATATGACGCAGCAGTAAAACGCAGATTTTGAACGTTTTGTCCCATCAAGCAGCAATTTTCACACGAACAGGATGAAGTGCTATCGAGTGAATGTTCTAAGAAATTTAAAAGGCTATTATACAGGCTTCCAGTCTCCATAGCCATACTTGTGTGCGGTAAGCCATCTTTCCTAAACATGCATGCCATCCATAAAACTTTAACTGTTATTATTGATAGTTTACCGAGCAATGAACTTCTCCCGTCAAAGCTCTGCTATTGCGTCCCCGACTTACCGGCACATTAACATAACATCTTACGGAGGATTACTGAGCCTTATGGAATCCAGAATGAAGGGGAAAACGGAACGCAAAAATTCAGAGCAATAGAACCTTAAAACTTACGGCTATTGATGATTACAAAGTTACACACCAGCTATACATATCTTACATGAATAAATATAGTGGGTAGTACGCAGTATGGGTGCTGAGAAAGTTAAATCTTCCGTCTCATTGTGGAAAATTGTCCGTTTTTGAAAAAAATACACTAAATGACCCTTTTTGCACCAAGCATTGTTATGTATAAGTTAACCTTTAATGTATTAATTTTAAAAAAACTTTTTCCGCAAAAGAAGTTTTCCAAAAAAAGTAAAGAACTCCATTAAACAAAAAATGAGCAAAAATAAAATCAAATAATCTACCAAGCGTGAAACTACCACAAATCAGCATCGATAAATAAATGAAACCCAAAACGAACAGAAATTACAATAAATAACCGAGTCAAACTCAAAACGAGCAGAAATTAACATAAGTCGGGCTCAAAACCCCTCTGCCTTCCCAAGGCCAGAACAGAATTTGCACTTTACTGAAAAAAAATATAAATGTTTTTACTTTTATAACTTTAATAAATCAAATAATATTAACATTTTGATTACTAAATATCAGTATATGTATATTAAACTGACAATGCACATTCATTTATATTTTTTCAGTAAAGTGCAAATTATGTTCTGGCCTTGGGAAGGCATAGGGGTTTTGAGACACTTTCGACTATTAAAATGGGCACTAGCCCTCTCAATTTCCATTGAATGAGCCCCTTTTGAAGTTGTTACGACAACTGTATCTATAAAAACCTTATATGCTCCAAGGGCATAACTTACAGCCTTTGCCCTGGCTGCTCTGGGGGGTTTGCGTCATCCTTAAATACATAATTTCCAGAGCTTTCAACTACGTTGAACAAAATGCTTATCTCTAATTTTTGATTGAATGTTTTTGGGGAAATGGTGGGCGTAAGAGGGGGGTTAATTACTCTCCCCTCACTTTCGACTATTAAAAAGGGCAATTTCAATTTCCAATCAAATGAGCCCTTTTTGAAATTTCTACAACAACTTTTATATAAACCTTATATGCCCCCAGGGCATAACTTACAACCCTTACACTGTGGCCTCTGAGGGGGTTATCATTCTAAAAGACCTAATTTCCAGAACTATCAGCTACGTTGAACAAAATGGATATCTCAAAATTCTGATTGGATGTGTTTGGGAAAATGGTGGGCGTAAGAGGGGGTTAGTTTCCCTCAATCACTTTCGACTATTAAAAAGGGCACTAGCCACTTCAATTTCCAATTGAATGAGCCCTTTTTGAAGTTTCTACAACATCGCTTTCTATAAAAACCTTATATGCCTCCAGGGCATAACTTGCAACATTTGTCCTGAGGGCTGTGGGGGGGAGGGGCTGTCATCCTTGAAGACCTAATTCCCACAACTTTCAACTACGTTGAATAAAATGGCAATCTAAAAATTTTGATTGTATGTGTTTGGGGAAAAGGTGGGCGTGAGAGGGGGGTTAGTTGCCCTCAAATCACTTTCGACTATTAAAAAGGGTACTAGCCCTTTGAATTTCAAGTCGAATGAGTCCTTTTTCAATTTTTTATGACAAAGATTTCAATAAAAACTTATATGCCCCCAGGGGATAACTTATAACCCTTGCCCTGAAGACTGCGGTGGGAGTGTCCTGCTCAAAGGTATAATTTCCTGAACTTTAAACTACGTGGAACAAAATGGTTATCTCAAAATTTTGATTGGATATGTTTGGGGAAATGGTGGGCGTGGAAGGGGTGTTAGTTGCCTTCCAATCCCTTTCGACTATAAAAAAGGGCACTAGCCACTTCAATTTCCAATCGAATGAGCCCTTTTTGAAGTTTGTATGACAATGCGTTCTATAAAAAACCTTATATGTCCCCAGGGCATAACTTACAACCCTTGCCCTGTAGCTGTGGGGGGGGAGTGTCATCCTCAAAGACCTATTTCCAGAACTTTCAACAACGTTGAACAAAATGGCTATCTTAAAATTTTGATTGGATGTGTTTGGAAAAAAAGGTGGCCGTGAGAGGGGTATTAGTTGCCCTCCAATCACTTTTCGACTATGAAAAAGGGCACTAGCCCTTTGAATTTCCAATCGAATGAGCCTGTTTTGAAGTTTCTACGACAACGCTTTCTATAAAAACCTTATGTGCCCCCAGGGCATAACTTACAACCCTTGCCGTGAGGGCTGTGGGGGAGTGTCATCCTCAAAAACATAATTTATATCTGGAAATCAACTACACTGAACAAAATGGCTATCTCAAAACTTTTTACAACTTTTTCTTTTCTAGATTGTTTTTGGCATGTATATGCTTGTTACCACAGTCGTTCTCATCAATATGCTTATTGCTATGATGAGTGATACATATCAACGAATTCAGGTAAGTTTGTTCTTGTTGGCTCTTCCTTTACTTCTAAAATGAAGTGAGATGATATTTACTTTAAAAAACACCCATTTATACCAGCTCTTCGATGCCAAAAATGCCATTTTGCAAGTCTCAGTGTCGGCTGACAGTCTCAAAGACAGAAACCTCATTATCAATTATTTCCGCACCACAGGGAACAATTCCATTCCGATGAAATTGCATTCCTATGCAATTTGGTAAAAATTGATAAAGGATCTTAGATGTTTCAACAGTTCAAGTAGTACAGGAATAATAAGGTTTGACCAGAAACAAATTGATAAAGTAATGCTTTTTTCACTATCCAGACCAGAAAAAATCGCTGAACAACATATCAAAAATCGCCATCTCTAACTCGTGGCAAAATTTGTTTTTTTTCGCCGTTTTTGTTTATTATTTTTTTTGTATTTTTGGAAAAAAAATTAAATATCACGAAACTGGTGTTTGATATGTTTTTCTGTATCAGATTTAAAAGCTGAAACGATATCTGATGTTAGTTTCTCCGAAATGTCAAAAAATAAATCAGAAATACTCTGTTTTTGAACAAAAGTGAACAAATTTTAACGTTTTACGTAAAAAAAAGACAAGCGTTCGATAGAAGTTTCTAGATCAGTTTGAGTTGACAAACTAGGTTTTCTGAGATACTTCAAGATCTTTTTAATACCCATCCTCCCCACCCTTCCCTAAAAACCTTGCTCTTCGCAGGCATTTGAGATCAAAATCCATTCACCTTCATCACTATAAAAAATGATGTGGTAAAAATTATTTGTAATAAAACGTAAGAAAATTGCACATCTGATTGATCAAAGGAACAGAAATCACAGGGAAAATTAAATCACAGGCTTAAAGCTAATCCTCATAAAATTAATCTTCTTGACACTTCGCGTTGTTGCACGAAACTCCTCGACATACTCGACAAGCTATGGTGCATTCCAGGCCATTTTTCTTGCAGGAGCATCTCTCACTGTCGCAACCATCAGCTCGGCAAGAACACTTCACTGTCTTTAGAAGATGAGGAGGAGCAGCAGGGAGATGCGTCATTTTTGGCTCTAAAACTTCGTTGCCTTGAAGATTCCATCCCCAGCTTAGGGGGTCAACCGTGTTCCCTAGCCAAATCTGAACCTGGCTGTAGACTCGGAACGAATGATACTTCGCTGCCATCATAGTCGAAGGTAGCTCTTGTGGGTGTACGAATGAGGTGGCAGTATTGACTTTCCTCTGGAAAACTTGGTTCCTGGCAGTGTCAAGACTTGGCAGATCCTGTCAGTTGTAGAGTATCAGCAAAGCTTTCTCTCCAGCCACATCTATCTCATCATGAGATGCAGGTTTTTTGGTAAACAGGGTACCGGCGTCTCTGAAACTTGAGCTGGATAACAATAGCTGAAGAGCTTTTCCTTTTCCGATGCCATAAAGGTGCGATGTTGTGTCGCAACCCAGTATGGCGTGACAGAACGGCATCAGCTGGGAAACTTCTGATCCTAGCTTGTCTTTTATCTGACAAACATCCCAAGCTGAGCATTCACTTCGGAATTTCGCTTCCGGCGAGAAGTAAACTCGATTTGAACTCGTGTCTACATGACATATGAGGAGGACGAGAACATCCGTGTCATCAGCAACCACAATGGTGTCGCTATGGAGTGCAGTTTCCGTAGCCTTCTTTACTATGTCTAGATCAGCATCTCGTTCAGAGTGGTATACATCGCAACCGCTGTCTACCAGAGCGTTTCCAAGAATATTCAGAAAACGCGATTTATTCTCCTTGCATGAAAGAAACTCCTCTTTCTTCATGCAAAGATTCATGTCTTCGGTAAATAACACTTCGCGGCCGACAGATCCAGCTCGATGCAAATGAGTTGCATCTTTGATGGACGGACCGCCGTCGTATCCATCGAAGACGACAACTGCACGGGGATACTTTTTTCGACGTAATGAATGTACGAAGACATGATAGCCTTGTATGTGGAAGCGACCTTCCACGGGATCCGATGGAGAAGGACGCCCCCGTCTAAGACGAAGCTGGTAATTTCCACCGGTCTTGGGGACTGAGCATCAAACCCACATGACTGATAGACTGCTTTTGCTAGCTCGGGCTTGTTGGCCTTTCACATGAATCTGTTTCTTTCGAAAAGAGCAGGAGAAATGGTACAGAGCACAAACTTGAAATAATCTTCCTTGAGACTAGACCTCTGAGCAACAATAATGAACCTCTGAAAAAGTAGCGCCGGGTCGATGTGCACCACGTCAGAAGAGCCCGACTTTTTTGTGGTCATCAGAGTCACTTGGTCTTTCTTTTTGAAGACGTGCTCCTTCAAGGTCTTTTCTGACATCTTGTCTAAGATTTTCTTCCCAGCTGATTCAGTTTCGTCAACATTCACGCCTGGAGATGAAGTTACTCCATTTGCAACGTTTCTCAGTTGTACATTGCCTTTGAATGGGGATGACACTTCGAAGAAATCTACCAACTTCGCGGTATCTTCACATTCACGGTTTTGTCTGTTCAGACTGAAGTCACGATGCTGCTCGCTTGCAGTAGCCAATATTCGTCAGGTTCTGCATCAACAGGTTGACCTCAAGACACGCCGGCCTCGATAGGACCCAAGTTGCTCTCTGTTCTTCAGTCATGCCACCACCACCAGTGAGTCCTCCCGATGTCTTTAGGCTACGCATGTACTCTTGTTCAATAACTAAGTCTGCTGAGAGGCCGACCCAGCACCGATCTGACCTTCTAATCGTGTGTCCTTTCTAACTGAACATCTGAAACATTTTTGGGTGACGACTGGGAAGTTTAGTCATCTCTTGGATGTACAACCAGACAGATTTCACGTAAAGGTTGTGCCCAGATGCGGCTAAGTAGGGAAGCATTTCTGCTGCAACTTGCAAATACAGGTCCCATAGGCCCAGTCTCTCGGCACGTATAATCTTGAGAAGCTTTTCAACCATGTCAAGGTACTGCAGCCAGAGCTTTGCTGTTCGGTGATCTCGTAGGTCTTCAATCTTCTGTTGGATATTACTTTCCAGTAGTCCCAGCTCTGGTGCTTCGTCAAGGTCTCTGGGAGACATTTTTCCCTCAAGGGTGTCGTTGAAGAGTTTCTCAAGGCCGAAAGTACCCAAAGTTCCCGCATCTTGTCCTAAAAGATGAGCGTAGAGAGCCGAGCTCACGAGAATGTGAGCTCTAATAGATTTAGAAATTACTTTCCCAGAGATTATATGTGGTACCGTTGCCGGTGCGTATACTATTTCCAAGATTTCTTTGAGCCCACTGTCTTACATCAGGTACCCTATGCATCCGACGAAGCTCATCATCAAGTGAAAGCCTCCGAGTTTGATGATAACGTTGTCCAGCTCATTTGACACGTTGGACTTGATAATCTTCATTGCCTTCCACCAAAGTGGCTGATCGAATGTGACGACTGGCATAAATCCGTATTTCCTCCCCTGACAAGCAATGAAGCACAGGGTTGAGTATAGGCATGACTCATTGCTAGAAGGCATATCGATCATGGGCAAAAAAATAATACTTGCCTTGTCGCAAGGGGTTTGTGCATCTTCGTCCAGCGAGTGCGAGAAAACCGATTGCATAAAACCATTCCAGTTAGGTCATGGGCTCTTGTAAAACCTCGATGACAACCAGAGCTGGTCAAGGAATGCGAATGGATCATTCACAATGGTCTGTGATACTTTCTCGTACCGAATCTGAGAAAGCACCGCTTCCCTTATCCGAAAAGGGTAAATAGGGACTCGACCTTCGAGCGTCACGGCGTCTAGAGAAACACTCCCTCTTGGGATTGGTGCCACTCTGTTTTTCAGAGGGGGATTGACAGATGCTAGAATTTCCATACCGTGGAAAGTGCCCTTTCCGTCAATCGTCCATATATCGTGATCTGTATTAACGGACAAAAAAAAACACACAAAAAAGATATCATGGTTATCACTTGCCAAAAATAGCAAAATTTTGCTATTTCTTTACTAAAGATTTTTTATTTTATTTGACGTTTATAAGAAAAACTAACGTCAGAAACGGTTTCAGCTCTCAATTCTGATACAGATAGACGTATCAACCACTCATTTCGTGACACTTCATTTTTTCGTCAAAAATAAAAATTAATGTAACAAAAATAGCGAAAAAAAAACAAATTTAGCAACGGGTTAGAGATGGAGATTTTGGATTTGTTGCTCAGCGCTTTTGTCTGGTCCGGATGGTAAAGAAAGCATTACTTTATCAATTTGTTCCTGGTTCGGGCTTCATTTTTTTTCGTATTATTACTGTACTAAAGCCGCTAACCAGAGGCTACTTGAAAGCAAAGGAAATCTATAATCTTTTACTAATTGTTAAGCAAAACGCTGTCTAACACATATCATAAATGATGTGCATCCTGTTTCCACAAATGTCAAGGCCGTTTGCACAACAGGGAACTTCCAAAGCTGTCAGTTCATTCATTGAGACTTCTTTTGAGCTGATTTTTAATGTTTTCCAAGCGGGCATACTAGAATGTCTAAGGGACTGTCCTTCCCTGAACTTCAAGAAGAAAATTCTACTCCGTTCAATCAAAATAAACAAAATTTACGGGTTCAAAGACTGTAAGTTTAAAAAATCGGAATATCTCTATCTCTGGCACAAAACAGGAGAAGTTAAATTGTTTTTCTAAGATTTCTTGGAAATGTGTGCCGGCTTTTAGTTTTCTGTCGTTTATTGGGATCTCTTTTTTGAAAATGCCCATAAATTTGGGAAAATTTAGGATTTCGGGAGCGGGGTACTGGGCCTTGAGCCCCATCCTACATACTTTCGTGACATAATACGGACATAACACACAAGACGGTCATAAGATAATATAACGATTTAATGCAAGGCCGCCCAAATAATTCTGAATTAGTTGGCCATACAAGTAAAAAAGCTAGTAATAAACGAGATTGGGTAATTCGAAATTGGGTATCGAAGAGCCTTAATTTGCAATGGAATAGAATTAACAGTGAAATTTTGTCTGTAAGGGATAATTAACCAGCAATTTTAATTTTTATAGATTATAGTTAAATTCAAAAAGCAGTCTGCACAAACTAGGCCTAAGATGGTTTGGGAAAATCTTGTCTGGATTAGTCGGTTAATTAACAAAACTGGGAGGCCAATTAGGGACGTAGTTCTAATTTATGTATTCGCTTCTGTATTTTGTAGTACCCCAAAGGCGAGTATGCACTATTTTTTGCTGAGACAAAGTCGCCAAACGCTAGGTAGCCTTGGTGTTTTTTTTTTTATTTTCGACGCTGACGCCAATCTCTATCCCTATAAGTTTCCCATACTCTGCAAAACATTTCTTTGTTTCCTTCACAGAAGACAGAATATACCCAGTGAGCTTATCGCAGATCATTTCTGGTCTTCGTGAACAAAAAGCTCCTCCCACTTATTTCTGTTTCAATGCACTTTGCACTCCTTCCCACTTGTACTCCTTCCCACTTGTTTCAATGCACTTTGATGGAAACAGACGGAAACAGACTAACCTGCATTCCCGCTAATCTGACTTCGCCTATGTTTATATCTGCCAAAACGTTCTCCGGAGCACTCGCACCCCGGTCCGGGTTTTTATAATGGGTGAGATAGAGAATGATCATACAGCTAATTATATAAACTGTGGTTTCCTTCAAGCGTAATCGTAAATAAGAAAAGGAATCCAGGTACGCAAACGTTCCGTATTTGAGAGCATTACTACTGCTACTAATAACAACTCGCCGCAGCACCAAGCTATCTGAGGTCAATACAGCTATGCACGCTCATCCCCCATCCCAATCTATACAAACCTCCCTATTTACATCCTTCAAAGGAAGTTTCCATTTCACTTAAATCTCTCCTTACGATATCCTCCCACCTCAACCGAAAGTGACCTGCTTTCAGTTTAGCCCTAGACGGTTGACTAAAAAGGACAATCTTCAGCAATCTGTCATCCACAGAGCCATCTCAACCTATCTCTAATTATAGCCCTAGAAAGTGGGATTGAACCACACTTTTCGTACAGCCTACTGTTTGAAATACGGTCAGTCAATAGGGTACCCAAATCACTTTGGAGGCAATTTTTATGGAAAAATTTCTCAGAGCATTAACTGGTGTATAAAAACTTGGTCCAGTAAACAAAAAAAAATCAGTATAAAAGAAAAGCAAGCCTTGGCGTAAAATAAAAAATTGAGAATCGATTTATTTCTTTGAAGAAATAATTAGCGAAGCTATTAAAAATATTAAATAATTAAAATAATAACAAGAGCTAGTAAAATAATTGGAAAATGCGGAAATAATAAACGGTGAATACTAAAAAGATTATATTAAGGAAGTATTAAAAAAAATGGTATAAAAAATACTTCGAAATATTAAGAAATATATAAAAATAAGTTTTTTAATTAGAGTTTCGGTTACTATAGGTCCGAGTAGCTCCTTACTTACAGCTTGTTACCGCAAACTGTTTCATAATTACTGAAGTTATCAAAAATGCTAGGTAATTAAAATTGTAATAAGAACTAATTAAATAATTGGAAATGTGTAAAGACTAAGTAACAAAAACTAAAGAACTAAAATTCGAAAAGCATTAAACGATTAATATCAAAGGAATAATAAAAAATAACTATTGAAATAACTAGGCATACTCCTATCAAAGCTGTAGCCAGAATTTTTTTTCGAGGGAGAGGGGGTATTTTTTTGGGGGGGGGGGGGGGCGGGGCACCAAAACTTTTCAAAACGCATCAAAAATTTATTTATATACATTTTTCCTACGTGTTTAAAGGTCGAACAAAAATTTGGCTGGGGGGGGGGGAGGTTCAAACGTCCTACCCCCTCCCCCCGGATACGGCCTTGACTCCTATCACTTGCGTCTTTTGATTTGAATTTATTCAATTAAGAATAAAAATTCTTCGTTTTAGGCCCAGTCTGATATAGAGTGGAAATACGGACTGGCGAAACTAATTCGGTCGATGCATCGAACGTCAACAACTCCTTCTCCTTTAAACTTGTGTATGTCGTGGCTCAATTACTTGTTGGAACTAAGAAGGAAAAATCGGAAAGATGTCGTTTACGCCTTATCAATGAATGGATATGAAAAAGAGACTGGACAAATTTCTCTTCTCAAGCGTATGTTTGGTGATACCAAACGACAGGTGACACCAGCTGGTTAGTGTTTTTTTATATTTGTTTTTCCATTTCTAAGCCCAGGTGTACATTACGCTATTTTAATTTAGAATTTAACTATAATGCAATTACAAACTACACACGGGGACCACAGGAAAGGCTCAGAGGGGTTAAGCCCTTACCCCTCCCTGGGAAACAAAATACATTAAAAATGTATCAAAAGAGAAATGCTCCCATTTAAATCTTAGTAAAAGCAAAAGTACTTGCTCTTACTAAGTACTTGCGGTAGTAATTGACTTGATTCGCCGCAGGGGAGATTTTCTGGTTATCTTTTTCAAGCTTCTTATATTCAAAATATTTGAAATACTGACTAGTTAGCTGAAATTGTACTTGGAGCAATCTCCACGAGAACGGAAATGTTCGACACTAACTATACATTCCCTGTGTTGTTGCTAGCCTGAATAGTTTTGTTGAACATACCTCTAATTTAATTAAATAGTGAGACGGTTTAAGACGGTTTCCTTGTTCTTTCATTGCTTTTGCTGTGCTCCTTGGGAAAAAGTCCATCAAAATGATTCATATTATTGGGGATAGAACGCAACCCTGCTTAACTTCTGATTTGATACGAAACCAGCTACTAAATTCACTTATTACTTTTATTCGCAACAATGTTATTTCCCGTAAACAGCACTATTCACTTTAATATATTTATCTGATATATCATACAAGGACAGGACCTTCGCTAAAGTTTTTCTACTATCTGACTCAAACGCTGCCTCTTGATCTATAAAGCTGAGGACCAAAGGTGTTTGATGACTCAGCTGCCGCTCAATTATTAACCTTAGGGTGAAAACTTGGTCGATGCATCCTCTGACCTTCCTAAAACGATACTGTTCTTCTCTTAAAACTTTATCTACAGAATTTATAAGTCTCAAAAGTAGTATCACACTAAGTAATTTTCTTCCTACAGAAACCAGGCTAATGCCCCTATAATTACACTCACTCTTATCACCTTTTTAATGTAGGGGTTTAATTAGAATTTTCATAAAACCCCTTATTCATAAATCATGTTCATTATCTTCGTTAACTTATCTCTGGCCTCACAACAACCATATTTAAAAAAAATCCTTTACCATACTATCAGCACCTGAGGCCTTATTATTCTTTAATCCTTTTAGTACTGTCTCTAATTCTTCCTCACAAAATAAAACTATTCCAAAGTGTCGCAAACTATTTCACTCTTTTCTATATCTTTTCCTGATACTCAATCACAGTTTGGCACATACTCAAATTTTCTGCTCGTCTCTCTCTAACTCTTTTCTTCTCAATAATTGTGGCCCCGCTCCTACGTTTAACTGGGAGAAGTCCTACTTGAATATTCTTTCTCGATTTATTAACATGCAATCACATTATTTTGTTATTATGCCATCTGGCTGCATCTTTCAGACCTTCGGCAATTTTATCCATGACCTTCACTTCACACCTCCTTAATTAATATTTTAGTGTTTTTTCAACTTTCTTTACTTTCTTCTTGTTTTCACAGGATCTATTACTCGAGTAATTCTTGTACAGGCCCCTCCTCCTCTTTAGTAAACTTAAAGCATTTTCACTGAAATTCCTAGTTGCGTTTCTAACTTTCTTCCTAATGCACCATCAGCGACTTCACAAACAACTTTCATAAAATTATTCCATCCATTTTCTGCATTGCCAAACTTCAAACTATCCAATTTAGCATTCAACTGTTCCTAGAAAGTCTCTCTCAAATTTTCATCCTGGGGTCTACCGATCTCATAACTTCCCGAAAGGGAGTTACTCTTCCTAATTTTCAGCTTAAAAATTAATCCTAGACACTACTAGATGATGATCTTTACTTTTGACATCAATATCAGCACTAATACATACCCTAGAATCTTGTATCGATCCTGCCAGTATTAGGCTTACAATAACATAATCAATAAGGTTAGCTGTCTTACCATCATGTGAATACAATCTTAACTTATGGGCCATTTTATGACCAAATACTATATTAGTTATAACTAGATTGTTATACCTAAAAAATTGCAGCAGTCTGTAACCATTACTGTTTTCTTTTCATAAACCAAATTTACCTTGGCTAGAATAGCATCTTTCCCTATTTATACCCACCGGGGCATTAAAATATCCTAATAAAAATAGCACGTTTCTACCTGGGACCCTATCTATTTGATCCTGTAGCTGCAAGTAAAATTCATCTGAGTCACTACTATCTCCATTAGTCTATTCTACAGGGGCTCGCATTACTATGTCTGATACCCTGTAAGTTTTAGTCATAAAGGAGTGACTAGCATTCGATTACTAATACCTTCCCAAGCTAAACAAGACTTTGCAGCTTCCTTTTTCATCATAAGCCCTACTCCCTGCCTATGCATCCCATTATTCCTGCCTAAGTAAATAAAATATATATATCATGTATTTTCATGTTTCCTATCCTTAGGATATGAGTTTCTGCAACTCCCCAATAAGTCGAGTTCATAGTGTCTGAATTCGTTAGTCAGAATATCAAGATTTACAAATAACAGTTTAACAGGGACAAATCCTTTTATTAGACAGTGAAAATAATAACAACTACGGATATTTCTGTCACATACATAGTGGCTGTCCTAAGCAGATAAACTTTTTTTTTCAAAGTCTTGGGTTTTAAACTTCATTCAAACTTTTCTCCTTTAAAATTGTCTAAAAGTAAATTCAATTTTATCGAAGATGTTTGTTCCTCTTATGGATTTTTGTATATTTATATACTTGTTTGTTCACATTATCCCCGTACATACCACGTAGGTATTATCGAAGGCCACACTGTCTTTCTAACTTCCATGACGCATTAATGATAGTTCAGTAGGTACAAATCCATTTATTATACAGTGAAACAATTACGTTCCAAGTTGCAATTTTCATATTCTTTAAATCATTGAAATTATTATGGCCTCGGGATAAGCAATGGTTTTAGAACCACTACAGGACGGGGACTAACATATCTTCTCAAGTTTACATTGAAGCGCTTAAGCCGGGATAGAACTGGGCAGCAACAACTCCCTGAGACCACCAGTTGAATGGAAGCCTTGTGCAATCCTGGGCCCATCTTGGTCACAACATGGTTTTCCACACTTGGCGATGCTCTTCTATGAATAAGAGTCGACATCCTGCACGGACAATTTCAAGTCTATCACCTCCGACACATTATATATTCATACCTAAAAATATTAAGCTTCTACAGGGAGGCAACCCATAATGTATAACATAGCTAGGGAGAGACTTTTCAGCCTAAAAAGCCCGCCAAATAAACCGAACCCAGAAGAATTATCTGTTAATCAGAATCTAGTGCAAATGCTGTGTCGTTTACTAGAATAACTAGACAATAATCTCCTCAAGGAGCGTCACTCCTCAAAGTCACTGCAGTGCTGTCAGTAGTCACAATTTTGGTAAGGAAAACTCATCAAAAGTCTATCCTGATGCCGCTATGAGGCCACGGAAGCAGGTTTTCCTTATCGGGGATAGGGACGGAGAAATATACTTGTGAGGGAAAAGGAGACCCCAAACCATCTCACAACACCGGGACATCTCCAATCTTTGGTACCCAGCCTGTCCTCGTCAGGGCTATAATCTATTATAATAGGAAAATATCAGTAAATACAGTATATTAAATAAAACTTGGACCAAATCTGATCTCTGATCTGCTGATCTCTGTTGAATCTCCAAATCTCTGCTGAATTTCTAGTTTGAAGAAAAAATTAAGAATAAAATACAACTATAGTTTTTTTTAATGAAAAAGGCAAAGGGCCAAAAACCAAACCAACGTTCTTTCATATTCACAATACACGTTTTAAGCATACATTATTAATTCACTCAGATAAAATTAAAAATCCATAACGGTAGGAAAACATCAGTAAATACATATTTTACAGAGAAATGTTTCCAAATTTCTGCTGATGTATTACCTTTGCTCCTCTCCTTTACCAAAAAACAAATATCCATAGACACAGGGGCTTAAAAAATTATGTGTTATAGAGTATCTATGATATTGCTCTAACCGAAGAAGAATGTAGGGGAAATTTTTCCCAAAGCCCTACCCTCGAAGTTAAGTTAAAAACAAAAGTGAAAATTATTTATTTGATATAGTTTCCAACTAGCACTGGTAGCTTTTTGTATGCCCTATGTTACTATCCTCCCAATATATTTTATATAAATTGGATTTCAAAGGATGCCTGAATTAGCAAGTTGCTCTCCCTACTTTAGATCCAAGATAATTTCTTAGACCACGCTGTCTTCCCATAAGTAATTAAAGTGTAATGAATATATATACATATATATATATATATATATATATATATATATATATATATATATATATATATATATATATATATATATAATATATATATATATATATATATATATATATATATATATATTAATGGCTATAATGGCTAATATATATATATATATAGTATAAATGGCTAATATATAGAAAAAACACAGTAAAATAACATCGAAAAAAAATATATTTATCTATGCTAATAAAATCCTTAGTGTTAAAAACAGTTAAAACACACAAGAAATTAACAAAAATAGATTTAAAAAGGGCTATACAACAAAATTAACAAACACAAAAATGAGATAAACTGACTTATTAAAATAAGATTACTATTTAGTATACTCTCTAAACAAAATCAAATATGGTGACAAAAACACCACTGATCCAGACAAACTAATTACATTCCATAAATATGTTCTTTTACTTTTTGTTTCGCTCTTATTTTTCATGTTTGTTTTTTTTTTTGTTGTTTTTTTTTTAATAGGAGCATCAACTCTGTTGACAGCTGGTGCACTGGGATCACAAGCAAGTATCCTACCAGACAGAAGAACACTTGAAGGTGTGACGGACTGGAAAGGAGTCGTGAAAAAATACATTGCCTCAACATCACCAGAAGCAAAGCCTTAAGGTGCTTCTTGAACATAGAATGTTGGCGAAATTGTCTTAGTTAAGAACAATAAAATATGCAACAACTTCTTTCCTTTTTCTTCTCGTGTGACCTTTGTGAATGGTGTTTCATCTGATACGTTTTTTGGGGAAGTTTTTTCTATTAAATAAAATCTCCGACACTATTAATGAACTGAAAATATCACCATTATTATTCTGATATTGGGTCCGATATATGAAGCAAACAAAAGGAGGGGATGAAGGAAAGAACCATGCACAGTAGTACAAGTTATACGGGAGGAGTGGGACTGGTCCAAACCCTTATTTACATTATTGCTACCATTTTTTAACCTTATCGTGGGCATTCTAATTCTCTCTCTTTGCTTTTAGTATTGGTAAAACTATTTAACATATAGGATCTTTTAGTATCTCCAGAAAATCTCTAAGCGATCTAAGTCACTTTATCCATACATACATTGCTCCATCCATGCGGTAAGTGGATAGGTAATCAAAAGGGTAAGCTCAGGAAATATTCTGGGCCTTATTTCCATTCTGAGTTAGTAGATTGAGTCCTGCAAATAATCTTGCACAAATTTTTTGGTTTAATGCTTTCTTATATTATCATAATTTCAATGTTGCTTTTATATTCTTATAATTCCTTTCAAAATCATTCTAATTGTTCTCTTGCAACTTTATAAACATTAATTTGTATTTAATTCATAAAGTTGCACAAAGTTTACAAGGTAAACACCAAAACAGCGTACAGTGGCACACTCAGAAAATGATTATGAGGGGGGGGGGGCTGACCGGGCAACCCTGGGCCAACCAATGGAAAACTTTAAAAAAATTTAAACTTTTAAAAAACCAAGCAAGATCATTCTTCAGCGTGAGACACATATACCAACAGTACTCCAACTTGTTTGAACTTTGCCACCGCAGACTTTGCCAACTTAGTTTTAGAGTCAAGGCGGTAAGGTTAGCATTGTTGTTTTATGGCAGAGTAATTCTCGTCTCAGTCCACATCTATGAAGAAAGATTGGCCCCTCGCGTCCCCAAAAGCGTGTCAGTTTTTCTTTGGCAATACTGAAAAACATTCCCTTGGTTGTATATACTCTCAAACTTGAGCATCTCATTATTCTTACGATTTTTAGGAAATTTGGAAGATGCATGAAGAGCAATGGCCTTATGCCAGTACGACACATTTCATTCTCAAAATGACAAACTTTGGTAGAAAATTGTATATTTGGAGCACCATAATCATACATTCATCACCAAAAAATTGCTAACCTTGATCTAGTAAATAAACTCCCAACAGATGGTGCATATATCCTTAAGGGGGTAGGAAAAGACTTCTGGGCCTAATTTTCGATAGAATTCCTATTCACTTGCCTAATAATATAAGTTTTGGCTCAGCAAAATATTGTTTACTTGACAAAAAAGAAAAAATGACAACAAGATTTTAAATAGTTTTAAATGTCGTCTCATTGTGATCAAAGCATTGCATACCTAGAAAAAACATCAGGATTTTATCTCTAACCAAAGTTTTGAACAATTGTTTTAGTTATGCAGCGCCTTCATTCTAACTGTATGTTTGAATACCTGTAATTTACGTTGCATTTGACGCAGCACAAGAACAAAAATAAGAAGAAACAGTTAATAAATTTGCTATTTAAGTACATTTGATAAAAAGAAGTTTTAAGGTGTTTCTCTTTAACCTCCCTCTCTCTATCCCCCTCTCTTTCTCTCTCTCCTTCTTTGTGGTATCAATTCTAAATACAATTTTTGAAAACCAAGTAACATTTGGTTCAATTTCTTAACAGGACTTAAGACATCGTCACTAAATCCAGCTACCCATCCGGGAAATTCAAAGATGAACATTTGGAATCTACAGTCACGGTTAATTTGTTGAATATTGAATTTAAGCACATCTAGGCTGCATTCTATTAGAGTACATATTTCTTTGACAAAATCAGAAGTTTTACCGTCGAAATCATTTGTTTCTGTGATCCATAATTCAAGTAGACAAACTAACTTATCGAAGTATAGGCTCTTTGTATCATCATATAAAGATAAGTTAATGCCAAAAGGAAGCCAATTGGAGATTTTACGAAGCTTATCAATTATTTCCATATGCCTTAGCTGCATATACGATGATTCAGAACACTCCTCATCATTAGAAACCTTTTTTGATTTGGATTTGAATCCTGGAATTAATTTCAGAAATACTTCTAATTGCTCTTTTGCTTGGTCATAGTTTTCAGTTTGTGTATTATCAATTATTATCCCATCTTCTTTGGTTTCATGTAAGATGGTACCAATGATTTCTTCTCCTTCGTCAAAGAAAGTAATTTTTCGACTGTGACTTGTTTCGAATACCCATACAGGATAACTTTCATTATTAACACAAGTATTTTGAAAGATTACTGGTATGAAAGGAAATAGTTTTGTCTCAATGACAAAAATCAAAGTTTTGATCAAAGATGAGAATTGGGTGATATTACTGTTAGAAGGAAGATTATTCCCTGTCAGAAAATTGACCGCCTCCTCTACTGTTGTCGTTTCTAATTTTTTCATCCAGCCTTGCAGATATTCCTTTAAGTCAATGTCTGCAAGCTCAATTTTAAATTCCTTGTTATTGTAGTAAATTGTAGTGGTCTTGTATTCGTCAAAATTATCAAGGATTGTTCTCAATAAAGATATAATTTGTCCGAAGATAATCATTTTAATAAATAGATCTTTGAGACTTTCTGAATTATCATTGCAACCTAGCTCTTCCATCAAATTGTCGATGCAGTGAAAATTGCAATTAGAGTACAAACCATAATGAGTTCCGTGTGAAATCCCTGGAAACCGTAATGAGTGATAATTGAAATGAAAGAAGAGAAAGCCATATGCCGCATTCACACTATTAAGCTCATAAATTGTGTATACACTAAACGGCACATAATCTTTCATCATATCTTTTAGGTTAATTTCCTTTTTGTATGTACTATTTGTGCAGATAGCTGGATATACTTTTTCTGTAGATTTTGCAATATTACTAAGCTGTGAATCTCCGTCAATATAAAAAATAGTTACACCAGAGACAGCCCTACTTACTGCTTCAATAATATCAAATATTCGACATTCTTCCCAGTTCTTGCAGGGTTTATTGATAATATTCCTGTTGGACAATGGAAAGTAATAAGGGTCTTTTGTTACACATACGATAACATAATTGACTTCTTTTCCTCTTAGCATAAAAGCAGAATTAAATGATACTTCTGTATCATTTAATCGTTTGGTATTATTCTCATAAGCAAAACTTATGCCATAAACATGTTCAGAACTTAAAACTGAGCCATCTTTCGAGTCATCAGGGTCACTTTGTCGCACTGGGTATATTGGGATGGCTTTTTGTCTATCAAAAAGACTCAGACCTGCAGCGATCTCAGTGGATGGTCCTCCAATCTGTTTTCACCCTAGAATGTAAAAAAGGAAAACTAAAATATTGCACCACATCCTAAAGAACAGGGATCTGGATTATTCCTTTTCCCCAGAAAACCCCTCTTCGAAAATTTCCTCTCCCTCGTTGAAAATTCCCTTTGAAGATTTTCCCCTGCAGAAAACTACCCCCGGAAAAAATCCTTCCCGTGGAAACTCCTCCCAGAAAACTCCCTCCGCTGAAATTCCTCCCAGGAAAATCCCCTCACTGCGGGAAAATCCCCCTCACGGAAAATACCCCCATGAAAAATTCCCCACGCTTAAAATGGATCAGCCTCAAAGAAAGACTGACAGATGAAAATAAAAAGAAAAAAAAAGCAATTTTGGAATAATATACTATATTCCAAATATATGTAGAATAGGCTATGTGGTAGAGAATATCCTGTCGTATTTATTTTTACTTTTTTTTCATTTCTGTTTTCGTGTTTCTATTGGTTGAGTTATCATAGCAGGGCAAGATAAAGGTTGACACTGGGGCTGTGGAGTTAGTTGTGAACTATAATAATACTACTTTCACTTGCCTTTCAGTTTCTTTTCTGCTATAAAGCCCTCACCTAACCCCTATCATGTCGAATCAAAATTTTGAGATCCCTATTTTGTTCAAAGGCTTCAAAATGTCTTATAAGTTTACCTTCAGAGTTGATATCAGCCCCACAGTTAACCATCATCTTACCCTGCTAGAACACCAGTGGTCGGCAACATGTTTTGACTTCAGGTCAAAATCAACCACAATGTGAAAATTAAAGGGACGGTAGGGTCAGTAATATTTTCTTTTAGAATAATTATTTTAGTGAAGAACAAAATAATTTAGTGATTAAGAAAATAATTGCAATAAGTTTTTAACATAAATTATTATTACAAAAGCTAAAAAAAAAATCCACTGATCACCCCAAGGTGGCTCACGGGTCACAGGCTGCTGACTATACCTTCTTTTTTCTTACCTTTTTATTAACTTTTGACTTACCTTTTTCATATATACTACCCGTTTTTTGGAATATTTGTAGATTATTCCAAAATTCCCTATTTCCTTCATTTGTAATACCATTAGTTTTATTTGTAATACCATTTCCTTGGCTGCTAAATTTTATATTAATTTTAATATTATATTATATTAATATTATATTAATTATATTAATATTATATTATATTATATTAATATTATATTAATTTTATATTATATTAAATATTATATATTATATTGATATAAATATTATATTAATTTTATATTATAGGAGTAAGTTTGGTGCTTGTCAATTAAACGAAACGTACTAAAGAATTATCCTTAGGTTAGATTTTAGAAAACCAGTTTCATAGCCACAAAGACAAGTGACAGAATAGATGGAAAATCTATAATTTGGGCTATATATTTGCACATTAGGGGGGTGGGGTAAAGTACAGCGGGTCTGCATGCAAAATGTGTTAGCTACCCAAAACCAAACGGTTGACGTGAGGTGAATCAGATAAATAAAAACACAAAGATATAACATCATTTAAATTCACTATTATAAGAAAGAAAGAAAAAAAAGAAAAAATATAAAAGAATAATAATACTACAGGACCCGCAACTACATGCCGTATCCATGATGTGGGGTTACACTCTCTAACCAACAAACAAATACATCTTAGCTAAAATCAAATCTCTTTCAAGACAAACAAAACTGAAATTCATACTTATTTAATAATTTTTATTTCAATTTTCCTTTAAAATCACTAAAATTTTCTATCTTCTTCATATAATTTTCCAAATTATTCCATAATTTTTTACCCTTCATAATAAAAGAAAACGTGGACCTGTCTGCCACTATAGGTGGAGTATAATAATCATTCCCACCCCTAGTATTGTGGTTATGTATATTCCATCGGCTATAAAACAAAGTTTTTCAGTAACCTTGGTTAAGATGGTGATTTTTTTTTTTTTGAATTTATGAGAAATAAAAACACGCAGTTGAAAATAAAGATCATTTTCAGCAACTATAAACAATGTTCTGGGCTTTAGAAGACACAGATAGCATTAGCCTTGCTCCTCATTGTAGTAGTTTCGGCTCAATTTGATTTTGACTTGGATCTTTAGTGTGATCTCTGTTCGTTTCGGGTTTTACAAGTATTTGTTTATTGATGGTAATTTATGGTACTGTTTCGCTTGACTTTATTTCTTGATTTTTCACGGCCGTTTGTGGAAAAGGTTTTTGAAAATTAATAGTTAAAAATAGTCACTGATTTTTCCTTTGCACTTATTCATAAGAGAATGTGACTACTACTTTATTCTGAAATAATTGAAGACTTAGGAATGACTATATGTATACTAGACTAATTTATAGAAACTTAATGAAATAAATAACATTAAATTAACAATTTTAATCAAAGTGATTATCCTTGGTAAACAGGTTAAACAAGCAAATATTAATTAAATTAAATGACAAACTAACGAATAAAGTTAACTAAATATATTTAAATAGTTTACTAAAAAGATAAATTAGATTGATAAAAATAATTGCTTACTCTAACTCTTCTGATTCCGCATAGGGTATAAGGCATGTGATTACAGCTATATTATTACTTTCAAGTTGTTCATCTTTCACCAAGCTCTGGAATAATTTCTGGACTTCTTCTGCCATCTCCTTATAGTCTGCCACAGATACAAACTTAGGAATCTCTCCAACAACTCTTGTTCCTGGGCTGAAATCATTATGCTTAAATCTTGGAAGACCTAAACGGCTTAAGTCAATATCTTCACTTAAAGTTATAAGGACATTTATAAGGGAATGTATAGAGGCAGTATATCTTAGACTGTCTGTAAGACACACATATTTGTTACACTCATATATAATGTTGTTTTTCAGTTCTAAAAGCGATAAGGGTTTATAGAAATTTCTAAGGAGTGGTATGACAGAGTACGATGTCCACCAGCAAAAATTCGAGCGGTCAACAGCCTTAAAAATTTCACTTGTTCTATTCACGTGGTTAAAGTCGAGAGTTTCTGTAGATACATCATCACAGAATACCTTGAATTTTATTTCTGAATCGTAATTTTCAGTTTGGAACAGCACTTTAGAATCAATGTCGATGCAATCTCTCTCAAAAACAAATTTGACTAAATGCGACATTCCCTCTTCTCGTATTATACGTTTTTGTTCTAGCTGTTTTTTGACAGTTTGCCAGAAAATTTTCTGAATATACTGTAATGTGCATATATCACGATGAAATACAACAATTATTTCTTTATTTTCTTTATTGTTTTTCATATAAAACTGCCAAATTTCAAAAAATTCCTTGACCATTTTTAGCAGTAAACAGTAAGTTTTTCCTGTTCCTGGTAGACCAATGATGTGTAAATAACGCTCATCACTATCTACAATTGCTTTCTGGGCAGGGGTCAAGAAAATCCCCCCAATATCTTTGTTCCTTCTCTTGGCTGGTAGTTTGTACTCTTCGTTTAATTCGTTCTTTACTGTAAGATTCGTCTCAATTTTCAAACAGTCTGATTTTAAGCATAGCCTAAGATAGGTACCGTAGAACCTGAAACAGAAATAGTGAAATTTAAAAATCAGTATCTTTGGAAATTATAAAATTAAGCCTTTGAAACTATCCAATAGAGAAAACTTATGAATTTACAATTGAGTCTATGAGAGTGCCAAGAGCCCTCTTCCCCTCCATCATATGAGATTTTCAAAATATTATTTTAAATGAACTTTTTGACCCCCAAGTACAAAAAAAAAATTCCATTTTCAATAATTATCCCTCCACTAAAATGAATATATATATGATATATTTCTTAGATTAAAAAATGGGAAACAGAGCTGATAATAGTGTCTATGGTCTCTTTTGACTTAAGGTTGGCGAGGTTCAAACATAGACAGTTTTTATTCTTCCGTTGCATGAAAAGTTGCATTCAAAGTTGAAAAAGGAAGCTCGCCAACTATTAAGCCACTTTCACCCTGTTTTATGGTTTTTTTCGATCACTTCTGGCCCTGAGACTAGAATTAAGTACTGTTGTCTTGTTTATTACACAAGCTCCCGTTTGATATGTTTTATTGTCCAAAATGCTTTAAAAATTTTTAAGTTTTTTTTTGCGCGTCTTTGTATTTTCTTTCCGTTTTCAGTGTAATTTACACCACTTTCTAGGGTAATTTAATAAGTTATTAATGGTATATACTGTTTTAACTCTTAGTGGAAGATCAAAACATTTATTCGGAGGCCAGGGGCTCGAAATCAAAACAAGTTATAATTATATATTACTGTTCTGTTTACCATTCAAGCCTTGGGATCAATCTTAAGGGGAAACACTCCATCTACCCTTCCGTCTTTGTGGGAGTATAGGCATAGTTGCAAAGACATATCTAGAGCAAAATCTTGGGGGAGAGAGGGGTTAATGTAAGACAAGATAAGAAAATTGACCAAATAATTGACCGCCAATAATGGACCAAATTGACAAGCTTAAGAAACCGAATGAGGGCGCCTGAAAAATCATTGGAGGGAGCAGACCCCGCCTCCCCTGTACCCGCCCCAGCATAGTCATACCTTTTTATGAAACTATCAATTTTCAAAAAAAAAATATAAGATTTTGTATGAGCTATTAGAACGACGAAAACAGTTATTTTAATATTTAAGATTATCTTGGCTGTTCTAATATTGTAATAAACTCAAGCTCCTGCGTACGGAAACCTTTGGGTCCACACCCCTTCCCTATATTAGTCAATTGTTGTTATTCCAGTTATGTCTTTTATTCTCAGCAGGGTCAGCCCCCCTCCCTCCGCGAATAAATACCTACGCACATAGTTCATTGATTTTATCTGGCCTTACCTACGATTCTTAACAAAAGGTAAGAGCCGAAGGACATGATTTGCAATTTCTTTTATTAAATAAAGAAAAAAGGAACACTCACCATGCCAGCAATGTTCTGAGTGAATATTCACACTTTTCGCCAGTTAGATCAGGCTTAATTGTTTTCACGCTTAATTCTGTAATGGTTTGCATATAATCGTCTTCGAATAATGCATTTTTGAATAGGCTGGCTTGCAGTCCTAGTTTGATTTGTGAATTCGTATTCGGATATACGTTAAAATAATAAATTGAATCAGATTCAAATTTGAATCCAGTTTCAGACTTACAGTCATGATTTTGTAAAAAGCTTTCAATATGTTTAATAACCTTTTCCTGTTGGTCCACGTGAGCATTTGACAGTATATTCTTCAAAGTTGCTTTTTCTTCTGAGGCTTTCACATCTATAATAATTAATGAAGATTTTGTTATTATCAAAAAATCCCCCAGTTCTTCATTTTTTGAGTCATTTTCATTAGTTCTCAAGCCTAGTAATGTGTAAAACACATACATTGGCAAGTTTGACTGTTTCAGGTTCTTGTATACTTCGTATTCGGCTTTAAATCCACGCTCTTCTTGAGTACCGATTTTTTTAATGGATTTTGGAAATATGAACAGTCCTTGAATATTGAGAGGATTGGAATTGCCGGTGAAGTCTGTTAAAACTAATTCTGCAGCGTGTAAAAAGGGTCGGCTATTGCATTCTGCTGGAAGTGTGATTTTTTCACAGCAAGAACAATCTTTCAAAAGAGGTTTCATTTTCACTACTTGTGCAAAGGACTCTTTAAACTCGAGCTTTCATTACGGAAAGTTCCCTTTTTTTTCTCTAACTTTCCTCACACTGTGGAGACTTATAGCGATTTCACATTACCATTCTTCATCATAGGCTACCTCGTGTACAAATTGAAGAAATTCTATTTTTGTTTAGCTAAAAATAATCCGTCGAAAACCAGCGTAGCCAGCCTACTTAGCCAATCAAATGCACTATTAATATCAAATTCTCTAAATACTTGTTCCATTGACAACTGATTAGAAACTAAGTTTAGAAGTGAATAAACAACTCTTTATCTTTCTATAACCGGAAACCTGTTTTTCGGAACGGATTATGGTCCATTGTCCGACTGTCTGTTTGAATACAGCCAAAGGATATTGGATCATTCCCAAAAACTGATTGAAGTAAGCATACTCAGAGAAAAGTAAGAAACCGCTTTTGACAACTAAGCACCATTTGTAATGACTTATTTGGTTCTGATATAGCAACATTCCAGCTTGACAAAATCCTAAAAGGTTTCATTTGCGTAGGGCTAAACGTTACCCAAATGTACGAGGTCCGTTTTGAGGGCGTGACGCCCAAGGACCGCCGAAATATACAAGACCCCATCTGCAAGGACAGCTGGGAAGATCCAAATTGCTGGCCATGGCAAGCAAATTGAGCGGGCGGAGGTGACAAAATCCCAAGCAAAAACCTGACGATAAAAATCTTTTTCTAGCCCAGAGATCCGTAAAAAAATTCTTGCCAGAAATTTTATTTTTCAAGTTTGTATGAACCTAGCTCTGCAACATCTCTGAATGAATTTGGTTGAAGGCCAGAACTAGCCACCATTGCGAGTGAAGTGAGCAGGGGGGGTTGAAAAAATCAATTGAGGGCAATTTGCGACAGCCAGGAATCCTTGCCCAGCCCAAGTAAAAAGAGGACCCAAGTACAACGGTTGAAGGCCCCTGTCCCACTTGAGCAAAGTGTGGCCTGTTTGTGAGTGCTGAAGGTCCCAACTGCCGACTGTAGATAGTAAGAAATGTAGAGAGTAGTGACAAGAATTTTTTAAAAAGGACTTTTTTATCTAGTTTCCTAAGAAATCACGCTTTTACAGTTATAAGTATCCACGAAGGAAATATCACCATTGATTGCTCCAGCCTAAATCATTTATTAACGTGTGTTGTTAATGAATGAATAAAACAGGAATCTAAATTCTTCCCAAAGCTTTCTTCATAACTTTAGGCCCCATATACACACTTGCAAAGGATGATAAAAATAAAGTTTGGATTTGCATTTCTTAGGAAAAAATTGTCGCTTGTTTGGTTTCAGTTTCTAGTTTTTATAACCTATTCCCCCCTCCCTTCCTCAAAGATGGGTATAGGAATATCTACAATCTTCAATTTGTTTTCCTCTTGAGGTGTTATTTTTTAAATAATTGAGTATTTACAATACTCAATTTCAAATCACATATACAGCGATCGTTATTTGTAGAAATAAGTAGACTTCTTTTGATGACAATCGCTGTGTGTGTGATTTGAAATTCAAACAGACTGTGATGGCTTGATTACAGAGAGGTGACGTTGTAGACAGTCTACGAGTAAAGGGCAGTTTTTCGCACATAATCTTACCCAATTCATCAAAAATCTCTTAATCTTAGATTTTAAATGGAAATACGTTGAGAATTGGCAAAGAGCACTTGAATAAAATCCATTTTTGATTATTCCTTTAGGTTCTACCTCAAATCCCTAAGAGTTGATTAAAGTGCAGAAAAATTATGATTTATGTAGGTCCCCTTCCTTAAATAGTTCTTTTCCAATGGTGGAATATATGATTTATTAACATATTTACCCTTTCTATATCTACATAACATATTTACCTAAATATCTTTTTATATAAGATATTTACCCTTTCAAATACTACCAATGTGCGTCAAAGTTGTGAGAAGTAAAATAACTATTTGAATCGTTTTATGATCCACTTCATGATCATCAATGTGCTCTGTAATTTTGGGTTTGTTTTGAAGGTGAATATCCCCATCTTCTACTAATGAAAGACTACATGGACTACAATAGTCATTAGTCAGGGACTAATAATACCTTTTACCAAGTCATACAATTCTACCAGTCTTTCCCTGTCAATTAAAAAAAAAGAATATCCTTGTGGCTCCTTCTCTTCGACATTGGCAATGTTAGGGAAAGTGGGAACAGAATGATTGTCAAACGGTTTGTAATTCATATATGGAAAAGAGTAAAGAGATATGACCCACGGATAGAAGGAACTCATATCGAAGGTAAGCAATTGTGCTTCTGCAGGCAAGTACAGCCTTATTAGTTTCCAGGATATTATTCCCATCGAATGCATAGCAACCCTTCATTGATCTCTCTACAAATAGATATTGGTCATTATCTGTTACCAACCCTTTTTTTTTCCTGATATTACGTCTATCCCCAGATGAGAAGTAGAAAAATAAAAGCCCAAAACCAACCCAAATCCCTGATAGATTTTTTTGTGTTATTTTTTTTCTAACGCTATTATTTCTAACAAAGTCTCAATTGGCACTTGGTCAGACCCTTTCACTTCCAAAACCCTAAAACCTCCACACGATGGTAAAAAGACACTTCTACCAAAATATAATCCACCACACTAGGGGCAATACCCGAAAAAGACGTAAACTCACCGACTTTTTTTATCCTCCCCGACTCTTCCTTTTAAAACCAGAAAAATTCAATAAACCATTCCACAAAAATCCAATAAAGCCATTTATTTATTTTTGTAGTATTGCCCTTACTGGCTCTTACCTCCACTCCTTCCTGATTGGTATTAAACTTACGCACTTCATTCACACCAAAACCTGCTAGAATACGATCCTCAGACAGCAATGGGCCACAAAACTTCCCCATTTTATTACTAGCATGGGCATTAAGGTCGGTGAATCACCCAGAAACAGAAATTTATGATTAAGAAGCATTTTTTTATAATAATCTGTTTCTCCACTTAAAATTCCTACGGGCAATTCAAACTGGACATACCTTCCAAAGAATCACAGTTTATTCTCTTCCTCGAAACATTATATGACACAGATCCCTTACGATAAGGCGACTCTTCTCTCCAAGTTCCAACAAGAGACACTAAATCCCATTCCCTTACACTAAATAAACTTTTAAGTTTAAAACCATCGTATCCTTCCATATTCCAATGAATTAATCTAATTTTACATTGCTCATGGCTCTCTTTTTCCTACGACACCAAATCATTATCTCGAATTGGCGACCCTCTGTTTAACTTCAGTCGAGAACCATCATCAACCTTTGAAACCAAACCGTGGCTTCACATCTTCCCTATTTGGCTTACCTTCCCAGTAATCTTCAAAATATCCTTGCGACCCACTCCTTCGCCTATTTTCCTTGTTATTTGCACGAGCATAAGATGTCCCACGTAAAAATTGCCATCGTTTTTATTTGTAATCAAGCAAATGGTCATTGATTTTCATTATCATCGGAAAAAGTAGCATTGTTTTTATTTGAAGCAGTCAATTGCAAATTTTTAAGCTATCTATTAGTTTACTGAAACAATCTTTGAAGTTGGTGAACCAAAAAAAATGATTCACTAATGAAACACCTTTGAAAGAAATGGACTAAAATAAAGAAAACATTGATGAAGGTTTTATGAAAATAAATTCAACTTGTAACTTCAAAAATAACTTCAGCTTGTTTAAAAAAAAACCTTAGTTTTGCCAAATACGATAAGTCAAGCAAAAGCGCCATCTATTTACAAGATAGGCAGCATTCCTTGAAGCCTGGAATTCTATGACTTCCCAACTTAAATCATCCTAACTTATGGAATTTATTGTTTTCATTTGAATCTCAACTCAAATTGGCTGTCGGATGCATGTTTTTTGCTAACATTCCTAAATTCCTTCAATTAAAAATAAAACCGAACCTTTTGTTTGTTCGAAACGGATTTTGTTTTCACTACACCACAAATGGCAGTCTAGGCCTAAGGGGTTCGATGGAGAGGCAGCCCCATTCTTATTTGTGGTAATCTATCTTTGTTTTAGGCTTATTTGTTTCATTTAACTATAGTAATATATGTTCATTTTAAATTTAGCTCGATTATTTATTTGAATTTTTGTTCGTTTTAGGTTTCATTTGTTCATTCATAGGGATTTTTGCTCGTTTCCGTTTGACTTATTACATGACCTTGCTGTTGCTCGTTCTAGGTTTTACCACATTCTTTATCTAAAAGTTTGTTCTTGGAAAAAATTTAATGTTTTTTAATCGGTATAATTTTATCTTTTGTTTACTGTAGGAACATTTGCAAAGTTGGTTTTAAGTTCTTCAGCTTATAAACTAAGATTTTGCTTTGTAATTTTTACTTTAGACAACAATTGAATGCCTCAGTCGAAATTATAAATCTGCCATAGTTATGTGCAATAATTTTTAAATAAGGTTATGGATAAAAAAGAGAAAAAACAAGGATCTTAGGAGTGACGTTTTCGATCTTATAGTTTCAAGATCTTCGCGTGATTTTTTATTTTTTAGGAGGTTGAAGATGGATTTCCATCTTTTGATGGAAATTTATATCTTATATATAGTTGTTATACCTTTTTCCTCTTTATCAAAATCCTTGCTTACTTTTACAAGCAACAAAGAAGGCTATATTTGATAAAAATGATATTTTAAGCGGTTATCTTATCTATACTACTACTACTACTAACAACTCACCGCACAACCAAGCCACCTTAGGCCAACACAGCTACGCACGCTCCTCCTCCACCCCACTCTATTCAAAGCCTCCCTTTTTACACCCGCCCAGCGAAGTTCCCATTTCCTTTAAATCTTTCTTTATGACGTCCTCCCACCCCAGACGAGGACGACCTGCTTTCCGTTAGCCCTAAACGGTTGGCAGAAAAGAACAATCTTCGGCAATCTGTCATCCTTCATCCGCACAACGTGCCCTAGCCACCTCAACCTTTCTTTCATTGTAGCCCTAGAGAGCGGTATTGAACCACATTTTTCGTACAGCCTATTGTTTGAAATACAGTCAGTTAGCCGGGTACTCAGAACAATACTTAAGCAATTTCTCTGGGAAACATCTAGCAAATCTTCATCCACTTTTTGGAGCGTCCATGCTTCAGAGCCATATTTGACCACTGCCATCACTGCAGCTTCTAATATTCTAATCTTGGTTTGCAGACATATCTTCCTATTCTTCCAAGCTTTTTTTAACTGTGAAAAACACACTGAGCCTTGGCTATTCTACTGTTACCATCTTCACTGCTCCCACCATCTTTAATAATAATACTACCAAGGTAAATGAAGCTGTCCACCTGATCAATCGTTTCATTACCCAACGTCACATTTTCATCTTCACTTTTTCCTAGCCTTAGTGACTTAGTCTTCTTAACATTAATTTTCAAACCTATTCTAGCACCCTGAACTCGCAAAACCTCTAAAACTTCATTCATTTTACTCACACTTTCATCTAGGATGCTTAAATCATCAGCATAATCGAAGTCCAGGAGACTTTTTACTCCCCATTTGATTTCGTGGTCTCCCATTGCCTTTCCTGTGCTCCTTAAGACAAATTCCATCAAAATAATCATAGGCAATGCAATAGCGCTGCCTAAGTAAAGAACGGTGTTGGCACAATATATTATATATTTATTTTTTTTTTCTTGGTTTTAGACCAGGGCACTTCGCATCGAAGGAGTTGTCGTTGAAACTTCGAAAAGGGCTCATTTGATTGAAAACTTGAGTGGTTTGTGCCCTTTCTAATAGTCGAAAGTGATTGGAAGGCAACTAACACCCCTTCCACGCCCACCTTTTCCCCAAACACATCCAATCAAAATTCTGTGATAGCCATTTTGTTCAGCGTAGTTGATTTCCAGATAGAAAATATGTTTTTGAGGAGGACACTCCCCCACAACCCTCAGGGCAAGGGTTTTAAGTTATGCTCTGGGGGCATATAAGAACGATGTTGGCACAATGTATTATTCATTATTTTTTTCTTTTGAACCAGGGAGCTTCGTATCGAAGAAGTTGTCGTAAAAACTTCGAAAAGGGCTCATTCAATTGGAAATTGGAGTAGCTTGTGCCCTTTTTAGTAGTCGAAAGTGATTGGAGGGCAACTAACACCCCTTCCATCCCCACCATTTCCCGAAACACATCCAATCAAAATTTTGAGATAGCCATTTTGTTCAGCGTAGTTGATTTCCAGATAGAAAATATGTTTTTAAGGAGGACACTCCCCCACAGCCCTCAGGGTAAGGATTGTAAGTTATGCCCTGGGGGCATATAAGGTTTTTATAGTAAGCGTTGTCGTAGAAACTTCAAAAAAGGCTCATTCGATTGGAAATTCAAAGGGCTAGTGCCCTTTTGTAATAGTTGAAAGTGATTAAACGGCAACTAACACCCCTCTCACGCCCACCTTTTCCCCAAACACATCCAATCAAAATTTTGAGATAGCCATTTTGTTCAGCGTAGTAGATTTCCAGATAGAAGTCATGTTTTTGAGGAGGACACTCCCCCACAGCCCTCAGGGTAAGGATTGTAAGTTATGCCCTGGGGGCATATAAGGTTTTTATAGTAAGCGTTGTCGTAGAAACTTCAAAAAAGGCTCATTCGATTGGAAATTAAAAGGGCTAGTGCCCTTTTTAATAGTCGAAAGTAATTTGAGGGCAACTAACCCCCCTCTCACGCCCACCTTTTCCCCAAACACATCCAATCAAAATTTTGAGATAGCCATTTTGTTCAACGTAGTTTTAAGTCCTGGAAACTAGGTCTTTGAGGACGACACCCCCCTTCCCCCTCCACCTCACAGCCCTCAGGGCAAGGGTTGTAAGTTATGCCCTGGGGGCATATAAGGTTTTTATAGAATGCGTTGTCGTAGAAACTATAAAGAGGGCTCATTCGATTGGAAATTGAAATGGCTAGTGCCCTTTTTAATAGTCGAAAGGGATTGGAAGGCAACTAACACCCCTTCCACGCCCACCATTTCCCCAAACACTTCCAATCAAAATTTTGAGATAGCCATTTTGTTCCACGCAGTCTAAAGTTCAGGAAATTACACCTTTGAGCAGGACACTCCCCCACAATCTTCAGGGCGAGGGTTATAAGTTATGCCCTTGGGGCATATAAGGTTTTTATTGAAATCTTTGTCATAGAAACTTGAAATAGGACTCACTCGATTGGAAATTCAAAGGGCTTCGTACCCTTTTTAATAGACGAAAGTAATTTGAGGGCAACTAACCCCCTCTCACGCCCACCTTTTCCCCAAACACATCCAATCAAAATTTTTAGATAACAATTTTATTCAACGTAGTTAACAGTTTTGGAAATTGGGTCTTTAAGGATGACAACCCCTCCCCCCCCCACAGCCCTCAGGGCAAGGGTTGTAAGTTATGCCCTGGGGCATATAAGGTTTTCATAGAAAGCGATGTTGTACAAACTTTAAAAAGGGCTCATTGAATTGGAAATTGAAAGCGCTAGTGCCCTTATTAATAGTCGAAATTGATTGAAGGAAAACGAACCCCCTCTCACGCCCATCATTTTCCCAAACACATCCTGACCTTGGGGCATATCTGGTTTCTATAGAAAGCTGTTATAGAAATTTCAAAAAGGGCTCATTTGATTGGAAATTGAAATCGCCCTTTTTAACAGTCGAAAGTGAGTGGAGAGTAATTAACCCCCCTTTCACGCCCGCCATTTCCCCAAAAACACTCAGTCAAAGTTTAGAAATAGCCATTTTGTTCAACGTAGTTGAAAGTTCTGAAAATTATGTATTTATTGATGACAAACCCCCCACAGCCCACAGGGAAAGGTTGTAAGTTATGTCCTGGGGGCATATAAGGTTTTTATAGATAGAGTTGTCGTAAAAAACTTCAAAGGGGGCTCACTCAATTGGGAATTGAAAGGGCTAGTGCCTTTTTTAATAGTTGAAAGTGATTGGAGAGCGACTAACGCCCCTCTCACGCCCACCATTTCCCCAAACACATCCAATCAAAATTTTGAGATAGCCATTTTGTTTAACGTAGTTGAAAGTTCTGGAAATTAGGTCTTAGAGGATGACAACCACCCTAACAGCCCTTAGGGTAAGGGTTGTAATTTATACCCTGGGGGCATATAAGATGTTTATAGAAAGATATTTATGATAATTCCCAATAAGGCATCTCAGCAGTATCCCAAGAACGACTGAGGGTATTATGTTCAAACTTTCGGGCCTACTTCTGCTCTTAAAATTTAACCGAATCAAAATTGCGTAAGTGTATCCAAGCTATCAAAGAAAGTAAATGGATTTTTTTGCTAATGATATCAAGTTTTCCATTTCAGGTCAACTAGAGGAGGTATGAAACTAAATTAAACACTACTTTTTGTGTCCAGATTTTCAAAAGGGTGTATGTTGTTAAAATTTGCTGAAAATTTTTCTCCAGCATACAAATAGTAGGCCAAACTATAAAGTCTTAAAAAAACGAAAAGATTTTCCCTGGAAAATCTATGTCAATATAAAACGAACAGAAATTAATTAAACAAATTTTTTCCACAAAATAATTTTTCAAAGAAAAGTAAAGAACTCTGTTAAACAAAAAATGATCAAAAATAAAATCAAATAATCTACCAAGTGTGAAACTACCACAAATAATCATCGATGAATAAATGAAACCCAAAACGAACAAAAATAACAATAAATAATCGAGTCGAATTCAAAACAAGCAGATATTAACATAAGTTGGTCTCAAAACCCCTATGCCTTCCCATGGCCAGAACATAATTTGCACTTTACTGAAAAAAATACAAATGAATGTGCATTGTCAGTTTAGTATACATATACTGATATTCAGTAATCAAAATGTTAATATTATTTGATTTATTAAAGTTATAAAAGTAAAAACATTTATATTTTTTCACTTTCTTGGACGAGTTGCTAATGAAATACATCAAAGAGGTAATAATTTAGGTGACAAGACAATTTATGTGACTTGGGAGGGATTAAGTGACAAAGTATGTGATGACAGCAAAACAGAATAATACGACAATACGACGTGTGTGTAGGGGGGAGTGGATAGCTCCCATCTGATCACTTTGACTCTTAAAAAGAGCACTAGATCGTCTGATTACCAATCCAATGTGCCCCCTTCGAAGTTTATATGACCACACTTTCTATAAAAACCCTATATGTCCCCAGGGCATAACTTATGCCCTGGGGGCATATAAGGTTTTTTATAAAAGCGTTGAGGTACAAACTTCAAAAAGGGCTCATTGGATTGAAAATTGAAATGGCTAGTGCCTTTTTTAATAGTCGAAAGTGATTGGAAGGCAACTAACACCCTTTCCAAGCCCCCCATTTCCCCAAACACATCAATCAAAATTTTGAGATAGCCATTTTATTCAACGTAGTTGAAAATTCTGGAAATTATTTCTTTGAGAAGGACACCCCCCCCCCACCGTCTTCTGGCCAAGGGTTATAAGTTATGCCCTGGGGGCATATAAGGTTTTTCATTGAAAGCTTTGACGTAGAAACTTGAAAAAGGACTCATTCGATTTGAAATTTATAGGGCTAGTGGCCTTTTTAATAGTCGAAAGTGATTGGAGGCCAACCCATCCCCCCCCTCTCCCGCCCACATTTTCCCCAATCACATCCAATCAAAGTTTGTTGATAACCATTTTGTTCAACGTAGTTGAAAGTTTTGGAAATTAGGTCTTTGAGGATGACAATCCACACCCCCACCCCCCACAGCCCTCAGGGCAAGGGTTGTAAGTTATGCCCTGGGGGGTATATAAGGTTTATAGAAAGCGTTGTCGTAGAAACTTCAAAAAGGGCTCATTCGATTGGAAATTGAAATGGCTAGTGCCCTTTTTAATAGTTGAAAATTATTAGAGGGCAACCAACCCCCTCTCACGCTCATTATTTCCCCAAACACATACAATCAAAATTTTAAGATAGCCATTTTTTCAACGTAGTTGAAAGTTCTGGAAATGATGTCTTTGAGCATGACACCCTCCGCCAAGCCCTCAGGGCAAGGGTGTAAGTTTTGCCCTGGGGGCATATAAGGTTTTTATAGAAAGCGATGTTGTAAAAACTTCAAAAAGGGCTCATTCGATTAGAAATTGAAAGGGCTAGTGCCCTTTTTAATAGTCAAATGTGATTGAAGGGCAACTAACCAGTGGCAGATCCAGAGGGGGAGAGGGAGAGGAGGTCACGCCCCCCTCCCTAACGAAGTCTAAAGTAGTGTAATTTACTCAACTAACGCAAGTTTGCGTTAATTAAACTTGCTCCTAACGCAAGTTTATCGCATCAACCTATTTTGCCCCCCCCCTTAAAAAAATCCTGGATCCACCCCTGCAACTCCCCCCCCCCCCCTCACGCCTACCATTTTCCCAAACATCCAATCAAAGCTTTGAGATAGCCATTTGTTCACCGTAGTTGAAAATTCTCGAAATTATGTATTTGAGGATGACAAACCCCCCAGAGCCCCCAGGGCAAAGGTTTTAAGTTATGCCCTGAGGGCAAATAAGGTTTTTATAGACAGTGTTGTCATAGAAACTTCAAAAGGGGCTCATTCAATTGGAAATTGAGAGGGCTAGTGCCCTTTTCAATAGTCGAAAGTGACTGGAGAGTAACTAACCCCTTTCTCACGCCCACCATTTCCCCAAACACATCCAATCAAAATTTTGAGATAGTCATGTTGTTGAACGTAGTTGAAAGTTCTGGAAATTAGATCTGAGGATTACAACCCCCCCCCCCCCTTCCCAAAACCCCCACAGGACAAGGGTCATAAGTTATGCCCTCGGGGCATATAAGGTTTTTATAGAAAGTTCTGTCGTAGAAGCTTCAAAAAGGGCTCATTTGATTCATTCGTTCTCTCATTTGATTGTCATTCGTTCTCTCAGGAACCTGTATTCTAGATTACAGATCCGACTGAAGCTACCTCCTGACAAGGATTTGAGCCCCATTCCGCGTACCCGACTAGTTCCAGTCAAGAAAGGAGCGCGTCAAGGAGCAGTCACCTCTCCCGACCTTATCAATAACTTGTGTCGTTGATGCACAAGATCAATGTCCATCTTCGCTGATTCTGTCATCTGCTAACTTGTCTTTGGTATGTTACGCGGACGACATCCTGAATCTTAGCCGAACCCTTCAGCGGACAATTGATATTTTCGAAATCCTTGAAGCCGAATATCTTAAAGTTGGACTTCAGTTCAACTCTCCAAAATTGGAAATCGTCCTCTTCAATTGGAAAACTTATTTTTGCGTTCCTACCATTGCCCTTGGTTCTAGCTCTGTCCAGCCAGTGGATCACCTCATTTATCTAGGTTTACCTATAGGTTCGTCGATCCGTCACACCCGAAAACTTCTCCTCGAACAGCTTAAACGACGAATTTCAGCGTCTTACGCTTCAGTTGTATCGTGCAAACTCCGATTCAACCGGCTGCTTCTAGCAAGCTTGTATAACGCCATCGCTCTTCTTCACATTTTATATGCCCCGCCCTTCTGGAAACTTCTCACTAAAACTGACCAGAATAAGATCAGACCAATGTATTTTCGTTTTGCGAAGTATTTGCTTCGTCTACCTCCGTGGTATATGAATTCGCATGTAATTGAAAATTTTAAAGTCGCACACCCTGACGTCACCGTCCCTAGACGAACAGCGAAGAATAATAGAAAAATATGCCGAAATCAACACGAATGGTCCCATCTGCTCATTCAGTGATTCGTTTTCTTTGTTGGTTCAGTTTGAATAGTTTGTGTCTTCTTTTTTGTTTCTTTTTTCTTTTAAGTGCTCCGTCTTGTTGTGTGTTGATTTGACGGGTTTTTCAATAAATAAATAATAAATAAATAAATAAATTGGAAATTGAGAAGACTAGTGCCTTTTTTTTTAGTAGAAAGTGAACAAAGGGCAAATGCCTCCCACACCCATAATTTCCCCAAACACTTCAAATCAAAATTTGGGCGTGGGGGCATTTGCCCTTTGATCACTTTCTAATAATCACTTTCGACTATTAAAAGTTTTTACTTTCCACTAAATCACTTTCGACTATTAAAAAGGGGACTAGCCCTCTCAATTTCCGATTGAATGAGCCCTTTTTGAAGTTTCTACAACAACGCTATCTATAAAATCCTTATATGACCCCAGTGCAAAACTTACAAGCTTTGCCCTGGGGCTCTTGGGGGTTTGTCATCCTTAAATACATAATTTTCAGAACTTTTAACTACGTTGAACAAAATGGCTATCTGTAAACTTTGATTGAATGCGTTTGGGGAAATGGTGGGCGCGAGAAAGGGGTTAATTGCTCTCCATTCACTTTCGACTACTAAAAAGGGCACTAGTCCTTTTAATTTCCGATCAAATGAGCCCTTTTTGAAGTTTCTACGACAAAAATTTCTACAAAAACCTTATATGCCCCCAGGGCATAACTTAAAATCCTTGCCCTGAGCACTCTCAGGGGGTTGTCATCCTCAAAGACCTAATTCCAGAACTTTCAACTACGTTGAAAAAAAATGGCTATCTAAAAATTTTGATTTAATGTGTTTGGGGAAACGGTGGGCGTGAGTGGGGGTTAGTTGCCCTCCAATCATTTTCAACCATTAAAAAGGGCACTAGCCATTTCTATTTCCAATCGAATGAGCCCTTTTTGAAGTTTATATGACAACGCTTTCTATAAGAACCTTGTATGCCCCCATGGCATAACTTGCAACCCTTGCCCTGAGGGCTGTGGGGGGTTGTCATCCTAATAGACCTAATTTCCAGAACTTTCAACTACGTTGAACAAAATGGCTATCTCGAAATTTTGATTGGATGTGTTTGGGGAAAAGGTGGGCGTGAAAGGAGGGTTAGTTGCCCTCCAATCACTTTCGACTATTAAAAAGGGCACTAGCTCTATGAATTTCCAATCGAATGAGCCATTTTTGAAGGTTCTACGACAAAGCTTTCTATAAAAAAATTATATGCCTCCAGGACAACTTTCAACTACGTTGAAAAAAATGGCTATCTAAAAATTTTGATTTAATGCGTTTGGGGAAATGGTAAGCGTGAGTGGGGGTTAGTTGCCCTCCAATCATTTTCAACTATTAAAAAGGGCACTAGCCATTTCAATTTCCAATCGAATGAGCCCTTTTTGAAGTTTGTATGACAACGCTTTCTATAAGAACCTTATATATCCCCATGGTATAGCTTACAACCCTTTCCCTGAGGGCTGTGGGGGGCTGTCATCCTAATAGACCTAATTTCCAGAACTTTCAACTGCGTTGAACAAAATGGCTCAAAATTTTGATTGGATGTGTTTGGGGAAATGGTGGGCGTGGAAGGGGTTTTTAGTTGCCTTCTAATCACTTTCGACTATTAAAAAGCGCATAAGCCACTCCAATTTCCAGTCGAATGAGCCCTTTTCAAAGTTTATCCGACAGCTCCTTCGATACGAAGAACCCTGGTCTTAAACTAAAAAAAAAATAATAATAATAAATAATACATTGTGGAAACATCGTTCTTTACTTAGGCAGCGCTATTACGCTGTCTATGACTTACATGATTGGAAACAATCTTACCGTGGGAAATTCGTAGGCTACGGAGTACCGTCCTATCAATAAAAGAACATCTAGCAGTTAACGACGAACGGTAAGCTAATCCAATTAAACTGTTTAACATGCAGTATGGACGTTGTTTCCATTGCTAATGGGGGGGGGGAGGGTCAGAGGCCTTAACATTGAAATATACAATCTCGCACTTTGAGATATTTTAGGAAAGATCGCGGTCTACCAGCAGTGATGCCACAATAGTCAGTTCCTACAGTGCTACAATTTCCCAAACTTGCATACTACACAGTGATTTTCGGTGCTATAGTAAAAAATTGACAGTAATAGTGCTAAAATAGCACGAAAGTGTTATTTTAGCAGCCCTGAGCACGTGCTACAGTACTACACATACTAAAATAGTGCTAAAATAGCATTTTCGGGCTACAGGTGGTAACCCTCTCTACCAGTGCCGACCGCAAAATTTAACCGATGAAACTCACTTTAGTCTCTTTATAAATTGATGACGTCTGGAGAAGACTTAAACAACTGGTAAGAATATATTTGAAAATGTAGGATGATTAGGCACTACCTTGAGGAACGCTTTTTAGAAGCTGGACGTCCTCATTTGAATATTTGACTCTAACAGACATATTACGATACCAGAAATTAAGCACTAAAGTTACAAACCAATTTATTCCTTTACGGAAGAGCTGAAATAAAGCTTGCAAAGGAACTAAGTGGTCGAAAGTGCCGGAGATGTCTACCGTACTAAGGTATAAAGTACACTTTTCTTTAGCCGCATTTTCCATCAACTTATAATAGACTATAATATAATAGTCAGAATATAATAGACTTGATTGCAAACAAAACCTTTACGAAAGCCCAATGGGTAAGGCGCAAGATCGCAATTAGGGGAACATGGGATGGAACGGGGTACTAAGTTTAAAATAATTTTTATTAATTAGAAGGAGTCAATATAAAAGGCTAAAAATTTTCATAAAAGTACTTTGTATTGTTGTAAATAAAGTTTCACACTCATATTGTAAGAACTGAACACAATTATTATTTATTTAATTAAAATATAAAAAAGTCAAATGCCCCGTTGTGCCCCGTATCCGGGACACAACAGGGTGGTAGTTAAAACAGTATATCTAAATAAGTAAAACTGTTATTTGGCTTTTTATTTATTTTGATTAAGGGAACAACTCTATTTTAA
>CM051257.1:60999754-61252254 GCA_027921565.1 Artemia sinica | reverse complement strand
TTTTAAGTTTTAATGTTGCTCCTTACTTTCAGTTGAAAAAACTTGTCTTTTTATTTAATAAATAAAAGGTACGGTACTTGTCAATTACGTACAATACGCCCAAGAAGTGAAATTAGATTGATCGTGACGAAATACACCAAAATATGATGGAAATATAATACTTTAGTTACAAAATTATGAAAACTACAACAGAAAATTATGGAAAGCAGGCCGGCCAGAACGCATTATATTAAATAGCCAACATAACCAAACCTAACCAAAATACCAACTCTATAGCCTACATTAAATATTTAATTAAAATATACCTACAACGTAGTATTTCCACTGAGCCTAAGCTAAATGTCTTCGAATACAGACAGCTAAACCGGTTTTTCTAAGACCTTATATATCAAAATTCTCGAGTGTGTTCTGGATAATTAACAAGTACCAAAGGTACTTACGTGTTATAGCGACCGCACCAAAGAAGTGAAGCTAGGTTAATACTACTACTACTACTACTAAAAACTAACTGCAGTACCAAGCCGCCTGAGGCCAACACAGCTACGCACACTCCTTCATCCCAATCTATTAAAAGCTTCCCTCTTTACACCCTGCCAGGAAGCTATCTTTTCCTTTAAATCTTTCTACATGACATCCTCCCACCCCAGCCATGGACAACCTGAATCCGTTTACCCCTAGACGGTTGGCCGAAAAGGACAATTTTTGGCAATCTGTCATCCTTCATCCGCAAAACGTACCCTAGCCATATCAACCTTTATCATAGGTAGCGCGCTAGCGCTGCCTAAGTAAAGAAAGACGTGGGCACAATATTTTTTTCTCCATACCCAGACTTCGTATCGAAGGAGTTGTCATAGAAACTTCGAAAAGGGCTCATTCAATTAGAAATTGGAGTGGCTATTGCCCTTTTTAATAGTCAAATGTGATTGGAGGGCAACCAGCCCCCAACTACGCCTATCATTCCCCCAAACACATCCAATCAAAATTTTGAGATAGCCATTTTGTTCAGCGTAGATGATTTTCAGATAGAAAATATCTTTTTGAGAAGGAAACTCCCCCACAACCCTCGGGGCAAGGGTTTTAAGTTATGTCCTGAGGGCATATAAGATCAATGTTGACACAATGTACAGTTTATTTTTTTTTCTTTAAAGCAGGGCACTTAATACAGAAGGGGTCGTCGTAGAGACTTCAAAAGGGGTTCATTCTGGAAATCGAGAGTTCTAGTGTCCTTTTTAATAGTTGAAAGTGATTGGAGGGCAACTAGCCCCCCTCCTCACGCCAATCATTCCCCCAAACACATCCAATCGAAATTTTGAGATCGCCATTTTGATCAGCATAGTTTATTTCCTGATAGAAAATGTGTTTTTGAGGAGGACACTCCCCCACAACCCTCAGGGCAAGGGTTTTAAGTTATACCCTGGGGGCATATAAGGTTTTTATAGAAGAAGTTGTCGTAGAAACTTCAAAACAGACTCATTCGATTGGAAATTCAAAGGGCTAGTGCCCTTTTTAATAGTCGAAAATGATTGGAGGGCAACTAGCCCCCCCCCCACGCCCATAATTCCCCCAAACACATACAATCAAAATCGTGAGATGGCAGTAGTAATGTATCTATTGAAATGAATTACACAAGAATATACAGTGCAGTTTGAGGTGCACATTGTAAAAAGCGACCAATCCGTTTATATTATATACCTATTAAGTGAACAAACACGTTTCAAGAGTATAATTGAGATTATATAACGCAACCAGACGGGTTTTTGAGGCACTTTCATCATAACATTTTTATTTTTTTTTTACGGAAAACTAGAAATTGTCAAATTGCGTATTTAGGAATGATTTTGTAGGAAAAGCTGTCTATCACCCATGCATTATCCACTGTTCCATTTCTTTGAAGTATGTGCTATCAGATTGGTTTCTGAATTTTTGGAAAATTGCCTTTAGTCAAGACTAGTTTGTTAGGAATGTGTCGCTAGACAGCATTTGTGAATTCGATCGTATGAAGTTGGAGAAAAAAAGGGTATAGCATTTGCGAATTGGACTATACGAACGATATTAATTGAATAATAGGGAAAAAAATAGAGCTAGATAGCATTTGCAAATTGGATCGTATGAAGGTGGAGAAAAAAGGGTTAAACTAATTATTGGACAATTGCCTTTAGTCAAGACTAGTTGGTTAGGAATGTATCGCTGCTAAAGCTAGCTCTAATTGCAAAAAAAAGGTATAGCATTTGCGAATTGGACTATACGAACGATATTAATTGAATAATAGGGAAAAAAATAGAGCTAGATTGCATTTGCAAATTGGATCGTATGAAGGTGGAGAAAAAAGGGTTAAACTGATTATTGGACAATTGCCTTTAGTCAAGACTAGTTTTTTGGGAATGTGTCGCTGCTAAAGCTAACTCTAATTGAAAAAAAGGGGTATAGCATTTGCGAATTGGTGATTATCAGTTAAGGTAAACCCTCGGGGTTGTTAAATCATAGCTTATTTATTATAAATTTGGAACAATATCAATCTATGGAAATGGTTAACGATGATAAAATGGTCTTATGACTTGACCTAGCTTTACTTCTTCGATGTGTTCTGTATAATACACAAGTGGTGTTTGAACAGTGTTGTCAATTCAAAATAGAGTTTAACGTTATAGTATACTAAAAAGTTGATACTAAGAGAGATGTAGATGGCGAGAAAAGAATTTTAATAATGAAATTCAGAACAAACCTTAGAAATCCTTGCAAATCAAGTAGTAAGGTGTATGTGAGTACGAACCATCAAGGATCATAAGCAACAACGACCCTAACCACCAGAGACCTCAACCCCCCCCTCAAGGTCTCCTATCCCCAAACTCGAAGGGCACCCCCTCCCCTCCATTTTTTTGGCCTCCTCCCCCCATTTTTTTGAAGTTTTTTTTTATTTTTAACTTTTTTTATTATTTTTTTTAACAGGATATATTTTTTTCAGCTTTTTTTTACAGGTCTTCGAATGAGATGAAACATACGCCTTCTTAAAACAAAAAAAATCACATTTAATATTTTCCAAACTCAAAATGAGAATGGTATAGATATGTTAGTCATGACCTTTACTATTTGAAAAATAATGTTTGTAGTAACCCTTTTTTTTTATTGGACCAAATTTTTTTGGACTTATAGGACTTTTTTGGACAAAATCCAAGTATCAGATTGATTAAATTCTATATCAACATCCCTTTCTCGGGTACATGGGATAAAATTGACAAAATCTAAGTCTATTAGTGAATAATTTTTTATCAACATCCTTTGCCAGATACATTGAATAAAATTGATAAAATATAAGTGTCAGAGTGAATAAATTTTTTTATCAAAATCTTTTGTCAGATACATCAAATAAAATTGACAAAATCTAAATTTCAGAATGAATAAAGGCTTTAACAACATCCTTTATCGTTCAGACACACAGTCATAGTGAGGGAGACATGCAAAAAGTTGGGTTAATCTAGGTTCACTTAAAGTGGCGCCACTCTAAGTGAACCTAGATTAACCCAAGCGCTTCCTAGACAGACAATAAAGCAATTTCACAAAATCTAAGTATAAGAGAGATTAAATTCTATATTAACATCCATTTCTCGGATACATAGGAAAAAGTTGACAAAATCTAAGTGTTAGAGTGAATAAATTTTTTTTATCAACATCTTTTGTCAGATACATCGGATAAAATTCACAGAATCTAAGTTTCAGAGTGAATAATTTTTTTTATCAACATCTTTTGTCAGATACATCAAATAAAATTGACAAAATCTAAATTTCAGAATGAATAAATGCTTTAACAACATCCTTTGTCGGATATGTTGGATAAAATTGACAGAATCTAAGTATCATAATTATTAAATTCTATATCAACATCCCTTTCTCGGATACATTGGATAAAATTGACAAAATCTAAGTATCAGAGTGAATAAATTCATTATCAACATCCTTTGTCGGATATGTCGGATAAAACTGACAGAATCTAAGTATCAGAGTGATTAAATTCCATATCAACATCTCTTTCTCGGATATATGGGATAAACTTGATAAAATCTAAGTATCAGAGTTATTAAATTCTATATCAAAATCCCTTTCTCAGATACATGGGATAAAATTGACACAATCTAAGTATTAGAGTGAATAAATGCTTTATCAATATCCCTTAAATGCATTATCAACATCAAATGTCAGATACATCGGATAAAATTGACAAAATATAAGTACCAGAAAGAATAAATTCGTTTTCAAAGTTTTTATCGGATACATCAGATAACAGTCATAAAATCCAAGTTCTATTCATTTTGACTTCATGCGTCCTTATGTTGAATTTAGGTTAGACCGGTTATAGATGACAGTACACCCGCTCAGACACACAGTCATAGTGAGAGAGATATTCAAAAAGTTGAGTTAATTTAAGTTCACTTAGAGTGGCCAGGCATGCATTGGAATAAGCAAAGCGGGCCCCGCGGCACTTCCCGGCCAGCGGCGCTTCCCGGCTGTTGACCTGGGGGGATTTTCCGGCGAGTATGGTTAGGTTAGGTTAGATTAAGTTAGGTTAGATTAGGTTAGGTTAGCTTACGTACGCGCACGTACGTAGGCTAACCCAACCTAATCTAACCTAACTTAATCTAGCATAACCTAACCATAGTCACCGGAAAATCGCCCCAGGTCGACCGCCGTGAAGCACCGCTGGCCGGGAATCGCCTCGGGACCCGCTTTGCTTATTCCAATGCATGTCTGGCCATTCTAAGTGAACTTAAATTAACTCAACTTTTTGAATATCTCTCTCACTATGACTGCGGGTCTGAGCGGGTGTAGTGTCATCTATAACCGGTCTAACCTAAATTCAACGTAAGGACGCATGAAGTCAAAATGAATAGAACTTGGATTTTATGATTGTTATCTGATATATCCGATAAAAACTTTGAAAACGAATTTATTCTTTCTGGTACTTAGATTTTGTCAACTTTATCCGATGTATCTGACATTTGATGTTGATAATGCATTTAAGGGATATTGATAAAGCATTTATTCACTCTAATACTCAGATTTTGTCAATTTTATCCCATGTATCTGAGAAAGGGATTTTGATATAGAATTTAATAACTCTGATACTTAGATTTTGTCAAGTTTATCCCATGTATCCGAGAAAAGGATGTTGATATGGAATTTAATCACTCTGATACTTAGATTCTGTCAGTTTTATCCGACATATCCGACAAAGGATGTTGATAATTAATTTATTCACTCTGATACTTAGATTTTGTCAATTTTATCCGATGTATCTGGCAAAGGATCTTGATGAAAAAGTTTATTCACTCTAACACTTAGAATTTGTCAATTTTATCCAATGTATCTGAGAAAAGGATTTTGATATAGAATTTAGTCACTCTGATACTTATATTTTGTCAATTTTATCCGACATATCCAATAAAGGATGTTGTTAAAGCATTTATTCATTCTGAAATTTAGATTTTGTCAATTTTATTTGATGTATCTGACAAAGGATGCTGATAAAAAAAAATATTCACTCTGACATTTAGATTCTGTCAATTTTATCCGATGTATCTGACAAAAGACGTTGATAAAAAAAATTTATTCACTCTAACACTTAGATTTTGTCAACTTTTTCCTATGTATCCGAGAAATGGATGTTAATATATAATTTAATCACTCCTATACTTAGAATTTGTGAAATTGCTGTATTGTCTGTCTAGGAAGCGCTTGGGTTAATCTAGGTTCACTTAGAGTGGCGCCACTCTAAGTGAACCTAGATTAACCCAACTTTTTGCATGTCTCTCACTATGACTGTGTGTCTGAACGATAAAAGATGTTGTTAAAGCCTTTATTCATGCTGAAATTTAGATTTTGTCAATTTTGTTTGATGTATCTGATAAAGGGTTTTGATAAAAAAAAATTATTCACTCTGACACTTATATTTTATCAAGTTTATTCAATGTATCTGGCAAAGTATGTTGATAAAAAATTATTCACTCATATACTTAGACTTTGTCAATTTTATCCCATGTACCCGAGAAAGGGATGTTGATATAGAATTTAATCAATCTGACACTTGGATTTTGTCCAAAAAAGTCCTAAAAGTCCAAAAAAAAATTTAGTTCAACAAAAAAAGTGCTACTACAAACATTATTTTTCTAATAGTAAAGGTCATGACTAACATGTCTATACCATTCTCATTTTGAGTTTGGAAAATATTAAATGTGATTTTTTTTTGTTTTAAGTAGGCCTATGTTTCATCTCATTCGAAGACATGTAAAAAAAGTTGAAAAAATATATCATGTTAAAAAAATAATAAAAAAATAAAAAATAAAAAAAAGACTTCAAAAAAGGGGGGAGGAGGCCAAAAAGTTGGAGGGGAGGGGGCACCCTTCGAGTTTAGGGATAAGAGACCTTGGGGGGGGGTTGAGGTCTCTGGTGGTTAGGGTCGTTGGTGCTTATGATCCTTGATGGTTCGTACTCACATACACCTTACTACTTGATTTGCAAGGATCTCTAAGGTTTGTTCTGAATTTCATTATTAAAATTCTTTTCTTGCCATCTACATCTCTCTTAGTATCAACTTTTTAGTATACTATAACTTTAAACTCTATTTTAAATTGACAACACTGTTCAAACACCACTTGTGTATTATACAGAACGCATTAAAGAAGTAAGGCTAGGTCAAGTCATAAGACCGTTTTATCATCGTTAACCATTTCAATAGATTGATATTGTTCCAAATTTATAATAAATAAGCTATGAGTTAACAACCCCGAGGGGTTACCTTAACTGATAATCACCAATTCGTAAATGCTATAACCCTTTTTTTCAATTAAAGTTAGCTTTAGCAGCGATACATTCCTAACAAACTAGTCTTGACTAAAGGCAATTGTCCAATAGTCAGTTTAACCCTTTTTTCTCCACCTTCCTACGATCCAATTCGCAAATGCTATCTAGCTCTGTTTTTTCCCTATTATTCAATTAATATCGTTCGTATAGTCCAATTCGCAAATGCTATACCTTTTTTTTGCAATTAGAGTTAGCTTTAGCAGCGATACATTCCTAACAAACTAGTCTTGACTAAAGGCAATTGTCCAATAGTCAGTTTAACCCTTTTTCTCCACTTCATACGATCCAGTTAACAAATGCTATCTTGCTCTGTTTTTTCCCTATTATTCATTAAATCGTTGCATAGTCCAATTCGCAAATGCTATACCCTTTTTTTCTCCAGCTTCATACGATCCATTCACAAATGCTATCTAGCGACAAATTCCTAACAAACTAGTCTTGAATAAAGGCAATTGTCCAAAAAATCAGAAACCAATCTGATAGCACATACTTCAAAGAAATGAAACAGTGGATAATGCATGGGTGATAGACAGCTTTTCCTACAAAATCATTCCTAAATACGCAATTTGACAATTTCTAGTTTTCGGTAAAAAAAATGTTATGATTAAAGTGCCTCAAAAACCCGTCTGGTTGCGTTATATAATCTCAATTATACTCTCAAAGCGTGTTTGTTCACTTTATAGGTATATAATATAAACGGATTGGTCGCTTTTTGCAATGTGCACGTCAAACTGCACTGTATATTCTTCTGTAATTCCATATGTAATTCATTTCAATAGATACATTACTACTGTCAGTGTAGCTGATTTCCAGATAGAAAATATCTTTTTGAGGAGGATACTCCCCCACAACCCTCGGGGCAAGGTTTTTAAGTTATGCCCTGTGGGCATATAAGGTTTTTATAGAAGGTGTTGTCGTAAAAACTTCGAAACAGGTTCATTCGGTTGGAAATTCAAAGGGCTAGTGCCCTTTTAAATAGTCGACAGTGATTGCAGGGCAACTAGCACCCTCCCCCCACGCCCATCATTCCCCCAAACACATCCAATCAAAATTTTGAGATAGCCATTTTGTTCAGCGTAGTCGATTTTCAGATAGAAAATATATTTTTGAGGAGGACACTCCACCACGACCCTCAGGGCAAAGCTTTCAAGTTATGCCCTGGGGCCATATAAGGTTTTTATAGAAGGCGTTGTCGTAAAAACGTCAAAACAGGCTCATTCGATTTGGAATTCAAAGGGCTAGTGCCCTTTTTAATAGTTGAAAGTGAAGGAGGGCAACTAGCCCCAACGCCCATCATTCCCCCAAACATATCCAATCAGAATTTTGAGACAGTCATTTTGTTCAGCGTAGGCTAGTTTATTTCCAGATAGAAAATATGTTTTTTAGGAGGACACTCCCCCCACAAACCTCAGGGCAAGGGTTTTAGGTTATGTCCTGGGGGTATATAAGGTTTTTATAGAAGGCGTTGTCATAGAAACTTCAAAAGGGGCTCATTTGATTGGAAATTGAAAGGGCTAGTGCCCTTTTTAATGGTCGAAAGTGATTAGAGGGCAACTAGCCCCCCCCCCCACCTGAATGTTAATATTATTTGATTTATTGAAGTTATAAAAGTAAAAACATTTATATTTTTTTACAGTGAAGTGTAAATTTTGTTCCGGCCTTGGGAAGGCATAGAGGTTTTGCGCCCAACTTATGTTAGTTTCTGCTCGTTTTGAGTTTGACTCGATTATTTATTGTAATTTCTGTTCGTTTTGGGTTTCATTTATTTATCGATGCTGATTTGTTGTAGTTTCGAGCTTGGTAGATTATTTGATTTTATTTTTGCTCATTTTTTGTTTAATGGAGTTCTTTACTTTTCTTTAAAAAACTTATTTTATGGAAAAAGTTTTTTTTAATTAATCTCATTAAAGCCATAGAAAGCGGGAACATCTTCTTATCCTGGAAAAATCTAATCGCCTCTTCTTCAGTCCTTGGCAAATCACAAGTCTTCATTTGAACATCCATGGTCAGACACGTTCCACTATCAGTACTTATTGCAAACTAAATGAGTTTTATGGCTACGTTTCAAGCAGGTTTTCAAGTGTCGTCGCTATAACATGTAAGTACCAAATAAAAAAATCTCGATTTTTACCTTTTAATTAGCGGTATTTTTTAACATTGTACGAAAGGAAGCAAATTCCATAAGGAAGGACTTGGCCCTTCTCTCTGGCCTAAAAAGAACGGGCAGGGTAAATTCCCAAATCCAGGTCTTGAGGCTGTTTAGCAACTGATGTGATTGACATACATGTAAAAGCATTTCTTCGGATTTCTATATCAAGTTTCACTGCTTCCTAAAATTATGTATCAAATATATTAAAGAAATATATTGCTTGCATTCTTTTTCTTAGTATGATTAATCATACATTACTCGATATTGCACAATAATGCGCAATAAAGCTCAACAGTCAGTGAAGAGTTTGAAAGGGGTGCTGAAAATCTTCGAAAAGACTTCACTTTTCGGCTTTGGCCTATTAAATAGTATATAAGAGCCGCGTTTTCAGGCTCAGCGGGTTGGAACACGGGTTGTTCTCGTCTAGTTTTTCGTCTTGTTTCATCGGGTTCGAAGTTTCAACCCCGTGTTTTTCTCGAGAACCCGCTTTTTGAAAACACTCGATGCACTAGACAAGAGCAACCCATGCTCGAATCCGCTGAGCCGTGAACAACCCGTCTTCGAACACGGGTTGTACTCGTCTAGTGCATCAAGCGTTTTCACAAAGCGGGTTCTCGAGGAAAACACGGGGCTGAAACTTCGAACCCACTGAAACTAGACGAAAAACTAGAAACTTGAAACTAGACGAGAACAACACGTGTTCGAACCAGCTGAGCCTGAAAACGCAGCTAAGATTAAACAGATTTTATAGTTATCAATACCATTTATCAAACAGTTCGTGGTAACAAACTGTAAGGTAAGGAACGACCCGGCTCAATAATAACCGAAACTCTAAAAGACCGAATTTTGATACCAATAGATACATCAAAATAATCGGACTTGTATGCCGATTTTAAATATATAAGATTCATCAAGTTTTGTCTTATCATCAGAATTTACGAACCTGAGAAAATTTGCCTTATTTTCGAAAATAGGGGAAACACCCCCTAAAAGTCATAAAATCTAAATAAAAATCACCCCGCAAGATTTAGCGTATCAGAGAACCTTTCTGTAGAGGTTTCAAGATCCTATATGCAAACACGCGGAATTTTGTATTTTTTGCCAGAAGAAAGATCACTGATGCGTGTTTATTTGTGTTTTTTTTCCAAGGGTGATCATATCAACCCAGTGGTCCCAGAATGCCAAGAGAGGGCTCATTCGAATGTAAATTAAAACATTCTAGTGCCCTTTTTAAGTGACCAAAAAATTGGAGGGCAACTAGGCCCCCTCCCATGCTCATTTTTCCCCCAAAGTCACTAGATTAAAATTGTGAGATTTTGTTCAGCATAGTCGAAAAATCTAATAACTATGTCTTTGAGGATGACTTAATCCTCCACAGTCCCCGGGGGAAGGGCTGCAAGTTATGAACTTTGCCCATTGTTTGCATATAGGCTAGTATTGGTTATTGAGAAGTATACAGACGTTTTCAGGGGGGATTTTTTCTGGGTGGGGGAGGTTGTTACGCGGGAGGATCTTTCCGTGGAGGAATTTTTCATGGGGGAGAGAATTTTCCGTGAATAAATAGTTCCCTATATAATGGAACAACTGTAAGCAGTTAACTATATTTTTCGATGCATAGTTGAAGTTTTTGCCCAATGGCTTGGCGGGGTCAATAGCGGCTCATTAAAACGTACTGTGACATTGTATACCATGTTCTATGCGTGTATATTTTCAGACACTTGTTTTATTGGACTGAATAATTCGGGAGGATGATAATGTACAGAACTTGGAACTATATTTTATGTTCCTTTAATGAGTTTCTAATATTATGTTTTGTCATCTGAAACTTCTGTATTTTGAAATTATGTAAATATTCGTTGCTTTGGTATTATCAAATTGTATCGTTGAATCAATGATCTGATAATATCATTTAATTTGATATTATCGTTGATCATATCGTTGATCAATGATCAAATCGAATATGATCATTATTAAGAACAGTACTGCCCATAGAGTGCAAACAGAGTGCAAACAGAAGCTCAATAATTCTACTACTTTTATTATCTTCTTTAGTAATATCCTATTGTAATTTGTAACGAACAAAAAATGCCCTCAATGAGTGCTAAAGTTTTTGTCTCTATTAACTTTCATTAAATAAAAAAAACAAGTTGTTTCAACTGAAAGTAAGGAGCAACATTAAAACTTAAAACAAACAGAAATTATTGTGCATATGAAGGGTTCACCCCCTCGTCAATACTTCGCTCTTTACGCTAAAGTTCGAATTTTCTTCCAATTGTTTAAGAATGACCCCTGAATCACAAAGGCTGTTTAATTAGAATAAATAGCTCTTTTGAAAGTACTAAAAAAATTTAACACAAGGAGCGAGGTATCATCGAGGGGTGAGCCCCTTCATATGTGTAATAATTTTTGTTCTTTTTAAGATTTAATGTTGCTCCTTACTTTCAGTTGAAAAAAACTTGCTTTTTATGTAACTCAATCTAACAGGAGCGATTAATTTCTGATCGTTTTTTTAATAGTGCTGGGAAATCCGGCGCCCCCTTCATGGAAAATTCTCTCCCCCTTGAAAAATTCCTCCACTGAAAGATCCTCCCGCGTAAAAACCTCCCCCCACTAGAAGAAATCCCCCCTGAAAACGTCAGTATACTTCCCAATAACCAATAGTAGCCTATATGTAAACAATGGGCAGAGTTCATAGCTTGCAGCCCTTCCCCCGGGGACTGTGGGGAATTAAGTCATCCTCAAAGACATAGTTATTAGATTTTTCGACTATGCTGAACAAAATCTCAAAATTTTGATCTGGTGACTTTGGGGGAAAAAATAAGCATGGGAGGGGGCCTAGTTGCCCTCCAATTTTTTGGTCACTTAAAAAGGGCACTAGATCTAGATCTAGAAATCTAGAGAGTCTTGACAGATACAGCTGCTGACGAAGCTTGCCTGGCAATGACTTCTGAAACTTTGTCTTGTGATCCCCACAAATCGGCTTGATTCTGTAGTGGCTGAATCACAGGAACTGTCACGGTACTTGCATCTACTGATACAGATTTCAGAAAGGCCAATTCCATGTCTCTTGGTATTTTACTCTCAACTTTGGAGAAGATAGTCAGGGGTAATATACAATCATAGGCAGCGCAATCGCGCTGCCAAAGTAAAGAACGATGTTTGCACAATGTATTATTATTTTTTTTTCCATACCAGGGCACTTCGTATCGAAGGAGTTATCGTAGAAACTAAGTTGTCGGAGTTGTCGTGGAAGGCAACTAACACCCCTTCCACGCCCACCATTTCCCCAAACACATCCAATAAAAATTTTGAGATTGTCATTTTGTTCAGCGTAGTTAATTTACAGACACATCCCTCAGGGCAAGGGTTGTAAGTTATGCCCTGGGGGCATGTAAGGTTTTTATAGAAAGCGTTGTCGTAGAAACTTCGAAAAAGGCTCATTCGATTGGAAATTCAAAGGGATAGTGCCCTTTTTAATAGTCAAAAGTGATTGGAGGGCAACTAACCTCCCTTTCACGCCCACCTTTTTCCGTAACACATCCAATCAAAATTTTGAGATAGCCATTTTATTCAACGTAGTTTTAAGTTTTGGAAATTTGGTCTTTGAGGATGACAACCCCCCCCCCCCCCACAGCCCTCAGGGCAAGAGTTGAAAGTTATGCCCTGGGGGCATATAAGGTTTTTATAGAACACGATGTTTTAGAAACTTCAAAAAGGGCTCATTCGATTGGAAATTGAAATGGCTAGTGCCCTTTTGAGTCGAAAGTGATTGGAGGGCAACTAACACCCCTTCCAAGCCCACCATTTCCCCAAACACATCCAATCAAAATTTTGAGATAGCCATTTTGTTCCACGCAGTTTAAAGTTCAGGAATTATACCTTTGAGCAGGACACTCCCCCACCCCCCCCCCTAAGGTCTTGAGGCCAAGGGTTATAATTTATGTCCTTGGGGTATACAAGGTTTTTATTGAAATCTTTGTCGTAGAAACTTGAAAAAGGGTTCATTTGATTGGAAATTCAAAAAACTAGAACCCCTTTTAATAGTCGAGTGATTTTAGGGCAACTAACCCCCTCTCACGCCCAGCTTTTCCCCAAACACGTTGTAGCAAAATTTTAGATAGTTATTTTATTCAACGTAGTTAAAAGTTTTGGAAATTAGGTCTTTCAGGATGACAACCCCTCCCCCCGCAGCCCTCAGGGCTAGGGTTGTAAGTTATGCCCTTGGGGCATATAAGGTTCTTATAGAAAGCAATGTTGTAGAAACTTCAAAAAGGGTTCATTCAATTGAAAAATTGAAAAGGCTAGTGCCCTTTTTAATAATCGAAAGCAACTGAAAGGCGACTAACCCACCTTTCACGCCCAATATTTTCCCAAACACGTCCAATCAAAATTTTGAGCTATCCATTTTGTTCAACGTAGTTGAAAGTTCTGTAAATTAGGTCTTTTAGGATGATAACCCCCTCAGAGCCCTCTGGGCAAGGGTTGTAAGCTATGCCCCGGGAGCATATAAGGTTTATATAGAAAGTTGTTGCAGAAATTTCAAAAAGGGCTCATTTGATTGGAAATTGAACTTGCCCTTTATAATAGTCGAAAGTGAGTGGAGAGTAATTAACCCCCCTCTCATGCCCACCATTTCCCCAAAAACATTCAATCAAAGTTTAGATTTAGCAATTTTGTTCAACGAAGTTGAAAGTTCTGGAAGTTATGTATTTAAGGATGACAAACCCCCCAGAGCCCCCAGGGCAAATGTTTCAAGTATGTCCTGGGGGCATGTAAGGTTTTTATAGATATAGTTGTCGCAAAAACTTCAAAAGGGGCTCATTCACTTGGAAATTGAGAGGGCTAGTGCCCTATTGAATAGTCGAAAGTGATTGGAGGGTAACTAACCCCCTTCTCCCACCCACCATTCCTCCTAACACATCCAATCAAAATCTTCAGATAGCCGTTTTGTTCAACGTATTGGAAATTTTTGGAAATTAGGTCTTTGAGGATGAACCCCTCCCCCACCCCTTCTTGATGCCCTGGGCGCCTCTGGAGGCAAAGGCGGATTTAAGGTAAGGTAATTGGAATGCTTATTGACATAAATTATGACACTTCTTTATTTCATAAATCCATTTGTTGGGCCTGCGACCACTAGAATCGAACCTGGGCCAAGTGTTCCCAGGCAAGGATCAATCCACTGTGTCACCCTAAGCAGGGCCAATACGTATGGGTGAAGGGGGGAATCCCCCTCCCCAATGTTTTTGGTCACTCGATAAAAAAAGAAGTCGGTAAAATTCTTGTTCGGTTCAATAAAGACCACGAAATATTGACATGCCATCAACAGAAATTTTGAACTTGATCGGTAAAACGCAGCAGTTTTTACCGACTCCTGCCGTGATTTTACAGATGGTGCCAACATTTTACATTTGGTTAAATAAACAGCATTAAAATAGTGACGTCATATGTACCGAAATCTGAATCTCAGTTGGTAAATACAGCGGTTTTACCGACTCCAGGAGTGATTTTAAGTATTGTATACAAAACGGACATTATGCTAATTTTTGACAAAAACAGTCCGTAAAAATGACCAGCCAGTCGGTAGAATCTCTTGCTCCCCCCAAAAATATTTTTTGCTAGTAACGACCCTGACCCCAAGAGAACTCACTGCTGGTATATGAGTTGAAACCAAACATAAGTCCTTGCACTCTAATTTTATCCAGTACCTTCTTTGAGTGCCATCATGAATGCAGTTTTGCTGTTTACTCTCACTAATTCCAGAACCTAATTTCCAGAACTTTCTACTATGTTGAACCAAATGGCTATGTGAAGATTTTGATTGGATGTGTTCGGAGGAATCATGGGCGTGAGAGGGGTGTTAGTTACCCTCCAATCACTTTCGACTATTAAAAAGGGCACTAGCCCTCTCAATTTCCAAATGAATGAGCCCCTTTTGAAGTTGTTACGACAACTATATCTAAAAGAACCTTCTATGCCCCCAGGGGAAAACTTACAACATTTACCATGGGGACTCCGGGGGGTTTTTCATCCTTAAATACAAAATTTCCAGAACTTTCAACTACGTTGAACAAAATGGCTAACTCTAAACTTTGATTGAATATTTTTGGGGAAATGTTGGGCCTGAGAGGGGGGTTAATTACTCTCCACTCACTTTCGACTATTAAAAAGGGCAAGTTCAATTTCCAATCAAATGAGCCCTTTTTGAAATTTCTAAAACAACTTTCTGTATAAACCTTATATGCCCCCAGGGCATAGCTTACAACCCTTGCCCTGAGGGTTCTGAGGGGGTTATCATCCTAAAGGACCTAATTTTCAGAACTTTAAACTGCGTTGAACAAAATGGATATATTAAAATTTTGATTGAACGTGTTTGGAAAATGGTGGGCGTTAGTTGCCCTTCAATCGCTTTCGACTATTAAAAAGGGCACTAGCCCTTTCAATTTCCAATTGAATGAGCCCTTTTTGAAGTTTTTAATACATCGCTTTCTATAAAAACCTTATATGGCCCCAGGGCATAACTTACAACCCTTGCCCTGAGGGCTGTGGGGGGAGGGGTTGTAATCCTTCAGACCTTCTTTACAAAACTTTCAACTACGTTGAATAAAATGGCTATCTAAAAATTTTGATTGAATGTGTTTGGGGAAAAGGTGGGCGTGAGATGGGGGGGGGGTCAGTTGCCCTCAAATCATTCGACTATTAAAAGGGGCACTAGCTCTTTGAATTTCCAATCGAATGAATCCTTTTTCAAGTTTCTACGACAAAGATTTCAATAAAAACCTTATATGCCCCAAGGGCATAAATTATAACCCTTGCCCTCAAGACTGTGGGGGGAGTGTCCTGCTCAAAGGTATAATTTCCTGAACTTTAAACTGCGTGGAACAAAATAGCTATCTGAAAATTTTGATTGGATGTGTTTGGGAAAATGGTGGGCGTGGAAGGTGTGTTAGTTGCCTTCCAATCACTTTCGACTTTTAAAAAAGGCACTAGCCATTTCAATTTTCAATCGAATGAGCCCTTTTTGAAGTTTCTACAACAACGCGTTCTATAAAAACCTTATATGCTCCCAGGGCATAACTTACAACTCTTGCCCTGAGGGCTGTGTCGGGGGGGGGGAGTTTCATCCTCAAAGATTAAATTTCCAAAACTTAAAACTACGTTGAATAAAATGGCTTTCTCAAAATTTTGATTGGATGTGTTTGGGGAAAAGGTGGGCGTGAGAGGGGGGTTACTTGCCCTCCAATTACTTTCGACTATTAAAAAGGACACTAGCCCTTTAAATATCCAATCGAATGAGCCTTTTTCGAAGTTTCTAGGACAACGCTTTCTATAAAAACCTTATATGCCCCCAGGGCATAACTTACAACCCTTGCCCTGAGGGCTGTGGGGGAGTATCCTCCTTAAAAACGTAATTTCTATCTGGAAATCAACTACGCTGAACAAAACGGCTATCTCCAAATTTTGATTGGATGTGGTTGGGGAAATGCTGGGGGTGGAAGGGGTGTTAGTTGGTTTCCAATCACTTTCGACTATTTAAACGGGCACTAGCCATTTCAATTTCCAATCGAAATGAGCCCTTTTTGAAGTTTATACAACAATTGCGCTCTATAAAAACCTTATATGCCCCCAGGGCATAACTTATAACTCTTGCCCTGAGGGCTGTGGGGGGGTGTCATCCTCAAAGACCAAATTTCCAAAACTTAAGACTACGTTGAATAAAATGGCTATCTCAATATTGTGGTTGTATGTGTTTGGGGAAAAGGTGGGCGTGAGAGGGAGGTTAGTTGCCCTCCAATCACTTTCGACTATTAAAAAGGGCACTAGTCCTTTGATTTTCCAATCGAATTAGCCTTTTTTGAAGTTTCTACGACGCTTTCTATAAAAACCTTAAATGTCCCCAGGGCATAACTTACAGCCCTTGCCCTTAGGGCTGTGGGGGAGTGTCCTCCTCAAAAACATAGTTTCTATCTGGAAATCAACTACGCCGAACAAAATGACTATCTGAAAATTTTGATTGGATGTGTTTGGGGAAATGGTGGGCGTGGAAGGGGTGTTAGTATCCTTCCACGACAACTTCGACAACTTAGTTTCTACGACAACTCTTTCGATACGAAGTGCCCTGGTATGGAAAAAAAAATATAATAATACATTTTGCCAACATCGTTCTTTACTTAGGCAGCGCGATTGCGCTGCCTATGATTGTATATTAACCCTGACTATCTTCTCTGAAGTTGAGAGTAAAATAGCAAGAGGCATGGATTTGGCCTTTCTGAAATCTGTATCAGTAGATGCAAGTACCGCGACAGTTCCTGTGATTCAGCCACTACAGAATCAAGCCGGTTTGTGGAGATTACAAGACAAAGTTTCAGAAGTCAACGCCAGGCAAGCTTCGTCAGCAGCTGTATCTGTCAAGACTCTCTAGATTTCCAGTGTTTCAAGAACAACTGATCCAGTCAAGTCATGGAAGTTTTGTAATATGGGACTAAGAAATACTTATGCCTGATTAGTTGATCAAATAGTTTGTGGTAATAAACTGTAAGTAAGGAGCAACTCTGCCAAATAGCAAACCGAAACTCTAAAAAATTGATTTTGTATAACGATAGATACATCAAATGAATTTGCTTTTTATGCCGACTCCAGGTATATAAAATTCATGAAGTTTCATGTAGTTTGTACCCATCGGAAACTGCGAGCCTGAGAAAATTTGTATGATTTTTTTTTTATAAAGGGCGAGAACGCCCCTAGAAAGTCAATACATCTTAATAAAAATCACACCGTCAGATTCGGCATATCAGAGACCCATACTGTATGGTTTTCTAGCTCCCATCAGCAAAAATGTGAAATTTTGTAATTTTTGCCAGAAGAACGATCACGGATTCGTGTTTATATGTTCTGTTTGTGTGTGTGCGTGTGTTTTTTTTGTTTTTTTTTCCTGGCTGATCAAATTTTGAGTCAGCCATTTTGATCAGCCTAGTTGACGGGTCTAGTATCATATCTCTGGGGATGACACAACCCTGAAATTACCTGGAGAAAAGGGTTATAAGTTATAGAATTTGTCTAGTGTTTACACATAGTATTTGTTATTGGGAACTAAACAGAGATTTTTGGGGGAGACTGAATTTTATGTGAGGGGAAATTTCCAAGGGAAGAATTTTCCGAGGTGAGGGAAGTTTCTGGGAAGAACTTTCAAAGGGAAACTAAACAAGGAGACGGGGGAATTTACAAGAATTCTTTTTATTTGATTTACTTTTTCTTTGCCAATTCAATTTCACATGTGGAGATATTCCGTGAAAATTGCCCAGGGAAAATTTTCAAACGAGTTAAGACTGTTTGGGGGATTTTTCCGTGGGGGAGATTTTCTGCGTGAGAGATTCTCCAGGGGGGGGGGGAATTTCATGTGGGAGAAACTTTCCATTGAGACATTGAGAGTGGAGAATTTCTAGGATTAATTTTAACTGAGGGAAGATTTCGGGCATGATTAGAAAAATGATTGGAAATTAAAAAAAAAAAACAAGTTTTTTTTTCAACGAAAGTAGGCTTAAAAATAATTTTCCAGGCGGAATTGCCCGCAAGAAGTTTTTTTTTGGGGGGGGGGGGGGAATTTTCAGCAGGGATGGAATTGTCTGAGGATGGGAGATCTTACGCGGAAGTAACTTTCCAAGGAGGAATTTTCTCGGCGGGGATTTTCCATGAAGTAAAAAGGCAGATTTTCTGGCATTATTTTAAAAACAATCAGAAATTAAATAAAAAAACTAATTGTTTCAATTAAAAGTAAGAAGCAATATTAAAAATTGAAACGAACAAATATTATCCCGTATATGATGGCAAGTCCCCCTCCCCATTACCACGCTCTTTACGCTAATTTTAACTTTTTGTCCCAATTATTTAAGAACAACTTTTGAAACACAAGAGCTGTCTAATTAGAGTAAGGACATAGTTAAAATACAAAAAAAAAAAAAAAAAATGGCGTGAAGAGCAAGTATTGAGGAGGGGTTATCCCACTCATGTACAGAACAATTTCTGATATTTTCAGTTTTAATGTTGCTCCTTACTTTCAATTGAAAAAAACATTTTGATCTAATCACTGAAAGGCTGAACCAATTCTCAGGGAAAAATTTGACATGTTGCTGATTTGAATAACCAAAAATAACCAGTAGCTTATTTTTCTTTACCATGAGCTCAAGTAATTCCAAATCATGGTTTTTGTAATAAGCGTTCATATAAGAGAAATTTTTTTGTAATTTATTCAAAATTTTGAAAAAAATTGCGAAAAACACTGTACAGCAGTCTGCAAGACTTGTTTTCTGGGGTTTCCCAGTGCGAGAAGAATGAATAAGTTACTTTGATTGCTCTGTCATTAGCCTTTTCTCCCGTTTTCCAGTTATAAGGGGGAAAAAAGGGGGAGATCAAGATATCCTCTTAAGGGAAAAGATCAGACGGCTCTACAAAAAGTCAGACGGCAAACAGTCAGACGGGAAAGTCAGACGGCTCTACAAAATTTGGAGAGGAGGCAAAAGTTCTATCAACTCGGTTTTAACACCCTCTATTACCGTTTTGACGAGAGTTCAATACCATATTGCCTGGTGCTTCTCTTTTCCTGTTTGCTGGAGATTCACTAAAAGAGCATTTACACATAGTGGAAATCCGAGCGGATTGTGAAAACATGTCAAAAAATCGACTCGGTTTTCACAATCCGATCGGATTTCCGCTATGTGTGAATGCGTCATTAGTCTAAGTGCATACACATGCTGCCACCTAGTGAAAGCTTTAGCATAGCCATTGGACACATCTGCTGATAATAAAGGTAAGACAGTTTTGTTTTTAGAATTATCAATGAGAACTTCCGGAAGAAAGTGAAGGTTCAAAGCAAGAAAAGGGAAGGCTTGTGGGAAGAGAGTTCCAAACACACAGACAAAGCCAGTAAGGGGTTTTCCTTTACCTAGTTTTGCAGCGACATCTAGCGGCACAAGGTGAAAAAATACAACTCTTTTGGTAGATGTTACTAAGATTCTTCGACATTAAGACAATGATTTGCATTTTACCACGAGATGGCTAGTGTTCTAACGCCCAAGCCACATTATAGTCACGCTTGTGGCTGCTAAAACCAATGTCTTGGATACGAATACAAATTGCTTTAAGTCCACTTTACGACCGGTCGTAAGGTTTAAAGTACACTCCCGTACTGATCTAAAGTGGTCGTTAAGGTCGTAAAGTGAATTCAAACTTTAGTGAAAATTTGGAGCTTTCCTTATAGCTCAGGCTGTTTTCAAATGTTTTATGTTGTGAGGCGGAGTAGAAATAGAAGGAATTAATTTGTGTTACTTGGAAAGTGCGACAAGTCATATTTAAAACCCTGGCTGTATAGTTCCTAAATTCTATTTTTACGTGTGAACGGGTGGTAAACCTTATGTACAACTTAAGGTACTTTGCTTCCTCACTTTACGTCCTATGTCTGAGCGCCTCTTAATTGGTCAAAATTCTTAACTGCGCCTCCTGGCTTGAGGCTGATTAGAGGTGTCGAACTCACAAATTTATGGTCAGATTCGCTTTATGGGTTGATTTCGTGTCAGAAAACAGGGCTTAGGTTTGGGTTTAGCCGCAAGTGTGACTACAATAAGGCTCGTACAAAAAGTCTGGCCTAATAAATTTTTGTTTGCAGTTTTCATATGACACCCTATTCATGGAGGAAGGAGATGAACGTTGCAAGCTTTGCAGCCGCAGCATCTGTATTGGTGGTGAAAGTGTCAGAATCATAAACAAAGGAGCTCTTCAGATCAATGAGGCAAGTGTGCAACGGGGTGAACAGAAAACGGTGAAATAGTACACAGCCAGTGGAGAAAAGACTGCTGCCGTCCGACGTCCATAGCTTGTCTCGTCAAAAGAAAGAATGACGATTCCGGTGATACTGAAGTTTCTCTAAACAGATCCACTAGATCTAGTCATGATGCATACGATGTAAAGGCAAACTATATGTTTTGCAATACAAGTTAGTGCTTCTGTCTGAGACGAAAAAAGCCAAAAATGACGAGTGCCAAAAAGTCACCATAATTGAAGGGAAAAAATTGATTCTTCAGTGATGTGATTCTAGGAAAAATGACGATTGGGCTAATACTGTCCGCGGCAGTCTGAATTCTATAAGCTCAGAGTTGCATGCAGCTGATGCAGTGCATCATAAGATTAATCAAAAAAACTTTTTGCACAAAATAAGTTTTTCATTAAAAAGTAAAGAACTCCTTTAAACCAAAAATTAACAAGAAAAGAATCAAATAATCTACCAAGCATACAACTACCAGAAATCAGTATTAATAAATAAATGAAACCCAAAACAAACAGAAATTAAAACAAGTAAAACTTAAAACGAGCAGAAATTAATCTGAATAGGGTTATCAACCCTATGCTTTCCAAAAGCCAGAATACATTTTGTACTTCACTGAATAAAAATCATATGAATTTAATGAAAAAAATATGCATTGTCAGTTTAATATACATAATGCTGATATTTGTTCCTTAAAATCTTAATTAATTTTTGATTTCTTAAAGTTATAAAAGTGAAAACATTTGAAAGAATTTTTTCAGTAAAGTACAAATTATATTCTGGCTTTTAAAAAGCGTAGGGTTCACTCTGACTACCCGAGCCTGAGCAGTATAAAAGAAAAGGAAAAAGCTGTGAATTTCTTACCACAATCTCTGAGGCTCTTTTTTTCTCTGCTAATCACGGGATCAGACAAGGACCTAAACTGATAGGTTCAGTCTGTCAAGCAATAATGCAGACTTGCCGTCCCCGATCTTTGCTCGCTCCTTTACAAGTATACCTTGGAGCTCAGCTACACCAACAATCTGGTTCACGTTTTCTCATCGACCAGCTGAATGGGTAGGTTTTTCTACTTCTTACTCTGAAGTGCTTCGATTAGAGCGTTCTGCCGCAGTAACTCATGGTACAGAATTTCCAGGGATGACTCCTGGAACTTTCATCCAGTTCATTGGCGACAATTTCGGCCACGACATTTGCCCTATCGACGGAAAAGGTACTTTCCATGGGATGGGCATGCTAGCTGCTGCCACAAAAAGGCTACCCAAATTTCCAATCATAATCCCAAGAGAAGTTGTAAACCTTGAAGCACTCCAGCAAGTTGGACAAGTGCCTTTCTTCTTCTACAACAGAAGCCAACTGGAGAACAGTCTTGTGTACAAACCCATCCCGACCATCACCTTCGACGACAAGATCGATGGCACTGACCTACTAAGGCATACAAGTTGGATACATGACACGAAAAGATCGGATGGAGTGGATTCATGCAAGCAATTCACCATGGGTCACACAAAGGCGCTTCGTCGATTGTTTTTCTGCCTAAGATCGACTATAATCCCTCTGATCTTCCTTGTGTATACACGACCTTACGTTTTATCTGCGATAAAGCACGCCAGAATGGAATAGTACCAGATGTGACTTTTGACCTACCTTTGAACATGAAAGCGGTTAACAACATCAATGCTGAGCCTACTGATAGTCCTTTCCAGGCAGCAGTTCCAATGATCAGCGGTCTCCATTGCCGTGACAGGTTTGTCACTATATTCTTGTTAGCCAGGCTCTTCTTGGTTGCGAAACGACGTCCCATTTGTTTGGGATAGGAAAGCAGGCTGTCCTGCCATTCCTGAAAAGCCATGAAGAATTTAGGAATAACTGTGAAGTATTCCCTAATCCATGCTCTACTAAGGAAGAAGTCCAGCAAGCCAGTGAAAATATTTTGCTGTGTTTCTACAAGGCTAAGAAAGGGGAGGGTCTCAGTAAAGCTGGGCACAGGGGTTTCTTGAAAAACTTAACAGCTCAAAGACATCAACTTTTGTGAACCCAGAGAGACTTCCACCAATTCCATCAGCTGCGAAATTTCATTCTTATAGAGTCTTCTATCAGGTATTGGAATGGCGTAACACTACGTCAGAACTCGACACAAAAAACTGGGGTTGGCGATTACGTGAAGGATGCCTCACTCCGATCATGATAGACATAGGACCTGCTCCGCCTCATCTGCTATATGTGATTCGTTGCAGCTGCACGCGTTCCAACTGTGACAGTTCACGCTGTAGTTGCCGAAAAATAGATTACCTTGCACACTTGCTTGCAAATACTGCCAAGGGATTGCGTGTTCCAATAAAGATGTTTTTGTTGATAACGACGAAGAAGACGATGTTTAGTAAAAATCCTTTATATTTTCCTTTTTAATTCAATCAAAACCATAATTATCTTTTGCTGTGATTACCGAAGTTACCTGATTTGTTTCATTTTTTACATTTAGTTTTGCTTTATGTCTCTATTATATAGTCGAAGTAGATCTGCCCACGTATTCCGAAGGCCCGATACATTGTCTCCCCTACGGTGAAAACACTGCAGAAAAGTAAGATACGAATCTAATGCCATGTTTTTTTAAATCATCGAGTCAAAAAACCTTGAGGGCAACATTAGTAGAAAGGCCTTATTGACTCCGATCAGTACAAAATTCGGTTATCAAAAGAACGTATCTCCGATCAGTACACCAAATATGGGCATAGAGTCCCTAGGGAGAACACGTGGTTAATCAAAGTGGGTCAATGACCTCTTTTTCCAAGGTCGATTTATTTGTTGTTGTTGTAAGTGCACGCTCGGGGCGAATGTTAAGATCCAGGAATAGGAAAAGAGATTAACGCGGGAAAAGGCTTTCATAGTAATTTGAAATGTGACAGCGCAGGGATGCCAAAAACAAAAGGAACGCGCTGAAATTACGTTTAGGGGTTATTTGAGCGAAACCGTTTTAGACATTTTAGGGAATTATTTCGGCGAAACAGTTAGAGACATTTTAAAAGATGATTTTAGAAGATGTTTTAGAAGAGGTTTTGAGTGTGGTCGTTATAATACACAAGTCCCATTTGAACAGTGTCGTGAGGTCCCCTACCCCAACCCCGAAGGGCTCCGATCCCCCTACCCCAACCCCGAAGGAAGCCTCCTCGGTCCCCAAAGGTCCCCCGGGATCCCAAACGACCACCCGGCCCCCAAGGGCCCCCCGGACCCCATTAAATTATCAGAAAGTATTGTGCCACAATGGAAACTACAATGAATATTATTATAAGGAAACTTCCTCTACAATGATTAACAATGTAAGTTCTGTTTTAGTACATTTTCATTTTTTATTTCCAAAATAAAATTATTTTCCTTGGTCACCCTCCAGTATATTTAGGTAAGTCCCCCCTCTATCTCCAGTACAAAATCCTCCACTATGCTATCTTTATACTCGATAGAAAACGTAAAAGGTGTTCTTTTTAATACCTAAACCCTCCTCAAACCCTCCAGTGTTTTTACAACGATAATTCTCGCAATAGAAATAATTCTCTTTTCGATAAAATTCTTCCTTTTCTGTATTGTGATTTAAAGTGTCCACTGACTTCTGCCAATTCTTAAGGCATTATGCCGCTCTGTTTTGACATAAAGCTCCGCGCAAGATTATAAATATTTTTGTCACCCTTTTCCTGTTTTGTTTACATTAGCTGGTTTTAGGCAATCTAGGTTTTCAATGCATTTTACGTAATTCTGTGTTTATCTGAAAATAGCGGAGAACTAATTTTGTTTGCAAAATTAGCGATAGATATTTAGGACATTGGAATTCTATATTCTATGTAAGAGCGAAACAAGTTATTCTCCAAAAATAATTGCTAACAATATAATATGACATTGCTGAAAAGGGGGGAGGGGGATTGTTTTTCTCCATCAAATTAAAACGGTTTTTCAGACAATTGCAATAATTAAGCGCAGACCTACGCAATCTGTATTTGGAGAAGTGAAACGAGTTATTTTCAAATTAAGGTCTAACAAATATTTAGGACATTGCTGAAAGGGGGGAGGGGGACATGCCTCAATTCTATCGCCATCATTGTAAAGTGAAAAAACAAAGTGTTTCTTTGCGTGAAAAGTAAGAGGACCGAAGGTTTCTAAGAAAAAAAGATAGCTTTATTATGTTTACATTTACATCCAAGATTGTAATTTAGGCCTATAAGCTGCAAGGCTAACAATCTTTTTTCTATTTTAAAAACCTATAGACGGGAAACATTTAAAAAATTTTCTCAGCAAGGTAAAAATAGGGGCATTTCTCGCAAATTTTACCTTTTGCTTTTCATTTGGCGTAGAGGGTTTTCTTAGTGATAAATGCGTTCTAGACAAAATTATGGTTAGAGGGTACTAGTTTTTTTATTCTGTGAAATAAAAGTTATGCGTAAATTGAATAGCATTTGATTTCAGAGTTTAGATCTCGCAAGATTTTTTTTTGCAAGATATTGTTGGAAAGCGGGGGGATTTAATTGCCCCCCTTGCGAGTAAGTTTTCGTTTCCTGCTTAATTTTTAATTAGTTTTGGAAGATCCTGTCCACTAAAGATAAGTCAACTTTCGAGTTATTGGATTATTATTGTCATCATGGTACAGTTTCAGAAGGGAGATTTGGCGGTAGCTCAGTTCAAGGGATATCCCCTCTGGCCAGTCCGGATTGTTAGCATAACTAACCAAAAAGAGTCTACGCCAAAATTCATTGTTTTTTGCTACGGGTCCCATGACTTTCAGACCGTGGTAGAAGCGAATCTTCTTTCATATAGTGGAAATTATGCGGAAGCTTCGAAAAAAACGGCTAAGGGCGTAAATCATGCTTTCCGTGAGTGTGAATCTTCTCCTGATCTTTACTATCAGTTTCTGAAAAAGAAAACTGCGAAAGGCGCGGGTGCTGATTTAACTGCTTCGAGCGAAACATCTGCAATCCGAAATCAGCTTACTTTAGCACAAGATGAAGTTACAAAGCTTAAATTTGGCCTAGTTAAAGAAATAGAGAAAAAAGTTCAGGAAAAAGTAGTTTCCGTGACAGGAGTAGCAGGCTCATCACAACAAGCCGCTCTGAACCCTGAACTGATTGTTTCGGAAATATATGATTCGATCACGCTAGAATACAACGTAAAGTTTGAGAAAATAGAAAAACTGTTTTCATCGCTGGATAGCCAGATTCAGTCATTAGAGCTTCGAGTGGCTACTATTGAGGAAAAGCTGGACGATTACGAACAGGAGCGTTTGCTTGATTCTTTGGTTTTTTTCGGAGTGAAGCAGGACCCCGGAAACGACCTGGGTACTACTGTTCTTGATATAGTGAAGAGAATGGGTGTAAATGTCCAGAAAGAACAGTTGTTGTCTGTGAACCGTTTTAGACTTCCGAACGCTGCCCGGAATATCCAGACACCTACGACTGTTGCGCCAGTTCTCGTTAAATTTGCAACTAAAGATACGGCGTATAATATTTTCAGAGCGAAATCAAAGCTGGCGAAATCAGGTGTATTCGTCACTGAATATCTTACGAAAATGAAAAAAGCGATTTTTGAAGGTGCGAGAAACAGATATGGTGTAAAAAACGTGTGGTCTGATCGTGGCCGTGTTTACAAACGTGAGCAGGGTGATAGCCACCCAACACGAATCTGCTCACTTGTTGACACTCTTTAGTGTTTTAGTAAATGTTGATTATTTGTGTTTTTTTTTTTTTTTTTTCTTTTTTTTTTTCTCTTTTTTTTTTTTTTTTTTTTTTTTTTTTTTTTTTTTTTTTTTTTAGATTAAGAGAAATTATTTTATTTCCTTATTTATGTTGAATGATTTTTCTTCATTGAATAGATTTATGCGTAATCCGCTCCGTATTGAAGATCATTTAGAGGCTCAAATTGGAAGTGATGATTTGCCTATTATTAATTCAAAGCCTCTTCGTGAGAGTTCTTATATATTGCCGTCGCAAGTTAGTGGAGACATGTCGCTGTGTCTTTGCACGTGGAATTGCCACCTTACTACGGGATATTTAGATGTTCTGCAGATGATTGAGATATCTTCTTCAAAATTTGATATAATGGGTATTTGTGAAACTTTTTTGAGTTCTGACCAATCTCTCTCGGCTTTTTCTTTTCCAGGATATGATTTTGAGGTAAGGAACCGATCAACTATGAACCGAGGAGGCCTGGGATTTTTGATTAAGAAAAATATGAAGTATATGGTGAGGGAGGATTTGGGTGTATGGATAGAAGGTAAGATTGAAAGTTTTTGTTTGGAATTAGAAATTGAAAAAAGGAAAGTTTTAATTAGTGTGGTGTATAGGCCGCCCAGTGCACGCCTGGATGAGTTTGTAGCAGGTTTTGATGAGTTGACGAGGTTGGTTTTGTCTACAAGCATGGATTTTTTTTGTATGGGTGATTTTAACTATAATCTTTTAGATCTTTCAGGTGATAATTTGGATTTTTTTAATTATATGATTTCAAGTGACCTTTACCCTTTAACTTGTGTACCTACCCGAATCTCTACTCATTCTGCGACCTTAATTGATAACGTTTTCGTGGGACCTAGCTATTTGAGTCAAAGCTATTCAGATGTGATAGTATATCCAGGCTCAGATCATCTTCCGGTAATTGCTCATGTGACGTGTCTTAGAAAACGACGTATCCCAGCTAAAAAAATACTGACACGTGAGCTGAAAAAGCAAAATCTGAATAGCTTTGCCGAGGAGTTGAGCTGTATCAAGTGGGACTCGGTCCTGGGGATTTCTGGTGATTCTTCTCTAGCGTACAATCAGTTCATGTATATTTTCCAACCGATTTATGAGAAAACATGCCCCTTGCGCTTGACCAAACAAAAGAGGGACGATCCCCGCAAGCCGTGGATTACGGAGGCAATAATAGACATGATAAAAAAAAGGAACTTGTTATATGAGCAATATCTTAATAGTCAGGATGACGCAGATTTTGCAGAGTTCAAGCGAGTGAGAAATAAGGTGAACAGTATGAGAAGGCAAGCAAAGAAGAAGTATTTTGAAGAAAAGTTTTCTGATAATAAGGGAGATACCAAAGCCACATGGCAGGTTATTAATGAGTTTATGGGAAATCAGAAAAGTAGTCAGTCGCCTTGCATTGATATAAACGGAAGTTATGTGAGTGATAAAAATGTAGTCGCGAATCATTTTGGCCAGTTTTATTCTCAGGTTGGCTCGTCTGTTCAAGAGAGTGTAAGGTGTGACAGGGAAAATTTTCTTAGCGAGGAATTCGTGGACTCTCGTGGAGATACTGTTGAGTTCCAGTTTGAAAAGTGTACAAGTGATGAAGTGATTAAAATAGTGAAAAATATAAAATCGAATTCTGCTGGGATAGATGGCGTGAATCTGAGAACTTTTAAAGCTGTGTTAATGTATATACTACCATGTATTCTCCATATTATTAATTTATCTATGGAAACGGGGACCTTTCCAGAAGCGTTGAAGCAAGCTAAAGTTATCCCGCTTTACAAAGGGGGTGCCAGGTCAGATGCCGGTAACTGGAGACCAATATCGATACTGCCTTTATTGTCAAAAATTTTGGAAAAAGTGATTCATCGCCGTCTATATGACCATCTCACGAAACATAGCCTACTCAGTGATACCCAATTCGGGTTTCGAAAAGGTCATTCCACTAGTCATGCTGCCATTCATCTTGTTGATTTTGTAAATAATTGTTTAGTAAAAGGTGAAATCCCCCTAACAGTATTTTTTGATTTTAGGAAAGCATTTGACACGGTAGATTTTAAAATTTTATTGCAAAGATTAGAATGCTTAGGTGTTAAAGGAGTGAGTTTGAAGTGGTTTGAAAGTTATTTGTGTGGGAGGTCTATTAAAGTGATGATTGATGATGCTTTTTCTTCCCCTTATCAAGTGTCGTGTGGTGTGCCACAGGGATCGGTCCTTGGTCCACTTCTGTATCTGGTTTATGTGGATAGCATGAGGTTTTATCTTCCAGATTGTTGCTTAACGTCATTCGCTGATGACACTGCAGTTACGTTTTCTAGTCGTTGTTTGGATAGTCTTGTGTTGAAAGTGAATTGTGTTCTGAGATATTTCCATGTTTTTACTAGTTTGAGTTTGTTATCAGTTAATGTTACTAAGACTAATTTTATTGTATATTCTAGAGTAGGCAAGCCCAGTGATATTGATGGTAGAATTCTGTTTAATAATAAGCCTGTAGTTCAAGTTCAAGAAATCCGGTACTTAGGTTTTTACATTGATTGTAATTTTTCGTGGAAACGCCACAGTGATGTTGTTGCCACAAAGGTTGCACGTGGCCTTGGAGCGATTCGTCGTTTTAAAAATTTCTTACCTCAGAGAGTTTTATTGCTTTTATACCATGCTTTGATCCACCCATATGCTTCGTATGGCTGTATGTTATGGGCAAGTAATTTCTATGTGAATTTTAAACGTGTTCAGACTCTTCAAAATAGAGCGATGCGTCTTATTGGTGGGTATGTTGAAGGTGTAAATAACACTTCAGCTTGCTTCAACAAGTTGCAAGTGTTGAATGTAGGACAGCTACGAGACTACCAAATAGGAATTTTTGCTTATCAATGCTGGAATGATGTTAGTCCAGAGGTTTTTCGTGATTATTTTAATGATAATAGGTCTTTGCACCATTATGAAACTCGTCATGCTAGTGATTTTATTGTTCCGAATAGAAGTGGAACCAGGGCCGGCTTCCATACTAGATTTTCAGGACCTAATGTGTGGAACTCTATTCCGGAGAGCATTCGGGCGGCTGAGCACCTGGGGTTATTTAAAAATAAATTGAAAAAATATTTGTTAGGTCAAGGTTCATAGTTTTTTTTTTTTTTTTTTTTTTTTTTTTTTTTTTTTTTTTTTTTTATTATTATTATTATTATTATTATTTATCTTTATTATTATTATTATTATTAAATGAATTGATGAGAGATTGATTGATTTCTTTTTTTTTTGTTTTGTAGTGTTTGTATGTAATTTGCGTGTGTTGTTTTTTTAGTGTATGTACCCGCCCAGTCGCAAGTGCTTTTTGGTATCTTTCTTGGGGCGGGTATTGGCATATTTGTTAAATGTATTTTGATGTTAAATAAAATGAACTGAACTGAACTGAACTGAAATTATGTACAGAATAAGTAACTGTATAAGTGCTTCGAAATTCGTAGGAAAAATTAGAATATTCGCATTTTGTAGATTGTGACTTTAGCCTGAATTTCACACGTTGAATTTCAATACATAATTTCCATCATTATTAAACCTATATCCAATTTCCCAAATTGTACCAATTTTTCATGTGCTAACATTATTCAAGCTGAACGTTCGTATAATACTGCTTTGAGTTATTTCTGAGAAAAGTTGAATTTATTATAATCAAACTATGATTTTCAGAGTTTAGGTTGCTTTCGACAAAGATTTATCTTTACTTACGGCAAATTTCCATAAGGTGATTGATCCATGGCCCTTCTAAATGTGATAGAAGCTACTACACCCTGCTTCAATCCCTTTTTACGTATTCAAACTGAATGTTCGTATAACAATGCTTTGAGTTATTCCTCAGAAAATTGACCCCTCCAAATATTTACTCAGAGGGGTGAGTGCTGAAATGTAAAACGCTACTTATTTGCCCATCATTTTCACAGTTTTCAAGTTGGGGTCTTCGAACACACTCCCTCCTTCTCAGTTTATTCTAAGAAAGTGAGCTGTATTTGTTAGAGTTTCAGAAACATAACATATTTATTTAATTTAAGCACTTTTTTCAGATATAATAATGTTTGGTGTGATTGACACAGAATATATTGGTCTGAAATGTGATAAGTGCTTTTCTAGACAAAATTATGGCTAGAGGGTACTAATTTTTTTATTCTGTGAAATAAAAGTTATGTGTAAATTGAATAGCATTTGATTTCTGAGTTTAGTATATTTCTCGCAAATTTTACCTTTTGCTTGGGGGAGCTACCACCCATCAAACATGACTTTAAATATTAAAGTTACTTATGTACAGAATAAGTAACTGTATAAGTGCTTCAAAATTCGTAGGAAAAATTAGAATATTCGCATTTTGTAGATTGTGACTTTAGCCTGAATTTCACACGTTGAATTTCAATACATAATTTCCATCATTATTAAACCTATATCCAATTTCCCAAATTGTACCAATTTTTCATGTGCTAATATTATTCAAACTGAACGTTTGTATAATAATGCTTTGAGTTATTTCTGAGAAAAGTTGAATTTATTATAATCAAACTATGATTTTCAGAGTTTAGGTTGCTTTCGACAAAGATTTATCTTTACTTACAGCAAATTTCCATAAGGTGATTGATCCATGGCCCTTCTAAATGTGATACAAACTACTACACCCTGCTTCAATCCCTTTTTACGTATTCAAACTGAATGTTCATATGACAATGCTGTGAGTTATTCCTCAGAAAATTGACCCCTCCAAATATTTACTCAGAGGGGCGGGTGCTGAAATGTAAAACGTTACTTATTTGCCCATCATTTTCACAGTTTTCAAGTTGGGGTCTTCGACCACACTCCCTCCTTCTCAGTTTATTCTATGAAAGTGAGCTATATTTGTTAGAGTTTCAGAAACATTACATATTTATTTAATTTAAGCACTTTTAGAGTTTTTGTTGAAGCTCTAGTTTAGTTTAGTTTTAGTTAATAGTTTAGAGTTTTAGCTTAGAGTCATAGCTTAGAGTTTTGTTAGAGTTGAAGTTTAGTTTAGTAATAGTTAAGAGTTTTAGCTTAGAGTCTTAGCTTAGAGTTTTTGTTAGAGTTCTAGTTTAGTTTAGTTTTAATTAAGAGTTTGGAGTTTTACCTTAGAGACTTAGCTTATAGTTTTAGTTTAGTTTAGTTTTAGTTAAGAGTTTAGGGTTTTTTAGCTTAAAGTCTTTGCTTAGAGTTTTTGTTAGAGTTCTAGTTTAGTTTAGTTTTAGTAAAGAGTTTAGAGTTTTTAGCTTAGAGTCTTAGCTAAGAGTTTTGTTGAAGTTCTAGTTTAGTTTAGTTTTAGTTAAGAGTTTAGAGTTTTACCATAGAGTCTTAGCTTAGAGTTTTAGTTAGAGTTGAAGTTTAGTTTAGTTACAGTTAAGAATTTAGAGTTTTAGCTTAGAGTCATAGCTTAGAGTTTTTGTTAGAGTTGAGGTTTAGTTTAGTAATAGTTAAGAGTTTTAGCTTAGAGTCTTAGCTTAGAGTTTTTGTTAGAGTTCTAGTTTAGTTTAGTTTTAATTAAGAGTTTGGAGTTTTACCTTAGAGACTTAGCTTATAGTTTTAGTTTAGTTTAGTTTTAGTTAAGAGTTTAGAGTTTTTTAGCTTAAAGTCTTAGCTTAGAGTTTTTGTTAGAGTCCTGGTTTAGTTTAGTTTTAGTTAAGAGTTTGGTGTTTTACCTTAGAGTCATAGCTTAGAGTTTTTGTTAGAGTTGAGGTTTAGTTTAGTAATAGTTAAGAGTTTTAGCTTAGAGTCTTAGCTTAGAGTTTTTGTTAGAGTTCTAAATTATTTTAGTTTTAATTAAGAGTTTGGAGTTTTACCTTAGAGACTTAGCTTATAGTTTTAGTTTAGTTTAGTTTTAGTTAAGAGTTTAGAGTTTTTTAGCTTAAAGTCTTAGCTTAGAGTTTTTGTTAGAGTCCTGGTTTAGTTTAGTTTTAGTTAAGAGTTTGGTGTTTTACCTTAGAGTCATAGCTTAGAGTTTTAGTTAGAGTTCTAGTTTAGTTTAGTTTTAGTTAAGAGTTTAGAATTTTAGCTTAGATTTTTAGCTTAGAGTTTTTGTTAGAGTTCTAGTTTAGTTTAGTTTTAGTTAAGAGTTTAGAGTTTTTAGCTTAGAGTCTTAGCTAAGAGTTTTTGTTGAAGTTCTAGTTTAGTTTAGTTTTAGTTAAGAGTTTAGAGTTTTAGCTTAGAGTCTTAGCTTAGAGTTTTTGTTAAAGTTGAAGTTTAGTTTATTAATAGTTAAGAGTTTAGAGTTTTAGCTTAGAGTCTTAGCTTAGAGTTTTTGTTAGAGTTCTAGTTTAGTTTAGATATAGTTAAGAGTTTGGAGTTTTACCATAGAGACTTAGCTTAGAGTTTTTGTTTAGTTTAGTTTTAGTTAAGAGTTTAGAGTTTTAGCTTAGAGTCTTAGCTTAGAGTTTTTGTTAGAGTTCTAGTTTAGTTTAGATATAGTTAAGCGTTTGGAGTTTTACATTCGAGACTTAGCTTAGAGTTTTAGTTTAGTTTAGTTTTAGTTAAGAGTTTAGAGTTTTTTAGCTTAGAGTCTTAGCTTAGAGTTTTTGATAGAGTTCTAGTTTAGTTTAGTTTTAGTTAAGAGTTTGGTGTTTTACGATAGAGACATAGTTTAGAGTTTTAGTTAGAGTTCTATTTTAGTTTAGTTTTAGTTAAGAGTTTTATCATAGAGTCATAGGTTAGAGTTTTTGTTGAAGTTGAAGTTTAGTTTAGTCATAGTTAAGAATTTAGAGTTTTTAGCTTAGAGTCTTAGCTTAGAGTTTTACTTAGAGTTCTAGTTTAGTTTAGTTTTAGTTAAGAGTTTAGAGTTTTATCTTAGAGTCTTAGCTTAGAGTTTTTGTTGAAGTTCTAGTTTAGTTTAGTTAAGAGTTTAGAGTTCTACCTTAGAGTCTTAGCTTAGAGTTTTACTTAGTGTTGAAGTTTAGTTTAGTTATAGTTAAGGGCTTAGAGTTTTAGCTTGGAGTCTTAGCTTAGAGTTTTATTTCGAGTTCTAGCTTAGTTTAGTTTTAGTTAAGAGTTTAGAGTTTTACCTTAAAGTGTTAGCTTAGAGTTTTAGTTAGAGTTCTACTTTATTTAGTCTTAGTTAAGAGTTTTGAGTTTTACCTTAAAGTCTTAGATTAGAGTTTTATTAATGTTGAAGTATCGTTTAGTTTAGTTTTAGTTAAGAGTTTATAGTTTTAGCTTAGAGTCTTAGCTTAGAGTTTTTGTTAGCGTTATTGTTTAGTTTAGTTTTAGTTAAGAGTTATAGCTTAGAGTTTAGCTAGAATCTTAGCTTAGAGATTTAGTTAGAGTTGAAGTTTAGTCTAAACTAGCATAACCACAAAATTCCACAATATTGCATAGAAATACCAAACCATAGGTTAGATTAGGTTAGGTTAGAGGTTAGGTTTCTCCACGTTTAAGTTTGTTAGATTAGGTTAGCTTATCATGAGCGCTCATGATAAGCTAACCTAATCTAACTGGTACAAAGTCGACATGGGGGAATCTTCCGGCGAGTATGGTTAGGTTAGGCTAGATCAAGTTAGGTTAGGTTAAGTTAGGTTAGCCTACGTACGTCGCGCGTACGTAGGCTAACCTAACCTAACTTGACCTAACCTAACTTGATCTAGCCTAACCTAACCTAACCATACTCGCCGGAAGATCCCCCCATGTCGACTTTGTACCAGTTAGATTAGGTTAGCTTATCATGAGCGCTCATGACAAGCTAACCTAATCTAACCTAACTTAAACGTGGAGAAACCTAACCTCTAACCTAACCTAATCTAACTTATGGTTTTGGTATTTCTATGCAATATTGTGGAATTTTGTGGTTATGCTAGTTTAGACTAAACTTCAACTCTAACTAAATCTCTAAGCTAAGATTCTAGGCTAAACCTCTAAGCTATAACTCTTAACTAAAACTAAACTAAACAATAACTCTAACTAAAACTCTAAGCTAAGACTCTAAGCTAAAACTATAAACTCTTAACTAAAACTAAACTAAACGAAACTTCAACCCTAACTAAAACTCTAATCTAAGACTTTAAGGTAAAACTCTAAACTCTTAACTAAAACTAAACTAAGCTAGAACTCTAAATAAAACTCTAAGCTAAGACTCCAAGCTAAAACTCTAAACCCTTAACTATAACTAAACTATACTTCAACTCTAAGTAAAACTCTAAGCTAAGACTCTAAGGTAGAACTCTAAACTCTTAACTAAACTAAACTAGAACTTCAACATAAACTCTAAGCTAAGACTCTAAGATAAAACTCTAAACTCTTAACTAAAACTAAACTAAACTAGAACTCTAAGTAAAACTCTAAGCTAAGACTCTAAGCTAAAAACTCTAAATTCTTAACTATGACTAAACTAAACTTCAACTTCAACAAAAACTCTAAGCTATGACTCTATGATAAAACTCTAAACTCTTAACTAAACTAAACTAGAACTCTAACAAAAACTCTAAACTATGACTCTAAGCTAAAAACTCTAAATTCTTAACTAAAACTAAACTAAACTAGAACTCTAACAAAAACTCTAAGCTAAGACTCTAAGCTAAAATTCTAAACTCTTAACTAAAACTAAACTAAACTAGAACTCTAACTAAAACTCTAAGCTATGACTCTATGGTAAAACACCAAACTCTTAACTAAAACTAAACTAAACTAGAACTCTAACAAAAACTCTAAGCTAAGACTCTAAGCTAAAAAACTCTAAACTCTTAACTAAAACTAAACTAAACTAAAACTCTAAGCTAAGTCTCGAATGTAAAACTCCAAACGCTTAACTATATCTAAACTAAACTAGAACTCTAACAAAAACTCTAAGCTAAGACTCTAAGCTAAAACTCTAAACTCTTAACTATTACTAAACTAAACTTCAACTCTAACAAAAACTCTAAGCTAAGACTCTAAGCTAAAACTCTAAACTATTAACTAAAACTAAACTAGAACTCTACAAACTCTAGCTATACTCTGTAAACACCAAACTCTTCTAAAGTACTAACTAGAACTCTAACTGAACTCAAGGTAAACTCTAAACTCTTAACTAAAACTAAACTAAACTAGAACTCTAACAAAAACTCTAAGCTAAGACTCTAAGGTAAAACTCTAAACTCTTAACTAAAACCAAACTAAACTAGAACTCTAACAAAAACTCTAAGCTAAGACTCAGCTAAAACTCGAAACTCTTAACTAAAACTTAACCAAACTATAACTTTAAGTAAAACTCTAAGCTATGACTCTAAGCTAAAACTCTAAATTCTTAACTGTAACTAAACTAAACTTTAACTCTAACTAAAACTCTAAGCTAAGACTCTATGGTAAAACTCTAAACTCTTAACTAAAACTAAACTAAACTAGAACTCTAAATAAAACTAAGCTAAGACTCTAAGCTAAAACTCTAAACTCTTAACTAAAACTAAACTAAACTAGAACTCTAATTAAAACTCTAAGTCTAAGCTAAAACTCTAAACTAAAACTAAACTAAACTAGAACTTTAACAAAAACTCTAAACTAAGACTCTAAGCTAAAACTCTAAACTCTTAACTAAAACTAAACTAAACTAGAACTCTAACAAAAACTCTAAGCTAAGACTCTAAGCTAAAACTCTAAACTCTTAACTAAAACTTAAACTAAACTAAAACTCTAAGCTAAGTCTCTAAGGTAAAACTCCAAACTCTTAACTATAACTAAACTAAACTAGAACTCTAACAAAAACTCTAAGCTAAGACTCTAAGCTAAAACTCTAAACTCTTAACTAAAACTAAACTAAACTAGAACTCTAATAAAAACTCTAAGCTAAGACTCTAAGCTAAAACTCTAAACTCTTAACTAAAACTAAAGTAAACTAGAACTCTAATTAAACTCTAAGCTAAGCTAAACTCTAAACTAAACTAGAACTCAACAAAACTCTAACTAAGACTCTAAGCTAAAACTCTAAACTCTTAACTAAAACTAAACTAAACTAGAACTCTAACAAAAACTCTAAGCTAAGACTCTAAGCTAAAACTCTAAACTCTTAACTAAAACTAAACTAAACTAAAACTCTAAGCTAAGGCTCTAAGCTAAAACTCTAAACTCCTAACTAAAACTAAACTGAACTAGAACTCCAACTAAAACTCTAAGCTATGACTCTAAGGTAAAACTCTAAACTCTTAACTATAACTTTACTAAACTATAACTTTAACTAAAACTCTAAGCTATGACTCTAAGCTAAAACTCTAAATTCTTAACTATAACTAAACTAAACTAGAACTCTAACTAAAACTCTAAGCTAAGACTCTAAGGTAAAACTCTAAACTCTTAACTAAAACTAAACTAAACTAGAACTCTAACAAAAACTCTAAGGTAAGACTCTAAACTAAAACTCGAAACTCTTAACTAAAACTTAACTAAACTACAACTTTAAGTAAAACTCTAAGCTAAGACTCTAAGCTAAAACTCAAAATTCTTAACTGTAACTAAACTAAACTTCAACTCTAACTAAAACTCTAAGCTAAGACTCTATGGTAAAACTCTAAACTCTTAACTAAAACTAAACTAAACTAGAACTCTAACTAAAACTCTAAGCTAAGACTCTAAGCTAAAAAACTCTAAACTCTTAATTAAAACTAAACTAAACTAGAACTCTAACAAAAACTCTAAGCTAAGACTCTAAGCTAGAAAACTCTAAACTCTTAACTAAAACTAAACTAAACAAAAACTCTAAGCTAAGTCTCTATGGTAAAACTCCAAACTCTTAACTATATCTAAACTAAACTAGAACTCTAACAAAAACTCTAAGCTAAGACTCTAAGCTAAAACTCTAAACTCTTAACTATTAATAAACTAAACTTCAACTTTAACAAAAACTCTAAGCTAAGACTCTAAGCTAAAACTCTAAACTCTTAACTAAAACTAAACTAAACTAGAACTTCAACAAAAACTCTTAGCTAAGACTCTAAGCTAAAAACTCTAAACTCTTAACTAAAACTAAACTAAACTAGAACTCTAACAAAAACTCTAAGCTAAGACTCTAAGCTAAAATTCTAAACTCTTAACTAAAACTAAACTAAACTAGAACTCTAACTAAAACTCTAAGCTATGACTCTAAGGTAAAACACCAAACTCTTAACTAAAACTAAACTAAACTAGGACTCTAACAAAAACTCTAAGCTAAGACTCTAAGCTAAAAAACTCTAAACTCTTAACTAAACTAAACTAAAACTCTAAGCTAAGTCTCTAAGGTAAAACTCCAAACTCTTAATTAAAACTAAACTAAACTAGAACTCTAACAAAAACTCTAAGCTAAGACTCTAAGCTAAAACTCTACACTCTTAACTATTACTAAACTAAACTTCAACTCTAACAAAACTCTAAGCTATGACTCTAAGCTAAAACTCTAAACTATTAACTAAAACTAAACTAAACTAGAACTTCAACAAAAACTCTAAAAGTGCTTAAATTAAATAAATATGTAATATTTCTGAAACTCTAACAAATATAGCTCACTTTCATAGAATAAACTGAGAAGGAGGGAGTGTGGTCGAAGATCCCAACTTGAAAACTGTGAAAATGATGGGCAAATAAGTAACTTTTTACATTTCAGCACCCGCCCCTCTGAGTAAATATTTGGAGGGGTCAATTTTCTGAGGAATAACTCACAGCATTGTTATATGAACATTCAGTTTGAATACGTAAAAAGGGATTGAAGCAGGGTGTAGTAGCTTCTATCACATTTAGAAGGGCCATGGATCAATCACCTTGTGGAAATTTGCCGTAAGTAAAGATAAATCTTTGTCGAAAGCAACCTAAACTCTGAAAATCATAGTTTGATTATAATAAATTCAACTTTTCTCAGAAATAACTCAAAGCATTATTATACGAACGTTCAGTTTGAATAATATTAGCACATGAAAATGGTACAATTTGGGAAATTGGATATAGGTTTAATAATGATGGAAATTGTGTATTGAAATTCAACGTGTGAAATTCAGGCTAAAGTCACAATCTACAAAATGCGAATATTCTAATTTTTCCTACGAATTTTGAAGCACTTATACAGTTACTTATTCTGTACATAAGTAACTTTAATATTTAAAGTCATGTTTGATGGGTGGTAGCTCCCCCAAGCAAAAGGTAAAATTTGCGAGAAATATACTAAACTCAGAAATCAAATGCTATTCAATTTACACATAACTTTTATTTCACAGAATAAAAAAATTAGTACCCTCTAGCCATAATTTTGTCTAGAAAAGCACTTATCACATTTCAGACCAATATTTCTGTGTCAATCACACCAAACATTATTATATCTGAAAAAAAAGTGCTTAAATTAAATAAATATGTTATGTTTCTGAAACTCTAACAAATACAGCTCACTTTCTTAGAATAAACTGAGAAGGAGGGAGTGTGTTCGAAGACCCCAACTTGAAAACTGTGAAAATGATGGGCAAATAAGTAGCGTTTTACAATTCAGCACTCGCCCCTCTGAGTAAATATTTGGAGGGGTCAATTTTCTGAGGAATAACTCAAAGCATTGTTATACGAACATTCAGTTTGAATACGTAAAAAGGGATTGAAGCAGGGTGTAGTAGCTTCTATCACATTTAGAAGGGCCATGGATCAATCACCTTATGGAAATTTGCCGTAAGTAAAGATAAATCTTTGTCGAAAGCAACCTAAACTCTGAAAATCATAGTTTGATTATAATAAATTCAACTTTTCTCAGAAATAACTCAAAGCATTATTATACAAACGTTCAGTTTGAATAATATTAGCACATGAAAAATTGGTACAATTTGGGAAATTGGATATAGGTTTAATAATGATGGAAATTATGTATTGAAATTCAACGTGTGAAATTCAGGCTAAAGTCACAATCTACAAAATGCGAATATTCTAATTTTTCCTACGAATTTCGAAGCACTTATACAGTTACTTATTCTGTACATAAGTAACTTTAATATTTAAAGTCATGTTTGATGGGTGGTAGCTCCCCCAAGCAAAAGGTAAAATTTGCGAGAAATATACTAAACTCTGAAATCAAATGCTATTCAATTTACGCATAACTTTTATTTCACAGAATAAAAAAATTAGTACCCTCTAACCATAATTTTGTCTAGAACGCATTTATCACTAAGAAAACCCTCTACGCCAAATGAAAAGCAAAAGGTAAAATTTGCGAGAAATGCCCCTATTTTTACCTTGCTGAGAAAATTTTTTAAATGTTTCCCGTCTATAGGTTTTTAAAATAGAAAAAAGATTGTTAGCCTTGCAGCTTATAGGCCTAAATTACAATCTTGGATGTAAATGTAAACATAATAAAGCTATCTTTTTTTCTTAGAAACCTTCGGTCCTCTTACTTTTCACGCAAAGAAACACTTTTGTTTTTTCACTTTACAATGATGGCGATAGAATTGAGGCATGTCCCCCTCCCCCCTTTCAGCAATGTCCTAAATATATTGTTAGACCTTAATTTGAAAATAACTCGTTTCACTTCTCCAAATACAGATTGCGTAGGTCTGCGCTTAATTATTGCAATTGTCTGAAAAACCGTTTTAATTTGATGGAGAAAAACAATCCCCCTCCCCCCTTTTCAGCAAGGTCATAAAAATATTGTTAGCAATTATTTTTGGAGAACAACTTGTTTCGCTCTTACATAGAATATAGAATTCCAATGTCCTAAATATCTATCGCTAATTTTGCAAACAAAATTAGTTCTCCGCTATTTTCAGATAAACACAGAATTACGTAAAATGCATTGAAAACCTAGATTGCCTAAAACCAGCTAATGTAAACAAAACAGGAAAAGGGTGACAAAACTATTTATAATCTTGCGCGGAGCTTTATGTCAAAACAGAGCGGCATAATGCCTTAAGAATTGACAGAAGTCAGTGGACACTTTAAATCACAATACAGAAAAGCAAGAATTTTATCGAAAAGAGAATTATTTCTATTGCGAGAATTATCGTTTGTAAAAACACTGGGGGGTTTGAGGAGGGTTTAGGTAGTAAAAAGAACACCTTTTACGTTTTCTATCGAGTATAAAGATAGCATAGTGGAGAAGTTTTACTGGAGTGGGAGGGGGGACTTACCTAAATATACTGGAGGGTGACCAAGGAAAATAATTTTATTTTGGAAATAAAAAATGAAAATGTACTAAAACAGAACTTACATTGTTAATCATTGTAGAGGAAGTTTCCTTATCAATAATATTCATTGTAGTTTCCATTGTGGCACAATACTTTCTGATAATTTAATGGGGTCCGGGGGGGCCCTTGGGGGCCGGGTGGTCGTTTGGGAGCCCAGGGGACCTTTGGGGACCGAGGGGGCTTCATTCGGGGTTGGGGTAGGGGGATCGGAGCCCTTCGGGGTTGGGGTAGGGGACCTCACGACACTGTTCAAATGGGACTTGTGTATTATAACGACCACACTCAAAACCTCTTCTAAAACATCTTCTAAAATCATCTTTTAAAATGTCTCTAACTGTTTCGCCCAAATAATTCCCTAAAATGTCTAAAACGGTTTCGCTCAAATAACCCCTAAACGTAATTTCAGCGTGTTCCTTTATTTTTTGGCATCCCTGCGCTGTCACATTTCAAATTACTATGAAAGCCTTTTCCCGCGTTAATCTCTTTTCCTATTCCTGGATCTTAACATTCGCCCCGAGCGTTCAGTTACAACAACAACAAATAAATCGACCTTGGAAAAAGAGGTCATTGACCCACTTTGATTAACCACGTGTTCTCCCTAGGGACTCTATGCCCATATTTGGTGTGCTGATCGGAGATACGTTCTTTTGATAACCGAATTTTGTACTGATCGGAGTCAATAAGGCCTTTCTACTAGCATTTTCGCCTTATCGCACAACACTCGAGGATACTGTTTTCCCCCTCTCCCTCCCCCGATAAAGGGGGAAATTAAAACAAGTCCAGCGAAAACACAACATAACTTTCTTTTTCTGATTTCTCCGCGCAGAAAAAAAGCAGACGTGAAGTTCGAGCACACAATAAATCTGCCCCTGAATTTTTACAATTTTCCCCTTTCCCATGTTTTTTACCTTGTTCCGCCCAAGGGATCTTTGGGAACTCTTGAAATGTTGTATAGAATTTTTTTCTCTACAAGACGATGTAAAAATCTTTTTTATTGCAATTTTGTTCCAGAGTTTCGTAGATTTACTGGACTAATGGCTTTGTGCTGAGACACAAAATAGACCAAACTATCGAATTCAACCAGTTTTTCAAGAAAACTGTTGTTATCATTTCCATCCTTATATTTAGCTGAATGTTAGCGCTGTAAATAAATTACTGGTGAAAAAATAAATAAACTAGATATCACTAAATGGTACTGGGATTTGGTGGAATCGGTAGAGTGGTGCAATCGCCCCTCAGATTATTCGGAATGATCCCACAGGAAAAATAAAAGAAAATGGCGGCTTATTGATATCCTGTTTAATATTTTGGCTTCTCTTCCTAAAGCCTCTCCCCTCCTTTAAACGTTATCGGTTTTTAAAGTTTGATCGAAATTGCAAAATTTCCTCTACCCAAGATCGCCCAGGGTGATCTTGGGTGATTCAGGGAGATTTGTGCAAGGGCGTCGACGCCCTTGCACAAATACTAATAAAATATCTTAAGTTAGCCGTTGCTTAAAACCCTTTAGTACAGAAAAGGATTTTTGTTTTGTTTTAAGATTGAAGGAATGTTTCCTTTTGGAATGCAAGTCATACCATTATTGTCGTTAATATTTCACCTATCTGCATGTTTGGCCTGCGGTTGGGAAGTTTTCCCCATGTCTTGCCTGAAAGGCCTCTTCCCACTGAAACGTAGTGTTTATTTTAGCCAGAAACTAATTTTGGATACCACATTTGTGGTGATTAAAGTCTGGGGCTATTTTTCCGTAGTCCTGTCTATCGAATACAGGCCGGTTTCATAAGCTGTAATTCTTGCAAGATTTTACACGAAGTCAAACTTTAAGCTTAAAATACCACGGATAGTGAAAATCAAATCTTATTGTGGGAAGTTATGAAGCACAAACCCATACATTCACGTACATCTTGAAAAAATAGGGGAAATCGGGAATTCGATTTTTAGTGAAGTGCCCAGTTTTGGTAGTAGCAGACTTCAAATTTAGAAAAAAAGAAACGTGGAAAAGAATCAGCCAAAAATAAGCTAAAACGTATGATATCAGCATCTCAAGAAGGTATTACTTTCCTTGAAGGTGGAGCTGTCCTTGGGAATCAACATATTGTTGATGTTTAGTTATTATGGACGATAAGCGTTGTCAGATTTACCTAATTAGTTTTACATATTCATTTTTACGGTTCAACGTGGCACAATCGAGGAAAATGTGGTCCAACACCAAAAGGTCTGACATTTAGGCACAACCATACGATAAGTCTTGGAATATCGCTGTTTTCACATATGTTTAGACCTTAAATGGGTCCAGGTGCGAAAAAAAAGTTTTTATTTTGGCATTCTTGATACTTTGAATAAAAAGAAAAAAACAGCAAAACACACAAATTACAAAATATTTCCGAATTTTAGGGAAATGTCAAAGTCTTAAACTGCCAACACACTGTTAGAATTAAATGTGAAAACTTAATATTCGTGTTGAAAAAAAATTATAAGCGGTTTTGGCTAATTGATAAATTTTCACGAGCTTGGGATGCCATTTTTTCACGAGCTTTAGTTTTAGAGGTTTATAAACTCTCTGATGGCCGAGTTTATTTTCTTCCTCTTTCTTCATATGATGGTCTCTGGCCTTAATATTCAAGTCTAAATTGCAGACAAGACTTTACAAAATGCCGTCAATTGAGGGGAAGGGGTCGAAGCAGACAAAGAATGTTCGAGGAATGTTCCCTAGTGCCCCCTACGCTCTTATTTACGTAAAACTTAGATTCTTAAACCTTTTTCTATAAAATTTGGACTTTTTTTGCGCTCATTTAGTGCACAAACCCGGAAGCATTTTTGCGTACGTGCCCAGTAAGGGTTCCAAGTCTGGGGACTAACATATTATACCGACCACACTTTGTTCTTGACCTGTGCTAAAACCGATTTCTGTGTGTGCACTCGGAGCTAATCAGCTTAGCCTGAGTGAGATAAACTACTATACAGGCATATTTTAAATAAATATTTAATATATAGAGCTGATTAGGCTAGGTATTTAATATAATGCGTTCTGGGCGGCCTGCTTTTCCCATAATTCTCTTGTTCTCTGTTGTAGTTTCCATAATTTTGTTACTAAAGTATTATATTTTCATCACATATTGGTATATTTCATTATGATTAACATAACTTCACTTCTTGAATGTGGTCGGTATAATACGTAAGTACCCAAATTTGTTTTGGGTACCTCGGACAATCCTCACTTTTGTTTTAGAAGGTTCAAAATTTCAATCTTCGCATCTGTTTAACTCACTTGAGATAATCGAGAACAAAGTGCCCTTAACATTTTTTTTTGCCATTTAACCTTATTTTTCATGGCAGATGCTGATTCTATACTTCGATTTCCGTTTTCACTAAGGGGGACAATCTTCTTGCCTTATTACTATAATTGCCAATAAAGTACAGGTAATTGAATCGGCAAAAGGCCTAAAGGTATTTCAATTCCTGCCTTCTGTCTGAATCTAAGGAACAGTTGCCGGAGAGCAGAGCAGTGTATGTCTTGTCTACGTTCTGTGCTATGATTTGTGTTAAACTACCTTTAGTTATGATTGTGTTTTTCTAAAAACGATTGAATTATAAATAACTATTTTCCAAGTTTGGTTACACTAAGTCCAAAGGTGCTTCAATTTACCTATCTGTTGAGTCGATCGATGAAACAGTTACCGGAGAGCAGAGCTGTGGTTGTGTTCTTTCTACGGGAGAAAAACTGTGGAAATTTCTAAAAAAGTGTTCCATGCTTAGAACTAACTAGCTATAATTAATTTTCTGTGATAGACAAAATAAAAAAAATATGCTTTTCTTATCAATGGGGAAATGGCTATAATTGTTTCGATAAGAAATTGTACAAATTAGTCATTTTGCTTAATATGACTATCCATAAAGTATTTTATGGTTAATTTGTAGGCCATATGTTTCCTGTTTCTCTGGTTGTTAAGTTGGAGGGATAACTTTGAAAATGGCAACTAAGGAAAAGAAAGGTGGATTTTTCTCAATGTTGAAAGGCCATTCCAAGGCTAAGGATGTTTCAGACACCCCTAAAAAGTAAGTTAATTTAACTTCTAATAATTTAGAATGGCCTACAAAAATAGCAATTTTGAAAAAAGATGTGACAGTTCTGTCTAGGCTGTTGCTAGTCTATTACTTTAAGGGGGGAGTATACCCAATGGATAATATCTAAAAATTTATATTCTATAGAATGTAAAAATAATATCCAACCATACTTAGTTATTGCCAAAATTATCCGACTAGTTAGTTATCTGAACAATCCTTTTAAGCAAGTAAGAAATTATCCAGCTAGGAAAATAATTAAAATTTAAAAGAAAAATAGTTTTATCTTGCTAGCCAAATACAATAAAGCATAAGAGCCAACTTAGTATCTCCAACTAGGTGGATAATACTTTAACTTAATGCTTCTTATATATCTAACTAGACAGATAAGTAAATTCTTCATGCAAACTAGTGATAATATCCAACTAGTCAGACAATTTTTTCTCTTAGACATAGCCTGAACATCTAACTTGGTGGATAACACTTTGTCCTAGCCCTTCTGATATTAATCCAACTAGGTAGTTAAGTAACTTCCTGCTTAGTTAAATATATATCAAAAGATTTAAGACTCAGCATTATCCACCTAGTTAGATATTCTTGCTGTGCCTAAGAGAAACAATTTATCTGGCTAGTTGGATATTATCCCAAAACTGCATAGCCTAATGGAATTTATTTATCTTCCTAGTTGGATATAAATCAGGAGTGTTAAGACTTAGTATTATCCACCTAGTTAGATGTTCATGCTGTGCCTAAGAGAAATTAATTATCTGGCTAGTTGGATATTAACCCCAAACAGCTTAGAGAATCTTCTTAGCTGCCTAGTTGGATCTATATCAGAAACACTAAGCAACATTATTATCCAACAACATAGATATTCTCTCTGCCTAAGAGAAACAATTTATCTGGCTAGTTGGATATTAGCCCCAAACTGCTTAGAAAATCTTCTTATCCTCCTAGTTGGATATATATCAGGAGTGTTAAGACTTGGTATTATCCACCTAGTTAGATGTTCATGCTGTGCCTAAGAGAAATGAATTATCTGGCTAGTTGGATATTAACCCCAAACTGCTTAGAAAATCTTCTTATCTGCCTAGTTGGATATATATCAGAAACACTAAGCTACATTATTATCCACCTAGTTAGATATTCTTGCTGTGCCTAAGAGAAACAATTTATCTGGCTAGTTGGATATTATCCCAAAATTGTATAATGGAATTTAGTTATCCTCCTAGTTGGATATATATCAGGAGTGTTAAGACTTGGTATTATCCACCTAGGCTAGTTAGATGTTTATGCTAAGCCTAAGAGAAATGAATTATCTGGCTAGTTGGATATTAACCCCAAAATGCTTAGAGAATCTTCTTATCTGCCTAGTTGGATATATATCAGAAACACTAAGCTACATTATTATCCAACTAGGTAGATATTCTTGCTGTGCCTAAGAGAAGCAATTTATCTGGCTAGTTGGATATTAACTCAAAACTGCTTAGAGAAACTTCTTATCTACCTATTTGGATATATATCCCAAACACTATGCTATGTTATTATCCAACTAGGTAGATATTCTGTATATTGCATAGACAGTCAAATATTCAGCTAGGTAGGTAAAGGTGTAAGAGTCTTAAAAATGTTATTATCTGTCTAGCATGATATTTTATCTTGATACTAAGTGCAGTTGGATATTATTTTTACATTCTATAGAATGAAATTTTTCTAAGAATATCCATTGGGCACCTTCCCCTTTAAGGGGGCATCGTGAGTATGCTCCCGAGCATTGAACCGGATATATAATTTAAAAGAGGATAAACTAGCCTAGGCTACGTATTGGTAGTTTGAACATTGATAACTAGGCTAGCCTAGGTCTTTCGGTAAACATTTAGGGGTTGGCCACTTCTGAAGGAAACATGCTGAACAAAAGGTAAATATATGCATCGTCACATAGTTTAGCCTAGCTAGGAAGAAAGGGAATTCATTACTTGATGCCTTTTTGTATGCTCTTTCCAAATTCAATCATCACTTAAAAAAACAACAAAAGGGAAAAGGCATTAGGTGATGTAGGCCTATTCACTTTCATTCTAGCTAAATTGTATGAAGATGTAGGCTATATATTTACCCTGTTTTCCTATTTTATGCTATTTCCAAATATCATTGTTGCTTTTCTAATAATGTACCCCCCCCCCCCTGATGATACCTTGAAATATGTAAAAAAAAACAGAAAAAGTATAAAACATTGAAACTTTTGCGTTATAAAATGCAGCACGTTTTTTTTTAATCAGATTGTCATGTTTCCTTCCATTGTTATCCACATTGGTTAATATTTACCAAATCATATTATTGAGTAACAACTAAAGTGAATATACCATTCGATGCCTTTTTTATGCTGATTACGAATATAATAATCATTTATATTGGAATGAATTCTAGCCCCCCCCCCCTCTATATATGCCAATCCAGGGTATATAATTCTACATTAGGGGGGGGGTAAAGTTTAAACTTACCTCCCATTTACATCAGAAATAAAATTTGCCCCCAATTGCCCCAATAGAAATGATTATTATATTCGTAATCAGCATAAAAAAGGCATCGAATGGTATATTCACTTTAGTTGCTACTCAATAATATGATTTGGTAAATATTTACCTCCACATTTTTCAGTCATTTCAAAAAGGCTAATGTTTTACACATAATTGCATTGTGATCACCCAGGCGAAATAAGATTTTATCCAGTCAAGATTGCAGCCACCCTTTGAATGACGCAACGCGAGATGAAGAACCACGAAGACATATATTAGTAGGGTTATTTATGGCGCCATCAGGGGAGTGTGCTGCATTATCAGAAACGCAAGTAGGCTATATTTGCAAAAAGCCTAAAATAAGGAATCTAACGGTACTATTTTTGTTTCATTAACATTTTTTTTTTTCAAACTAGACTAGAATGCTACAAACTAGACAACTCTAGAGCCATTATGGTTTAAAGTCAAGGGTGCCAAGGGGGGGATCCTACCTAGATTTTGAAAAGTATATTTTTTGGTGTTTTTGTTGACAAAAATCGAAAAAAATATAATTACCCTCTTCCCTCGCCATTGCCTAGAGCCTTTTTTGGCTTGAAAAATTTAGTTTTTGTCATCTTAAGAAAAATAAAAAAAAATCCTTCTCCCTCCCCTCTTATTTCCATGAACTGACGACCTTGATTGACCTAGCCAAGTCCTGGGCTCCTGGCTGGGTTGGAAGAAATATGCTGGCAAATATTGGGTTTTGAGCAATGGAAGATAAAAGGGTCACGGTACTAATGGATAGGTAAGGGATATAGTAGGCTCTTCGAAAAGACTGGTGAATGGGAATTGAATGGCACCATTCTTTTGCTAATCCTGGTACTTGCTTGTTATATAGTACACACTCGAGAATGTGCATCACAAACATGAGACAATAACCGGTTTTCATGGTCTTTATACCAGACAATTAGCTTCAGCTCGGTGGGAAACTACATTGTAGCCTTATTTTAATTAAATATGTAATTGGAATTTTGGTTAGGTAAGTTTAGATTATGTATTTAATGAAATGTGGTCTGGGCTGACCTCTTGCATAATTTTTGTTGTAATTTCCATAATTTTGTTTCTAAAGCATAATATTTTAGCCGTATTTAAGTGTAATTCATTATGATTAACCTAACTTCAATTCTTGGGTGTGTAGGCTTACATGACAAGGAGTACCTGGTTCCTTATGAGGAGGAATCCGTGCAGGATTCCCCAACTATTGTTGAAAAGCAAGCAGCAAAAGAGAATGCAAACCAACAAAATTGGCAAACTTTTGTGTAACAATGGTCATTACCAGGCACTAGGAGCTGACGAGGGGAGTGGGATTCTACTTAACTGAGAATAACTCATAAACAGATCTGTGTCCCAAACAAGAGGGTTGATCAGTGTTTCTAGTTCCTATCTCTGCTTCATTTGTCCTCTTGAACTCGCTCATTTGTCCTTGTTTCTTGTAAATGTAATTGTCCTCCCTCCTTTTTGTTTATACCTACAGATAGGAAAGGGATAAGGATCAACGGAAAATGTCTTTAAAGGCCTTCATTTAGACAAAAAGCCCTTCCCTGAGAGTTTCATTCAAGTAGTACAGCAATATTACAAATGCTTTGTAAACTACTGTGCTGCATTTTACTACCCAGTTTTCAGTCCGGCGCCCTCCCATGTTAATACTCTGCAGAGTGTTGGCATTTTTAAAATCCATCCCATAGAAGGTGGGCAGAGATAAAGGTTGAAATAAATTTGTTAAAACTTTTCCCAGGAGCAAGTCTTTGCTGAGGATGAGTTTTGCAGGAGCAAGATTTTCTGGGGTGCTTTCTTAGGGGAAGGGCAAGCTTCCCTGTAGGTGTTTTCTGGCTCGCAAGCTTCCCTAACATCAATCTTCTGTACTTCTAAGTCTCCTTTTGATTTTATGTTTGTTCCCAAGCCCCTGCCTCCATACCCCCAGCGTACGTCAAGAGACCCAAACGGGGAGGAAAGTCTAGCTTACTGTCCAAAGATGGGTCCGATAGATATGGTAGTATGCAATAAGTTTACTTTTTTTGTTCTGCAAGTTCAAGGCACAAATCATAGATGACCAAGACACCTATTCTCGTGAGCTTATTTATGTATCTGCAATCTGCATACAGGGGGAAATTGAGAAGAGGGGAGTGAATTGTCCACTCCATTGTCCCAATTTTTGACTATGAAAACTGTTCTATATTGCCCACGCTTAACTTTTTTTTCTGCCAAATTTCTTTCTCAAAATTCTTTCCAATTTCGCATAAGAAAAGAAAAATAAATTCTTTGAGGTCATGTAATCCAGAGAACGGTAGTTTGTCTTATAGCCACCACATTCAAGATGTTGTATCGCGAACATGAGACAATAACCGGTTTTCATGGTCTTTATACCAGATAATATTAGCTTCGGCTCGGCGTGGAAACTACACTGTAGCTATATTTTAATTAAATATTTAGTTTTGGTTAGGTACTTTGGTTAGGTTAGTTTAGGTTACGCGGTTGATATAATGCGGTTTGGGCGGCCCTCCTTCCATAATTCTTTGTTGTAGTTTTCATAATTATGTTGATAAAGTATTATATTTTCTTCATATTTGGTTTTATTTATTAGCATTAACTTCACTTCTCGACAGAACTTGAGTGTGGTGGCTATAAGACACAAGTACCCAGAGAACCTCTGAACCACAAAAACTTGTGACTGTGTGCACAAATGTTTTCATTTTTGCAGGGCCTATTTCTAAAAGTAGGTTGCCAAATAATTTGTCACTTAATAAGGAAGAAGAAAAGAAAAAAAAAACTCTGACTAGGTTAATAAACCTAATATTCTTGTATTGGCTCATTACTGACTATGGAAATTCTGATCATAAAGTATTTCGTCTGCATTTGACAAATAATTTGCATTTAAAAGAGAAGTTGATTCAGGAGAGTTAACCAAAGATTAAAGGCATGCTTTGTTGTCTTGTTCTTCTTAAAACTGGTTTTTCTTACCCATATGTCTGTTGTTGAAGATACTGAAATGGTACATTTTAAAGTAGATAGACTCTGCCAACACTAAAAGACATATTTTGAGTAGCCTATAGGGATAAATATCTAAATACATACATTAAAAAAAGAAACTTGTGGTACTAGGCACGTTTGCAAACAAATTTTTAAGAAGGGGGAGGGGTATGTTCGTCAGAGCAGTACGTACACGTTAGATTGGGCTATAGGAGACCATTGACGAAATTGTGATGTTTCATTGGTGCTTGTCTGGGGGAGGGAAGGATCACTTGATTTTAAAAGTACAATGCAAATTGTGGCTTTGAACCCCGAGTATCTAAATTAACCAGGCTATAATGTTTCCCTCAATTTTCTTTTTAGAATTGGATGTCAGCTATACGAGTGGTTAGCTTTATTACAAACATGAACTCTACACAGGCGTACCATTGCTCAGAAAGGCAATGAACAGCCAATGACCATTTCTGCAAACAGGGTGTCCGATTTGTGGAGGGGAGTGGACCCATCTCGAACAATGGTGCTATACAATCCCCCTTCTCATTAATTGTGATCACAAAGCATGGCACACATGGCAACTTGGGAAACTGAAATCGCATAGCTAGATGATCTTGGGTTGCAATATTCCTCTCATAAACTGGAAATATTGTTGTTAGAATAAAATTCGTTCTTTTCAACAAGAAATCAGAATTTATTGATTTGGGATATTTCTTACTTTTTCAAGTCCCGCCCATTCCCGCAGGATGTAACAAGGTCACTCCTTTTCACAGGGCATGAGCCTGAGCTCTATATGACAATATATGCATTGTTGTTCTGCATATTTTTGCAATGTTTTTTTTGCATATTTTTCATATAAACATTGCACGTTTTTTTGCATATTCATTCAATGCATATTTTTGCAAAAAATATTTTGCAATGTTTCCAGAACAAGAACGTTAGAGGTAGTGAGTTAACGGAATTTCAAATGGAAATCGTAGTGCTAGTGAATAAACAAGGAAGTTCCTGGCCCTAAATCTCCAGTGTTTCATATTGGGGCCAAATATTTACAAAACTTACTGAAGGATCCGGAACTTTGCTCAAATTGAATTTGAAGAAACTCTGAGATTGTTGACCTGGACTTCCATTTAGCTCAGTTATCCCGCGTAAGTTATCAGTATGGAATGACCCACTGGATTATTTGTCAATTCAGCGAGGATAATTTAACCATTTTCGTCTTGAGGATGTTTGTGTTCAGCAGACGTTGCTTTCCTCTCTTCCCCTATTTAGTATTTGGTTGTTTTATCAGGATTGACCCTTTTGATTCTGGCCTGACAGTTTTTCAAGCTGATAATACATTTTTGTCACCAGCCTATAAATTTATTCGTTTTTAATTAATTGAACCTGAACAAAAATTATATAGTTCATAAGGCCTGATCCAGGGAGGGGATTAGGGGGTTTGAATCCCCTCCAAAATGTTTTTTCCGATTTGTAAAGACGTATCAAAAATGAATATAGACAAATATTCGATGCGTTTAAAAAAAAATTAACCCCCCCCCCCAAAAAAAAAAATCCTTTTTTACCCCCCCCCCCCGAAAAATCCTTTTTTAACCCCCCCCCCCCCCCCCCCCCCGACAAATCCTGGATACAGCCCTGATAGTTCATATTTAATACTTTAAATATGTCTTTGACTCATTGGATTACCTAAGAAATGTGGTTATCAGCACAAGTTGTTTGTAGCAGGTGTGCCACTTAAACCAATTGAATGTGCAGGATATCCGCTAAATATCAGTTCCCTCTTTATTAACCAAATGCGGAAGTCTCTGAGTTTTCTTTAGTTTCTATAGGGTTACCATATCCTTGTCCAGTTGATACTTTTCAAAGTAGTAAACCATCTGTCAAAGGGTTATCCCGTATTGGTAGAAGACAGATTAAGAACGCTTGGGGTGGCAGTATTACAATAGTTCCGTGTTTCAAAATTAATTCCAAATTATATTTTATAAAGCCTTTTCTTAAGTTTCAGGTATAACATCAACCTACATGTAGCCTACATTCAAATTCATACCCAAAATAGGACCCAATAGAGGAATTGTACTCAAAATAGGCGAAATTTGGGACCAACGATTTGTGCTCGTCACCACAAAAACTTTGGCCTAAAACGCTGCTTATTTTTTGAGACAGTGAATTTGCCAGCGAAAAATGTTATCCCCTTCTCCTAAAACCCTGGTTGTGTTTGCACTTATATTCGTAAATAAGCAATGCTCTCTTTAAATTACTTATAACATTTAGTATTCTTTTAAAGAGGACTCTTTGTGCTAGTTCTTTAGAAAGATGTTATTTTAAATTTTGCTATGAAAATTAAAACCCAAAAATTTCCTAAGAGCATTTTGGGGAAATTTCCTTTCTGTTTTGTTCGTATTTTAAAGCTTTTAGTTGCATGGTCCTCCTCCAAAGATATGTTGATCCGAATTTGTTACCAAGAGACGCAATTTCAGTTTTACTTTAAGGAGCATAAAAACCTCAGTTAGCCCGGCCCCAGCTGCAATTTAGTTCCTGCAAAAAATCTTGTAAAAAATAAGATAAGCCTGTATGATCCAAGCATACAGAGAAACAGGTCAGTTTCTTTAGTATGTTTTTGCCTTTATGGTGCTATATGGCTCATTTTTCAATTTTCACTGTCATTTTCACTTAATTTGGAAAAATTTGGCTCCAGCTTTGCCCCCCCCAGGATTTTAACGAAATTATGCCACTGAATGCAGAATTCCTATGAAATCTGTTCCCCCCAAGAAATTCTTTTTTATTTCAAAAATGTATTTTTAAATTGTTCTCTGGCCCTCCTCCAGATAGAATCTCTGTTCAGCTACTTCTCTCTACCCTTTCCTAAAATTTAAGGAACTGAGGAAAAAGTTGGTGCTTGCATTGGGTCTTAGGTTGATCTAGAACAGTTCGAAAGTGACTCCTTAAGAAGCTGCTCTCCCTGACTATTACCCTAGATTTTTTCATGTATAAATTATTACATTTATCTTCAAATCGTTTGGATGTTTGCTGATAGACTGATTGAAATATGAATATGATTGTTGCCATTGGCTTTCTTTGCTTGTATTTAACCGCTTTTTGTTATTTCGAGAAGATGTTGATGGATTATATGTACTGTTTGAGTTTAGCACTACTAATTATTCATCAATCTTGCATACCTAATTTTACGGTCTGTTGAAGCTTAATTGGGTCGCATCAAAATTTAGACTCATTCTAAACTGTCTTAAAAACTCGTTTCTTCAAGTTATTGTAAAGTTTTGGATCTCTTGCTATAGGATGTGAGCATCCATCATTCAGGGGGAGGGGGTATCAGACATTGGTGTAATTTTGTCAGAATCCTGGGGAGGGGGGGGGGGTAAAGTTGTAGCCAATTTTAATAAACCAAGAGAAAATGACGGGGAAAACTGAAAAATAAGCCATATAGTACCATAAAGGTAAAGTCATACTAAAGAAAACTAACCCGTTTCTGTGGATGCTTGAATTATGCAGGCTTATCTCTAGTTTTGACAAGATTTTTCAAGAAAATAAAGTTCAGCTGGGGGGGGGGCAAACCGGGGTCTGGTAGGGGCAGTTGCCTTATGCGCCTCTGGTATCAGAGGAGTTTTAATATAAAATCTGAAATAGGGAAATGTCATTATATGACCCATTTTTCTAGAGAAGCTCTTAGGATTTATTGTGACAGCTTACGCCTCGCCATTGGTGTATGCATGTATGTTACTATAATTTTAAATTTGCTTTTTAATTATAAAAATTAGCTGTTCATTGAATTTAGGGAGTAATTTGCACCCTCTTTTGATTCCTTGGATTAAAATTCCTTTTCAAAGGGGGTTTCAGTATCTCAACGTGGAGAAGTTACTGAACACTTTACTGGACTGTACACCAAGAAGGACTGTCAAGTCTTCGGGACCAAGCTGTCAAAATCAGCAAAAAAGGAACAATTTTAGTATTTCTAAAATAAAAAGCTGTGCGTCTTATTTTCCGCTCGTGGCGAATACCAATAGGCTTGAACCGCCAAAGAGTCAAGATTTTCCATCATGCCGCTCAGGGCCTTATCAATAGGGGATAGAAAATCTCCAATTTAGAACTAAAGAATTTTTTAATAGTATTTGTGAAAAACCAAGTATACAAATGTAAGTCTTTCTTTTACAATGAACGTAGTGTTCCAAATTAAATTTTTAAGTTTGTCCTTATATATTGTAAATTTTTCTTCATAGAAGTCTTCCTTTAAGATAGTAAAATTGTAGTCAAAATAGGACGTCAAAAAAAAACGAAAAAATTGGAAATGCCAATCAAGGGATGTGTTGCTCCTAGCTAAAATTCATTAGTTCATATATGGACTTGGGTTTTTTAAATTATCCAGGTTCATTGCCCCTAGCTAAAATTCATTAGTTCCTATATGGATTTGTTTAAAAAAAAATTAAAACTCCCTTCCCCAAAATAAAAACTTTACGAAAACTTCAACTGCACCCCCCATTCGTGAGACAAAACAGAGTTTACTAAACTACGTGTAAAATTTGTCACCTTCTAATGAAAGCTACTGACTATATATTCATGGTATCTTTTTATACTGTAAGCATTACTCGTTTACCTTCAGGCTTCAAGACATATAATCCCTCCAATTATCGGACCCAATTGACCCTGATTATAAAAGTACCAAGGCCGTACCCAGAGTTTTTTTCGGAGGGGGTTTTACTCAAAAAAAATTTCGGGGGGGGGGGGTTTACAGAAAAAACCTAAAAAAACGCATACAAAATTTGTTTATATCCATTTTTGTTACGTTTTTTACGAGTCAGACAAAAATTTCGGGGGGGGGGGGGGTTCAAAACCCCTAACCCCTTCCCCCCCACCCCCTCTGGGTACGGCCTTGAAAAGTACTGCGGAGAAACATGCGCTTCAGGTTATAACGTCACGTGATTGTTTTCAAAGTAATAAATCACTATGAGTTACGGACAATTACTTATCATATAAACAAAGATCAGGTTGTTTTTTGAGTTATGTGTCCTTTTCCGATAATCTAACCATTATTAAAGGTAAAATTGTGAACAGGTTTAAGTAGCAGGCACCCAAAAACAGCCCGTCGGCCCAAAATTAAAATACAATCTTTTCAAAGAAAAAAAAACCCAACAAACTGAAGCGATTGTGGTTATTATAAACCACAGCGATATGTGGTTATATATATGAAACAGTACATATACATTTTTGGATCGACACAAATTAAGGAGATACATCTACGAAAGGCACATACCCACAGGGAGGGGGACTTGGGTCTTACCCCTCCCCGATATATTCAAAGTTTAACGATTCTTCTTATAATGTTGCCTCTTTTGAGCTCTGACCCCCTTAAAACAAACTTCTACTTACATGCCTGGACAAGACGTCACAGGCCCTGGCACAGGCCGACACTGCAGAACCAATCGCAATTCTTATATCTGTATTAAAACTGCGGAATGTTACACCAACTATCGTCGTAAAACACTGGGGAGACCTTGGCGAAAGGAAAAATTCTCCTCACTAAATATTCTTTGTGGATCAAATAGTCAAGATCATATTCATGGTTTTTTTCGGGAGATGTTTTACAAAAAAAATCTTTAGAAAACGCATCAAAATTTGTAATTCTTGTCTATTATAGCGACCACACTTTGTTCTTGATCCGTAATAAAAACGATTTTCTGTGTGCGCTCGGAGCTTAGCCTGAGAGAGATGAACTGCTATGCAGGTGTTTTCTATTTAAATATTTAATATATAGAGTTGGTTAGGTTAGGTTGGGTTAGTTGTTTAATCTAATGCAGTCTGGGCCTGCTTTCCATAATTTCTTGTTGTAGTTTTCATAATTTTGTTACTAAAGTATTATATTTTCATCATATTTTGGTATTTTTCATTATAACCTAACTTCACTTCTTTGGTGTGGTCGCTATAATAGAAAAGTACTAAATTTGTTTATATCCATTTTGTTACGTTTTACTAGTCGGTTGAACGTTTCGGAGGGGGGTTCTAATTCCCTACCCCCTGGATACGGCCTTGCAAATGGGTGAAGCCATTTTTACCCCTCCAGATTTCCATTTCATAACAAAATATTTTCATCGGTTCGTACGATGCTGGCTTTCCACTTGCCAGTCAGAAAGTCCAATCGACGGTTATATCGTTAAAATTTGGTGTTGTTTGACAACCCGACCATCAGACACACATTCGGGTTGCGAAATTGACAATATTCTTTTTGAGCAAACTTATCGGCTTCACATTGTCAGTACCCCATTGTATTTTTTCATCTTCATTTTTGTCTGTTTCATGTTCCTTTTCTCTTTATGTGGCTAAAAATATAAAAATTGTAAAGATAAAAAAAGAAAACTGAAGTGATTCAGTGATGATTGATATTACAATTTTTATATGCAAAAACAATGTATTTTGTAGCGAGATTGACATTAACAGCGAAGTACCTTTGTGAGAGAACAATTCCACTTAGCAGAGGATATTATTGCTGGTATCAGGGGTGAATCTCCAGCATTTTTGTCGGGGGGGGGGGGAAGAGGGGTTCATGTCTGGATAGTCAAGGGGTATAGGCTTTATAATATTGTTTTTCAAATTATTGGAAAGGGGCAACTGCCCCCCCCCCCCCTGGCTCCCCCCAAACACCACCCCTGGCTATTATTATTATAGTTATTTTTTTCTCATGGAGAGACTTGAACAATAGTTTTCGGCTATGCAAAACTTAAACAATATACTTTGATTATGTTTATTTCGGGATAACTAGGAAAAACAGTGTTGTCTTGACTGCTTATTTATTTTGTCACTGGACATACATATATACAAAAACATGGGGCTTCTATGATTATGACGCTCTTGGCAAGCGCCGATCAAGCCCATCCATTAAGACCTGAGGCGTAGCTAAGGTTTTCAGTCCTCTGAGGCAATGTTGCCCCTCCCATCAGTACCAAAATATAAGTAAAAACGAAAAATCCTCTGTTTATCACCCCCTCAGAAGTTGTGCCTGGGGACAGGTCGGCTATGATAATTGAAAGGGTGACATACGCCATTTTTTTAACATTTCAGGAGAGACAAAACCAGAAAAAAGTTTGTTCATAGCGTATTTCTCTTTTTATCTTCTAAGTTTGTCCACGTCCAAAAGTGAACTATGTCTCTTTTTTATCTTATAGTAACGGTATGGCATAGGAAAAATCTGACTGCCATTCGATTCCTCGTGCTAAATTTAAATACATAACTCATTTTCGACCAAAATGGCATTTGTTGCCCATTTGATTACGACAGCCGAGGTGTCCCCCATGACCTCCCTAGTTACGCCACTGGTTAAGAGGGGGGCCCTCTACAGAATACTTTTGGATGTGAGGCGACATATTTGATTTTGATTTCAAATACTCATGAATATTTTCAACAACTGTTTTTCCTCCTGAGTTGTATTCATGGTAGTGTTTAGGATTTTGTCCAAATACGAAACCCCTTGGCAGTTGCATGTGAACATGTTTTTATAATTCATTCTTTCCTGCTTCTATTTGGCTTAAAAGTAAGAGAGTGGTTATAATTTGACTGTACAAAAACAATCAGTGTGAAAAACTTCTTAATTACTGCCGTAATTCAGGCAAGGCGTGAGCAAGACCTTATGAGCCGTAAGTTATACAGGAAGGTAAAAAGCAAAAAAGGACTTAATAATCGTTTGATCTTATTAATACAGGGACGTAAGCAGTCGTAAAGTTACCGTAAAATAAAAACTCGGTAAGTTGGTAAAGAACTGTAAGTGAGGACCGATGCGGCTCAATAGTAACCGAAACTCTAAAAAACTGAATTTTGATATGAATAGATACTTATATCAAAAGAATAGGCTTACTATTTTGATTCCATATATATAAGGCTCATTAATTTTAGTGTTACGCGTCAAAAGCTGCGAGGCTGAAAAAATTAACCTGATTTTCGAAAAAGAAGGAAAACCCCCCTAAAAGTCAAGGAATCTTATTGAAAATCAAATCATCAAATTCAGCGTATCCGAGAACCCTGATATAGAAGTTTCAAGCTTCTATCTGCAAAAATGTGGAATTTTGTAGTTTTTGCCAGAAGAAAGATCACGGATGCGTGTTCATTTATTTTTTTTCTGTTTTTTTTCCCCCAGGGGTGATCGCATCGAACCAATAGTCCTAGGATATCGAGAAACGGCTCATTCGAATGGAAATCAAAAGTTCTAGTGTCCTTATTAAGTGACCAAAAATATTGGAGGGCAACTGGCCCCCCTACCACCTATTAAATATTTACCGGGTTTGAATTGTTGCGGAGCATTTTTCCGTAGACGAGGGGATTTTCCACCGGAGAAATTCTCCACGGGGGAGTATACCACAGGATAAATTCTCCAGAGGGAACTTTCTGCGGGAACACCTTTCTGCTGAGGAGCAGGGGGTATTTGTGACAAGAATTTTCCACAGAGGGGGGATTTCCGACATGATTCTAAAAACATAAATTAAAGTCTTTTTCAAATAAAACTTGGCTAATAGAAAATTTTTGTTACTTGTGCTTTAAAGCCGCTACACTCAAGTTCTGTCGAGAAGTGAAGTTTGGTTAATGCTAATGAAATAAAACAAAATACGATGAGAATATAGTACTTTATCAACAACATTATGAAAACTACAACAAAGAATTATGTAAGGAGGGCCGCCCAAACCGCATTATATTAAATACGTAACCTAACCAAAATACCAACTAAATATTTAATTAAAATATAGCTACAAGCTACAATTTAGTTTCCCACTGAGCCGAAGCTAATATTGTCTGGTATAAAGACCACGAAAACCGGTTATTGTCTCATGTTCGCGATACAAGATCTTGAGTGTGGTGGCTATAAGACAAAAGTACCAAAATTTCCAACCCAAATCGTCCGCAAGAAATTTTCCAGGGGTAATTTTCAGCCAGAATGGAATTGTTTGGGAGAATTTTCTGGTGGGGGGATTTTATGTTGGAAGAACTTTGCATTGAGAGATTTTCCGTGAGGGGAAGGAATTTTCTATAGAAGGAAGAGCCAGATTTCCCGCCATTGTATGAGGGGACAGCCCCCTCGTACACATCATAAATAATTTTGGTTTTACACGGTGAGATTTTCACGTTGGGAGGGTAGTTTTTGGAGGTGAGCGGGGCGTTGAGGAGGGGACAGTCCCTTTCTTATATGAAATAATTTCTGTTCGTTTTAAGTTTTAATGTCGCTCCTTACTTTCAGTAAAAAAAAATTTTTATTTAATTTCTTAAAGACACTCTAGTCAGTGACAACACATTCGGTAGCAATTGGTTGAAAAACAGGATAAATTTCAAAAAGGGACACTGGAATTTTCGATTTCTAATTGACTGAGCCTCCTCCAAAATTTATTCGACCACCCCTTCCACGTGAAAAGCCTCTGGGAAAAAATAAATGAACAAATATTAATATTTTGAACCCTTATGGATCTTTACTATAGGCAATGCCATACGATTGCCTCTGACCTAAACAGGAGAGTAGAAATTTTAATTTCCCCTCTAATGAAGATCCTGAATTATCCAGGGGGAAAATGGGGGATTTCCGCGATGGAGTGGGAATTCTTTACGGGGATATTTTCCGGAGGGGAGCGTAATCATTGCCTTCCGCGGAACGACAATGTGAACACAAGGTTTCTCTGGGATGTGAAAATTAAAATAAAAATGAAGATATTGATTCTGCTTTGTCCCTCCGTGTCATTAAAAATCCAGATCATTTAGTTCTTGTGAAAAGGCAACTTTAATATCTGAAGCAAATGGCTTCCCACATTCCTTTAGGAAGGCAATTGAAATAAAAAAAAAATCTATAAATAAAGACCTTGCTTTAAATAGAGATACTAAAGATATTCCTATAAACCCAATTTACAATTAAAGAATTCTGGCAACATTTTTTCTTCAGTTTAAATTAAGACCGTCTGACCACACTTTTAATGAAAATTAGGTCAGTAGACAAGCTGCGTCAGTCTATAAGCAGATAATTCTTGCCCAGTCTAATTGGTGAATAGTCTTTCATTTATTATGGCTTGGTTTGTTTCATTCAGTCTTTCTTCTGCTCTGGTAAGAGTTACTTCAAAAGGTCAGTTTTCCTTCTTTTTTTGAGGACTGAAGACGGCTGGGCGAAAGTCCCTGACAAAATATCTTCTTTTGTCATTTTCGCTTCTTTTCTATCCACTGGTTGACATTACCCTTGTTTTTCTCGGCTATGTAATTTTAATATTTTTGTCTTGTTTGTCATATGTCAATCCTGCTTGTAGCCCTTTCTGCCTTTTAAAAGCTCATAGAACAATTACTTTATTTCAGCTACTATTTTGCCATTTCAAAATTATAATTACCTTTACTATAATACACTTTATCCTTCTGATAACAAGAGACTGAGGTACTTGTCTAAAATATAAAACACGCGGGAGGTTTTGTATTGCAAATACCCGGTTTTTCACGCTGTCTATACCAGACAATAACCTTTGGCTCGTTGAGAAACCACATTATAGCTTTTTGAAATTAAATATTTAGTTGGTATTTTGGTTAGGTTAGGTTATTTTAGGTTACCGCGCTCTGGGCGCCCCCCCCCTTCTGTAATTCTTTGTGGTAGTTTTCATGATTTTGTTACTAAAGCATTGTATTTTCATCATATTTTGTTTTGTTTCATTAACTTCACTTCTCGAGTGTGTTTTATATATTAGACAAGTACCGCGACTGAAGTCAGACATATGGCCTTTTAAACTGGGTAATACAGCTATACAAAAAACAAAATCATATCCAAACCTCTTACTGCCAGCCTCTCTGGGCTTTTGTTCTGTGAAAATTGCTAGCCCTCGTAAGATATGTCAGTAAAATAAATAAGATACCGATAAAATACGTAAAATAGGTAAAATACGTAATATACCCAATTTTACTCTGACCAATTTTACCAGTTACAACACTAGACGTAAATGAGAGGTGAACTGTATGTACACACTTTGAGAGGGGTATGTACAACAATACCTTTATTCTTTGAGAGGGGGTGGTGGTGGTAAGATCAGATACCCCATCCCTTCCCCACTGAGGACATGCCTGAGCCATTGAGCACCTCTTCCAACAACGAAGGCTTTTTCATCCTTTCAAGGTACAACAAATACTGTTTTATTATGTAAAGCTTTGTTTATCAAATCTGCTATGCACCTGCTAGATTTTGAATAACACATTTTTGTGTTACCACACTTTTTTGATATCTTCATTGAAGAAATTAAAAAAACGACAAATTCGCCCCCTAGATTTAGTATAGGAGAACATAGGACCGATCCTTGGGGAGAACGGCAGTATTTTTCCTGTGGGGTGGGTTCCAAACACGGAAAAGTGCATTTTTTCTCAAATACACTTTTCTCGGGGTGATTTTCTTTGCGGGTGCCTACACTTGGAGGTTTGGCACCCCAATTACTGGGATTTGTACGACTTCCCGGTAAATTCTCACATGTTCCGCCGACTCCGCCTAATTTTGCGGACATGAAATTTTTTCCTGTTCCTCGAAATGGATTCTTCCGTATGATCCTCAGTCTCTCAACTTAAGTAGGGGTAGGGGGACCCCTGTTCTATATGCGGTGCGTGTAGGATAGTAACCCGAGGGCAATAAGAATATATTTCAAACTTGGTGGTTCCTATCCACTAAAGTGGCCATTTAAGAGCTTTTGAAGTCATTAACTGCAGGTAAAGGGGTGAGATTACAATTTGAGCATCCTAAAACAAGACACAGTACTTAGGCTGCGTGTTTGACAGTACTTTCTGATTTCAACTACATATGCTGAATTTCGAACTTCTTTATCACAAGGTAACATACGCATACGCAACTTTTGTTTCGAGGGGAGTGAAATTTTGGAGGATGGCACAGTTTTAATAAAGATACAAAAAATTCGAATTATATATATATATATATATATATATATATATATATATATATACTATATTATATATATATATATATATATATATATATATATATTATATATATATATATATATATATATATATATATATATATATATATATATATATATATATATATATATATATCGAAAATTTACTTACTTTTCCGTGGTTACATACTTTTCCGTGGTACCATTTACTTCATTATGCTACCTAAAAAGGCCACACATATCAGTTTGAGTAACTGTTTGAGTTTGAATGAGTACTCTCCTGATACTATGCGGCCGTTCTTCCGATACGATAACATTCCGTGAACAAATATCAAATAAAGGGAGTCGATGAAGTTCGTGTCCTGTTCTGAAATACACTCTACATTAAAATTTTTTTTACTTCATTGCATACATAAAATTTTGTTTCATTGAATTTTCGTAGTGGCTTCCACTGCATTTCCAGTTTCCCTGCTTAATGACTGGATATAGCGATAGGCTTTATACATAATATATTGGTATAATATTTGATTATTTTTTCAAATTTTCATTATCTGGTATTGTGAACCAACAGTTGATAAGAAACAGGTTTAAAAATTAATGCAATCCAACAGAATAAGCAAATCTTTAAGCATTTCCAGGCATTAGGCGAGGGGGGGGGGGCGGGAATGCAGTTTAAAAGGAAGTAGTTCTGAAAATCTAATAAAATGAAATTTGTAAATATAATGAAGTAAAATTTGTGTTGTTCCGCTTCCATTCCGGGATTTTCGGGAGTCGTGAAATTGATGGTGTAACTTTTATCGGGGTTTGGACCTCTTTTTGCAACTGTATGTTTTACTGTTACTTACTTTGTTTTACTGGGTCATTATTGCAACATTGCTTGCAGATCTTTCATCAACGAGTACAAAAATTCTTCCATTTGAACTGAGTTAAAAACTGAAAAATACTTATTTTCGACGTAACACCTTTAAATTAGGTGTTTTTTTTAAATTAGGTTAACACCTAATTTAAAGGTGTTACGTCGAAAATACGTCGTATATATGGGGAAATGAGACCAACCAAGCAAACATCTAAAAACTCAACATTTGGTTTGCAATTAGAAGAGACGTAAGGCTTTACCACTTTCATTGGAAATTTGTTTTACATTTGGGCAAGATTAAAGAAGAAAATTTACATCAAGAACTTTGAATGAACTTTGTCAATGAACTCTCTCTGAAAATAATCCAGTGAGTAATCCGGAAGTTCATTATTTTGTGAATGACCCGAAAAGTTATTTATTTTGTTACATATAAATATGCTAGTTTCAATTTTATTATTCTAGTATTTCTACTGAAGACGGTCGCTGTATATGTGACCGAAATATCTGGACTTTGTACCTGTTTTTTCACTGTCTAAATAAATGGATTTATCCCCATTTGAAAGTTTATTTGTTTGAAAAATACTTAGTTATCTTCTTTTGATTCTGAACTTCCACGTTCCTATCTTCACTTTTTAATAAAACTCATAAATTCTTGGAATCTGTGTTCTCTGTCTTGCAAACGCCTTTTGTTGTAAAAGCTTGTATTGTAATCTGAGCCCTATATTTGTAATTAGTGCGACTTCACACATCCTCAAATACCAATTTTATTGGACATAAACCGCCAAGTGGGGAATACCTAGTTATTGTATTTCCGTCTAGGATACTTGTTCAATCACTGAAGACTGTGAAGACCATTCCCTGAACGATTCGTGGACAGGCATGATTTGAATGAGGTTTAACGTATCTGCAATCATGGACTTTAGGGAGTGAGAGGGATCCGGCCCTAGACCCATGATTTGGGTATTCGTAGTGTTTAGTGTTTTTAAAGTGTTTAGGTTTCATGTGATAAAAATAGCCTAATATTGTTTCAAAAATGACTCCAGACAAAGGCAAAAATCCAAAAAAGTGCAATAGATGTACGCTTATGACGTCTAGGGTGGTGGTTTCAGGACGGAGGAGAGTGGTAGTGTGGGTATTGGGCCACATAGCCATAGAATTATGTAGACAAAAGCTGCGTCATTCTGATGTTAACCAGGTTTCATTCAGCACAATTTCAATTGTTTTGACTTTGGAGAGTTGTTTAAGACCGCCCCCCCCCAATAATCTTCTTGAACAACCCTGTGCAGAAAGAGGTGACACATGCCTTTAGTTTTGCAACATCGGAGAAGGGGGTAGAGGGGACTCGGACTCCCGGACATTGTATTTATTCGATATTTTTTCTCGATTTCACTAAAGCATAGTGTGCCTTCTGTTCCACTAAAATTTATCGATGAAGTTTTTGTGTTAAAGTGGTTTTATTTACATAATTTGAGTTGTTGTCCAGGGGGCTGGAGACAATTATTCAGCAAAAATTGCGAGTTTAGCCCAATATTTGTAATGAGCGACTACTCCCTTAAATAGCTACCAACTTTGCTGGAAATCAAACGTCAAATTTGAAATATCCATCTTATCATTCAGTATCACTCTCAAAATCATCATTGAGTAGTCACAAGTCGAAAAGGCAAAATAGGCTGCGTCGGCACAGATCCTGTCTTAAACGCTCGTTTTGGTTACATGTCCTATCTTGAAATTATAAATCGATGCCGTATGGGACTTGGGGACACCTGGGAGCAGTAAAGGCGTTGAATTTGTAGTTGATACCCGTTTTTTAAAAAATGGCCGATTTTGAACCTTGAAAAGGGCGCTTGAACTATTTTTGAAATTGATTGAGTCGCCTCTCATCTTTTTAAGATCGTCCGTTCTATATGATCGCTCGTACCCATCAGTCAACGCTTTTGCGTTTTCTCTAATAAAAAAGCACCTGAAAACAAAAAAAGAAAATAAACAAAAATACCAGTATTGTTATATACCAAATCTCTTACCTTAAATATGACTACACACAAAAAAGAAAGAAAAACATTTCTTAAATCAACTAAGCAGCCTGTGTACGCTCCAGTGTTGCCAACGTTTTGAAATAAACTGTACCATTTTCCGATTAAAATTGTACCGCAAGAAAGTAATTGGTACCACCGGAGCAGCAAGTTAAAAAATTTGCCCTAACAATAAGAAAACTTTCAATAAACTAAAACTTGGAACAGATATTTGAGTCAAAAAGGAGCAAGTAAACCTAAATGTACTGGGAAATCTGATTGTACCAACAATTTCTAAATATACTAAACTGTGCCAGGACCTCTAAATTGTACCAAAAACGGTACAGTTGTACCGCGTTGGCAATGCTGCTCACTGTTTGGTTTCGTCCAGGCACATTGCATTGACCTTTGGTCCTTACGTTTCATGCAAAGTAAACATGCTTACAAACAATTATTAATTATTTTCAAGTCCATTGTTCGCCCTAAAACAGGGAGTCGTGTCTTGCGGTAACCCCGTCATCTGTCGTGTTCAAAAATACCCTTCTGTCTTACTATTCGGTGGCCCTAGCTTGGATAACAAGACGAATTTCTATTCCAAAAATTTCATTATGTGTCGTGTATAGTTATGTTTAATTCTATATTTAGTCTTGCGTTTTAACTGACTATGTATCCTACAGTCATATTCAGCTGTAGCGAGTTAGGAGCAAAACAATCTTCTTTGCTATTAGCCTATGATCCCTGATAGAAGTCAATATTGATATTCCTTCAGTTAACAGTGTTGGTTACTTAAGACCCTTTTGTGCCCATAGCAGAAAAGAAATTTCAATCTAGCTCATCTATTTCAAAATAAAGACTGATTATTTTTTATTTAATATGCAATTACAATGTTTAACATACATGCTATTTTTGAGCCCTTTGGAAAAGTTGAAACTTCGCCAAAATACAAAAAAGTCATGTAAGATTTTAATTATATTGCCTCGAAGCATGTAGTATAGACCACATAAACTGGATCGAATATTTACATACATTTGCTGTGAATATTAGATATTTCAGCCTAATCAAGGAAAAGCATAAACTAATAATAAAAGGATGGCAACAACTTTGGTGCGTGGAGGGGGTCCAAGGTAGCCTACTTTCCCTTGTTTTTTTTTTGTGGCCATGGCCCCGCGGGGTTTTTTTGTGTTCAAATACGTTTACGTATAGTGAATAGTATACTGCATACTAAAATAAAATGCTAGTGTATAGTTAGTCAAATTGGCTCAATGACAGAATATTTACTATTGAGCCGAAAGTTAAGAAATCCTAATTTATAAAAACTTCATATATATGTGTTGAAAGTGAAGAGTCAATGAAGTGCGCTGCAAAAATTGAAAAGGCGATGTGTGGCTGTTTTTGCAGTCTCACCCAATTGACTGTAATATCGATATCGAAACCAAATCGATTGGTTCGGTCCGCTTTTGGGTACTTGTCTGTTAAACCGAACGCACTCAAGAATTATGCTGTGTAAGATCTAACAGAAACCGGTTTCTCTTCCTGGATCGGTTGTGATTTGCTTATTTTGAGTGAGAAAACTACGATGTATGTATATTTTTATTAAATGTTTAACATATAGAGGCGATTAGGGGCTAGGTTAGGTTGGGTTAGCTATTTAATATAATGCATTCTGTGCTGGCACATCTCTCTCAATCTCGCATCTCGCCCTGGGACATACTAGCTTCTTACGGAAGGGGTGGTAACAAAAACTTAGAAAAAAGCTCATTTGCTTGGAAATTCAAAGTTCTAGTTCCCTTTTAAGAATCCAGAGTAATCAGAGGGTAACTACCCCCCCCCCCCTCCATGCCCTCTTTTCCCAAGTGAATCCAATCAAAACTTTTAGATAACCATTTAATTCAAGATAATTCAATATCATGTAACGATGACTCTGGGGATGATACAGCCCCCCCAGAGCCCCGGGGCAAGGGGCTTAAGCTCTTGGACCCCCTCCACGCACTGAAGTTGTTGCCATCCTTTTATTATTAGTTTATGCTTTTCCTTTATTAGGCTGAAATATCTAATATTCACAGCAAATGTATGTAAATATTCGATCCAGTTTTTGGGGTCTATGCTACATGCTTTAAGGCAGTATAATTAAAATCTCACATGACTTTTGTATTTTGGGAGAGAAGGAGAGAGAGAGAGAGAGAGAGAGAGAGAGAGAGAGAGAGAGAGAGAGAGAGAGAGAGAGAGAGAGAGAGAGAGAGAGAGAGAGAGAGAGAGAGAGAGAGAGATGTGCCAGAACAGCTGTTTGCTGGAACAAACAGCTGTTCGCTAATAATAGTCTAAATCCCAAGAAGTTATTTTTAAGTTTTTTTGCTCTCATGTAAAATTCATGCTGTGAAGCATACCGTCTTTGAATCACAACAGCCGAACTGTTTTTACGCTGAAGTTTCAGAAAGGAGTTGATCAATTTGATCTCTGAATGGCTCGAGCCAGGGAAATATTATTTACATTATTTGCCAAACCAAATAAAAAGGATGATGTAACAGAAATAAACTCCCAGTGGTCAAAGGGATAGTGATGTAGCAGATGTACGGCACCTTGAATTTACAAAGCTATTACTCCGCAGACTGCAGGTATTTCTTTCATTTATGACACAAGGATGCATTTTCGTCGGTAAATTATTTGAAGTCACGTTTAGTTTGCTCTGCATAGCGGGGAGGATTTCCGTCCAATGTTTATTGCCACCCTCTTTTATGTTTCCACTTAAAATTTGAATTTAGTGCAACTTTTTTCCCGTACCTGCTTTTCAAATTCAGGCAATTTTTGCTATGATGACAACACCCGCTATTGAACAACAAGCTTCTTACTGGGTTCAGGACTGTGGGTCAGGGTGGCCACTCATCATGTATGTTGAGGGATTTAGGGATTTTGGGCTCATGTCCTCCGAGGGTTTTAAGATTTTTGCGATATTCCCTATGTTTTACATACAATTTGCCTATCTTTGTAGCATCAGATCCTCCCGTCAAAATTTCAGATACGCCTGATCAGGGTCGTATCCAGGATTTTGTTTCGGGGGTGGGGGGGGGGGGGGGGGGGTTACAAAAACTTTTAAAAACGCATCAAAACTTTGTTTATATTCATTTTTGTTACGTTTTTAATAGTCGAACAAACAATTCGGAGGGAAGGCGGGTTCGAACCCCCAAATCCCCATGGATATGGCCGTGCACCTAATATATGTATTGGCTAATATATATATATATATATATATATATATATATATATATATATATATATATATATATATATATATATGTATATATATATATATATATATATATATATATATATATATATATATATATATATATATATATATATATATACAAAACTTTGTCACTTAATTAAAACCGATTAAGCGAGAAAATTAGCAAAATTTGGAGACCCCCCCCCCCGCTCACGGACCACCTTTTTAAATCATAACTTGTTGTCAAAATTTCAAGTTATTCTTCGGTTATTAGTTCTTTATCTAAAAATTTATAGCCTATAAATAAAAGACATGACTTAAACAGCAAAATAAATGAAACACGATCTTTTACATCACTATATTTCCCCTTTTAGACTGATTTTTGATCAGATAACCTACACGTGTTTAGAAATTTTCGGCAGCACTTCAGTTGGTAGTCTTGCTTTTAGCGGACTAGATAATTCGTTCACTGAGTATTTTTATGAATTAGACTACTTTAGACTACGTAAGGGGGGGGGTCCTCTGGATCCGCCACTGAAGGAAGCATTCATACCATCCTTTTTCTTCCTTGTTTTTTTTTTCTGTCAGTCTCAGCTTGTTCTTTCTTTTCAGGCTGCGTTCATTTTCTTTTCTTAAAAAAGGAAAAGAAAGAAAATCTGAATAAAAGGCAAATCCTGAAAATAGGGTATACAAACGAATATTCTCCAGGCTTGTTCTTTCTTCGAATTTTCATAGCTGTGTGGACTCGCCCCTTCCTCATGGAAGAAAAAAAAAGGAAAAGTTTTGCCATTTTGACGTCTACGGAGAGCACATATATCAGCATTTTTTTCGTGACTGTTCCCACCTGTCCCCCCCGCCAAAAAAAATATTTCAGCTGTTTGTCCATTTGAGTGACCTCATCATGATTAAACTGCAAAAAAAACGGTACTTGTTGAGAATCCAGTAGTCACGCGATAAGTGAAGTTTCGTTAATGCTAATGAAATAAAACAAAATAGGATAAAAATATAATAGTTAAGAAACAAATTTGGATTATATATTTTCACATTAGGGGGGTGGGAGGGAGTAAAGCATAGCATATATTAAATACGTAACTTAGCCTAACCCAACCTAGCTACCTTTTAGTCCCCCCTAAACCCCAAAAAATAAAGTTTAAATATAATTCCCAGAGTGAGAAACCCTTTGTTTATACATTGTCTCATATGAATTCCCCGGTAATGCCCATCTGATCTTAGCAATACAATTCTCGCGTGACTACTGGATTCTTCTTAGCAAGTACCAAAAAAAACAACATAAATTTCTCTCAGATTCTTATACTCACTGCAGCACCAAGCTGCCTGTGGCCAACACAGCTACGCACGCACCACCTGCAGCCCAATCCGTTCAAAGCTTCACTCTTTACCCCCAAGTTTTTATGCATAGATCAGTTGTAATATTAGGTTTTACATGTTGCCCAGCCCATTCTTATAGACAGTTGCCGATTCGTTCTTTTACGCACCACCTTTGAGGTTCAACTCGTTTAAAGAACATTTTCGGTCTGATTAATTCCTACTGACCATCAACAACCGTAAATAAATCCCTCATAATTCACCTTATTGAAATCCTTTACATTCCCACCCTCGAAATGCAGTTCTCCTGGATTTTAAATATCTATTCTATTGTTACTGGTTTTCAATGTAACTGAAAAGCCCCAAGGGTAGCTTGTTGCAGTAAGAGCCCAAGGGTGGTTCAATTGATCTGGATTTACTGTCTGTGTCTATGTTAGTCTGGAATGGGTGTTTACTGTCATCTTTGGTTTGTCGTTTTTTTTCTTTTGGGTCTTTGATAACCGGACTCGACGGCTGGGTTTGTGTCACCAAACTCAACATTTGGAAGAAATGACCAATGTTGTATCCAAGGATCGGTTATTAATGGCATGAATATCGGTTATGAAGGTTTTTGTCAAAGATAGCTTACAATTTATTTTTCGAACCTGAGATAATTTTTGGATGTCAAAGCGAAAACTATAGGGAAGCGGGTACTGTTCTATTAACCGGGCTCTTTTATATAGTGCTAGTTTGGTTAATACTAATGAAATAAAATAGGATGACTATATAATAGTTTCGAAACAAATTTGGGCTATATATTTGCACATTAGGGGAGGTAGGGGACAAAGCATAGCATATATTAAATACTTAACCTAACCTAGGTACCTCCCCCTCCCCCTAAACCTCAAAAAACAACAATTTAAATACAGTTCTTGCCTTTGTTTATATCGCAGAAGGCATTGTAAACCTGTTTTCTTCACGTGTCTCAGTCTACTTCTTGACTAGTATGCATTGCCGTAGATAAAAGAGCCCGGTTAATAGAACAGTACCGGGAGCGTGTACGCAGAATTTAATGTTGGAGGGAGTGTGGGTGAAGGAAGTTTATAAACTCTCTACGGGAAGAAAGTAAATCTCAAGGAAAATGTAAAGAGGTTTGTACAAAACTGGACATTCCTTGGGGGTGGGAGGTACTGGGCCAAAAGGCCCAACACCTTGTGAGCGTGCTTGACTACAGGATAATTTGCTTGGAATTAGCCGTAGATGGAAGGTTTAACATCTATAAACGAAACAAGCGGGACCGGGCATGTAGTACGCAGGAACAGGGGGCTTATAATTCACACAAGTTTTAAATTTTTGTGTACGAGTATGGGGCATTTTAGGTTGAAATCCTCTTTTTTTGGGGGGGAGGGTCTCTAAGAACATTATATGAATTGAATTCCCTACTCTCCCCCTGTCCGCTAGTAGGGTTGAAACCATGGGACTACGCACTTACTAGGTCGCTTTGTATGGACTAGAGACACCAAAGGAATACCCGCTGCACAAATGAAGAATTGGAAGCAGGTTCATAGTTACCAGGGCAGGGTAGTGCACAGAGGAGGGAGTTTGGATCCACACTTCTCCCCCCCCCCCAAAAAAAAAATCTCAATTTAGGTTACGGTATGCCTAAAGCCTCTTATATTTTTAACGAAATTCGCCTCTTGTTTGTTCCTTTTGAATTTCGGCCACCGAAACACTGTGCCTCTCCCAAAAATAAATTCGTATCAACAAACTGGGGCGGCAGCATTGTTGGTGGTAGGAAGCCATGCACTCCTGTCATATAATCTCTTGGTTACAACTTGTTTCGTCTGAACATTGGGGTCTTAGTTCCCCCTTTACCTATAGGCTATCAGGCTTGGGGCAATGTTCTTCCTCTTGATAGCTTATCTAGATAGACTTTTTAATGATTGCTTTTACAGATCGACTTTTATAGAACAACAGCCTATTTTTTCTTTGAAGTCGGAAGTATTTTCTAAAAAGAAGTTAAGAAATGGTAAAAGCATTACTTAAAGAGGCTTTCAGGATTTTTCTTTTTCGGCCTACCGACTTTATGTCAAAAGATGCCAAATTCAGAAAATCAATGATCTAAAATATTCAGTGAACCATATTAAGAGAAAAAATTCAAAAGGCAAGAGCGCCTAACCATCTCCTATCTACTTTAATTAATTGGCCGCATAGAATCCAATTGTATTTATGTTACCTAAAAAGGTCAATTTTTCACTTCCATAGAGTCTGCCGTATCTGTAAAATTTACTGCTAATAAACGGAGTTGCTCCTAATATGGGTTCATTGGAACAAATGGAAGATTCACTGTCAGTTTTATCTGTTAAAAAATTCTCTATGGTGATGACACATTGTATCCATTGCATTTTTATGTTGGCTGGGAAACACCTACAGCATTTTAATGATTTGTAACCTCAAGAGTGGTGCTTCTAGAGCAGAGGGTCTTAAGTAGGGCCACATGGACCTGTGGGACTACTTTGAAATACTTTGACGATAAATAAAAGTTCGAATACGTATGAAATCCTTTTAATAGACAGTGATAAATTTCACAAAAATACTAGATATTTCGGTCGTATATGCAGTGACCAAAATATCTAGTATTTTTGAAAAATTTATCACTGTTTGTGAAATTTATCACTGTCTATTAAAAGGATTTTATCCCTATTTGAACTTTTATTTATCGTCATGGAAAGGCAGTGTGGTCTCCGAAATTATCTATGAAATACTTCGGTGTTTTACTTATGAATTATTATAGACTGCAAAAACATAAATTTTAAAATGAAGTACAAATGGAGACACTACGAGCAAGTGCGCCATTCTGTAGTACTTCAGCTTATGCTGGAACAGTTCAAGTAACTATGAATAAAACCAATAACCAAAACACAGTCTTAACATCGAGAATAAATAACTAGTTACTATTAAGTAGTTACTATTGGTAGTAGTTACTATTCAGTTGCCACAACTACCTTCTGATTTAAACTATAACCTAGCATGCTGAATCAGTTAACTATCATAGGACTCAGTGATAAACAACTATCCGATCTTGGATTATCCAGACGTGTTCGGAACAAAATTTGTCCTGGACAGTTATCCTGTCCTCGATTATCCAAGCAGTTATTATGACTAACTCTCGACTAAATTCATGTCCTAATACATTATTGTATATGGACATGTTAAGCGCAAGACTCTCTTCCAGTGGCTAATGGAAGTTTTGGTAAATCACGCCTGAGAACTTTTCTGCAGAAATGCATTGCCAGCCTCTGAGATGGTCGTAACTGACGTTGATTATAAGCTCTTCAAAATTTGTTGCTCACAACGCTCTCGGCTTTCCATCTCTATGGTCAGGCCAAAAACAAAAGCAATATCTGTCTTGTTTGTAATTAATCAGTTGTAATTAAGGGAAATAAAGAGCGAAGTTAAAACTTAAAACGGACAAAAATTATTGCTTCACAGCCTATCTAATATATATCAATCAAACTAATACAAATAAACCAACTAATTATGTTTCCCTGTGTTCTAGGATTATAGAAAACTAGCGCTTTACTGAAAACACGAAAATCAAGTATTAAAAACAGGAATTTTGATTTGGGAGTGAAAAGTGAGTATGAATCCTGACAACAATAAACTAATCTATAAAGCTTTTCATAGTCTTACACCAGTTGTGACATCAGTAACTTTCCATGTATAATTAAAATTATCTTCAAAACATAAGCGTAAAATTAAATATTTTTTTAATAACCGCAAAGTCATTGAACAGCATACAGATTATTGGATTGATTTATCAGGTAGCATTTTGGTATAATATTCAATAGTGCTATAAGCTATAAAATCAATAGTGATTAATAAAAAATTTTCAAATGTAAGAAATATGCTTTAGTATTACTTGAAATGAAGATCAAATAAGACATAATATTAACTCTGAAAATGCGGTTATTTATCTCCATACAACAGTGAATTTCAAGCTATGATACAAATTCTAAAGCTAGTCTATAGTCCTAATCCTATCAAGATGGCTTTACTTCGAACTTGTCTACAAACTTATTATACATGTCCTTTTTAAAACCAAAATGACAGCCAGGCATTGAAATGAGCCATCGTGCAGAAGTGATACCAAATTAAACGAGAGAGAAAAAAAAAGCAACAATCCTAAAATGAATTGGTATTTATCTTAAAAGGGATTGATCCTAAAAGGGATTGATAATATTTTTATTCTGTAAAAAGTGTCCTTAATTGGTTTGCTTTTACTGTACCAAAACTCCCATATTATTTTGTGTTTTCAGTAAAGCGCTAGTCTTCTATAATCCTAGAAACACAGGGAAACATAATTAGTTGGTTTATTTTTACTAGTTTGATTGATATATATTAGATAGGCTGTGAAACAATAACTTTTGTCCTTTTAAGTTTCAACTTCGTTCTACTTCTTCGTTATACTTCCCAATAACCAATGGTATATGTAAACATTGGGTAGGTAAAGTTCATAACTTTCAGCCCTCCCTCCGGGGACTTTGGGGATTAAGTCATCCTAAAAGACATATTTATTATATTTTTGACCATGCTGAACAAAATGGCTATCTCTAAATTTTGATCGGGTGACTTTGAGAAAAAAATGAGCGTGGGAGGGGGTCTAGTTGCCCTCCATTTTTTTGGTCGCTTAAAAAGGGCACTAGAACTTTTAATTTTCGTTCGAATGAGCCCTCCCATGATATTCTAGGACAACTGGGTCGGTACGATCACTCCTGGAAAAAAAACAAACAATTAAACACGCATCCGTGATCTTTCTTCTGGCAAATAAATACAAAATTCCACATTTTTCAAGATAGGAGCTTGAAATCTCTACAGTAGGGTTCTCTGATACGCTGAATCTGATGGTGTGATTTTCATTAAGGGTCTATAGCTTTTAGGGGGCCTTTCCCCCTTTTTTCGAAAATCAGCCAAATTTTCTCAGGTGGGTAACTTTTGATGGGTAGGACTAAACTTGATGAAACTTATATATTTGAAATCAGTATTAAAATCTGATTCTTTTGTTGTATCTTTTGGTATCAAAATCTCGTTTTTTAGAGTTTCGGTTACTATTGAGCCGGGTCGCTCCTTACTTACAGTTCGTTACCCCGCATTGGTATCAAAATCCCGTTTTTTTAGAGTTTCGGTTACTATTGAGCCGGGTCGCTCCTTACTTACAGTTCGTTACCCCGAACTGTTTGATATGGCTCATTTTTCCATTTTCACTATCATTTTCACTTGATTTGGGCAAATTGGATCCAGCTTTGCACCGCTCCCCTCCCCCCTCGGGATTTTGACGAAATTATACCACTCACGTAGATATGAGCAATATCTTTTATATGAGCTATTAAAAATCTGTCTAGATACATGCGATACCAATACGCCCAATAACAATACGCTCACACATATACGCGTGATATAAATACGCCCGATACCGATACAGTGTGCAGCCCTTTCTCCAGGGACTATGGAGGGTCGTATCATCACCAAAACTAAAGATATTTGACCTTTGAACTATGTTGAACAAAATGACTATCTCAAGATTTGTGATTGGATGATTTTGGGGGGAGGGGACCTTCAGGGAGTTCGGGGGCTAGTTGCCCTCCAATCTTTTTGGTCGCTTAAAAAGGACACTAGAAAATTTAATTTTCGTTTGAATGTGCTGTTACACATCTCTATGATGTTCTTGTCACCCCCTAGCCCTGCTAGAAAAAAAAAAAAAAAAAAAAAAAAAAAAAAAAAAAAAAAAAAAAAAAAAAAAAAAAAAAAAAAAAAAAAAAACGGGAGACGCATCAGTGCTACAACAAGGAAAAAGTCATTTTCTTTGTGGTTCAAGGATGGGGACTGTAATTTCTCTATACAAGGTTTTCGACCATGGTGATTCCAATGGTACATTTTTCATTTTGATCTGACGCCATTTTCGATGGGTTTCAGGTTTTTTTCGACATCATCATAAATTTCTTCTCGCAATAAACTTTTACTTTTAAGACGAACCAAAATAATAGTCACCATTCCTCAATCAGTGTCAGATGGCAATTTGTTTCCACTAGGCAGTTTTTTCATAAACATGATTTTTGACTTTTGATTCTGACCGTGTTAAAGAGTTTATAGTAAATTCTCCCAACGGACTAATGAGACTTACCAAGGGGGCTGGGAGGGGGAGTATACGGGAAGGGACCCTTGTAATTTTCCAGTTAAGGGTTTTGGAACATAATTATTACAATGGTACCGTTTTATAATTCGAAGGTTTTCAACTTAAGAAGTGGCAGAAAAGGTGTTGTTTTTTGTGCTATTTGGAACTTATGAATGGCAAAACTGATTTATGTCACGTAGGTATGAGCAATAGCTTTCAAATCAGCCATTAAACATCTCTCTAAGAAGTTCTGGCAGCCCACTAGCCCCTAGCTTTTCCACTTGAGACACGGCATCAATAGTGCCATTTTTAGTGTCATTTGGAAGTTGCAGGTGGTGGAATTTATAAATAAAATGTAGGTATGAGAAATAGCTTTAATGTGAGCTATTAAACATCTGTCTACATGTTTTTGTAGCCCGCTAGCCCCACCCCTTCAGAAATGACACACGTTGTGCCATTTTTTGTGCCATATGGCACTTGCAGATGGTGGAATTTATAAAGACCACGTAGATGTGAGAAATAGCTTTCCAATGAGCCATTGAGCATCTCTCTATGATGTTCTGGTAAACCGCTAGCCCTGGAAAAAAGGAGAAAAAAAAGAGACAGATCAGTGCTACCCATACAAAAAAGTTATTTTTCTTGTTTTTCAAGGTTGGGGACTGTAATTTCCCTGAACTAGGTTTTTCGACTATGCTGATTCCAATGGTACACTTTTCATTTTGATCTGACGCCATTTTCAAGGGGTTTCAGACTTTTTTTCGGAATAACCATAAATTTCTTTTCCCAATAAACTTTAATTTTTAATACGAACTGAAATGATAGTTACCATTCCTGAATCAGCGTCAGATGGAAATTTGTTTCACCAGGCATTTTTTTTCTAAACGCGTTTTTTAACTTTTGGTTACTATGGACCATGGTTCGCTCTTTACTGTGTGAAACCATTGGTTGTAGAGAATAGATAGATGGCTCATTCAAACGAAAAAATTGATTGTATTACCTTTTAAGTGACAAAAAAAAGATGTGACCCCAATAAATTGTTATTTTCTTCCATTTTGTGCAGCAGAGTGACATTTTTGGCTCAAATTGTCAGAAGACCAAAAAATAATGATAACCTTCTGATTCAAAACATCAAGGAGCCGTACAAGAATCTATCATTTTCCAAGGATACACTCCTATTTTTTCTTGTGTTTTGTTCTCAAGTTCACCATTGCAATATGCTATGAAAAACACCATATGTTATGACGTGCAAAAAACATGATTTAGGCTTCTAGTTATAAACAAATCAGAATTGGATCGAAAGTAAATTAAATAAAAGTTTATTTTTGCAAGGAATTGAACAACGATATTAATACTCGGTCCGAGGACCATCCGAGTTAAGTAAGGATTATTTGCAATGGTTGAAAGCTCGAGCACTGTCCCGTATTTGAGATAGTACCATATGTGACGGCTGATGCCTGGATCTGCCCACCGCAGTCAGTGGCGCCAATTCATGAAAATTTGCTATAAAGTGTGTATTTTTCAAAATCTAGGAGAGGGCCGTTTTGTGGTTTCTCTATTTTTCAATGAAAGCACTAAAAAAGCCATTTTCAACGCAAGTACCGAAAAAGGGTATTCTTCAAAATTTAGGAAATGCAAAAAATCTCGGCGGCCATTCCCCCCCTCCCTAGCTGACACCAACCGCAGCAAATGAAGTAAGTGGAGGGACATATCCTACGAAGTGGATTATTTACTAGAAAGTTTCAGATATGCTAACTGAAAATTTGGCAATGGTTAGATTCAGTGTAATAGAAGTAGTTGTTGATAAAAAACCTTAAACGTATCTGTTCGTAATTTGATATAGTCCTTCAGAATGATTGGAAACCACCATGTGTTCTGATATCTGGGTGGCCAAAGAATTGGTGGACAAGACCTTTCTCTCTTAAATTAAAGGAAGAAGAGTAGTAATTACGTTTTTATTCAGCAGCTTGTGGCAAAAGAACAAATGTTATGCAAAGAATATGTCGAAGTTGCCTTACCTAACAGTCATAAGGAAAGAATATGCCTAACTATGCAAAGAATATGTCGAAGTTACCTTACATAACAGTCGTAAGTTACAACAAATTCAGGATCAAAAAAAGAAAGAAAAAGTTTAATGTTAAAAATGTACCTAATTAAACCCCCCTAATTGGAATGTTTTTATCAATATTTCCATCACAAACATGTTTTTTTTGTCACTTGGGTTACTTCATACTTGCAGATTAGTAGAGGCAGATGGTGACCATAGGAGCAGAGCCGTTCCTGGGGGGGGGGTAACCACTGAAGTTGCCCCGGGCACTGTGGCTTGGGGACATCGTGGCTGGGGAAATTGCCAACTTTGATCCAATGTTTCACTTTGATTTGGCTGTTTTGCTTATATTTGAGTCGGGAGGGGGCGCTGTAATTATTTTGGTACTTGTATATTATTCGATTCACTCTCGAGAATGTGGATATACAGATAAGACAATAACCGGTTTTTGACCGGCAGTATCCGAAGAAAATTAGCTTAGGCTCAGTTGAAATCTACGTTGTAGGTATATTTTATTAAATATTTAAAACATAAAGATGGTATTTTGATAGGGTTAGGTTAGGTTTGGTATTTAATAGCCTATAATGCGTTCTATGCACCTCCCATCATCATTATTTGTTGTAGTTTTTATAATTTTATTACTAAAGTTTTGTATTTCAATCATATTTCGGCATATATCCTAATGATTAACCAAACTTCATTTCTCGAGCGTGTACCGAATAATCCACAAGCACCATTATTTTTTCTCTGGTCGCCACCAATCCTAGGAACGGATCTGCATTAAAGCTTGCTGGTTTGACCATTCCCCCTCCCCTTAAATGCAAAAATTATGAGCAACTGTGAGCTTTCTGGCTATGTAATTAGTAATTTTTTTTCTGTAGTAGGCTCCTCTAGAAAATATATTACCTCAATGAGTCAAAATTATAGGAATGGGCTCGGGAAAGCGCAAAGTTATTATTCAAGTTTTTTGTTTGATTATTTAATTATTTTTGGTTATTTATGTTTGTTTATGTATTTTTATTATGTATGTTTATTTATGTTTAGTCAGGCTTAAAGCGATAAGAACGGCAAAAAAGTGTCAAAGCCACAGATTAACTAAATATATTGCTAAAATAGGAAATTACTTTTAGTTTTTCTTTTTTCCCCGTTTTTACTATTATTTCCGTATTTTTAACGGTGTCTATTCTTCACTGCTCCAATTAAGTGATGTTAATTTAAGCTCTGGTTTTTTTTTTTAAACAAAACGGTAAAATTTGAGGAAGTTATTAAAACATCATTAAGTCGCGAGTAAACCTGTTAAATATACCAAGCGTCCGGTCCCAGAATTCTCATTATTCATTAAGGAAAAAAAAAGACAAAAAGCATATTTTTTCAAACTTATGAGGCGCAGAAGCTGAAAGGGTTAAAAGTAGGGGCGTCGTTTGGGAGGGGCAAGGGGGGACAGTTCCCCCCCCCCCCATTAATGTCAAGAAACAAAAATATTATACAGGCCATGCTCCTTGAATATACGAAAGTAGACCCCTCTTGGCCCCCCCCCCCCCCAATGAAGATGTTATAGATTTGCCCCTGGTTAAAAGAAAGATGTCACAGGTTCGTTGGGTATTTCCTGTTTTTATTAAAATAAATATATGAAATGATATAGATGAACTCTTCCGTGTATAGATTTTAACTGAACTCATTCGCTATATAGATTTTAGCCTGTTCTTAGTGTAGAATTTTCTAAATTGCAAAAAAAAAAAAACAAAAAAAAACAGAAAATAATTGACTTAATATCTAGGGCTATGCAATTGCCTAAAATCTTTACTTTTCCAACCTCCTTTTTGCCAGTTTTCCAGTCTTGTGTGTTATGGTAATCATAATTAAGTAGTTGGTTTTAAGGTGATGTGGTAGTCTTTTGCTCGATTTTCAGGATCTCTTGTCGGTGAATTTGTCAAAGGACAAAGCTTCAATTAGCGACCTCTCCAGGGGGCTTGGTTATAAAGATCAATCAAGAATTTGGGGGTTGACAAGTAACAAAAGTTGACATTTGCTAATGAATGTGTGAAAGCACGTTTGTTTTATAAGATTTCCCACTGCACCAAGACCTTCTTGGAATCGCTTTTTCATAATGTGGTGTAATAACACTCCAGAAATATTTTCTCTTCCTTAGTATTTATACTTATCTCATGCTTTGGGCGCGGGTGATGTGGGCTGGTAGAACTTTTAGTTAAGAAGCTTCTAAGAATCCTTTGCCACCCAGAGAAATTAGGGTGAAACAGGTTAAAAAGTACGAAAAATCCTTTCCTTTGAAAGAAGGACTCAAAGTATGTTGATCTATGTTAAAAAAAGTGAACATTTAGTTTTTTTTCTATAGCTTCCAGGATTCCAACGGCTTGCATAACTTTCTTTCAGAAGCATTGATTTGGCTTCAGTAGAAGGTTGGATGTTCTAATTCTCGTGGAGTAATCCATACTGCTATGTTATACCGCTATCTGATTCTATTTTTTATTTTTCAAGGTCGTCCAACGATACTAAGGATTCACCAGACACAAAGTCAGTGAAGCGACGTGACTCAGCAAAACTCCCTTCAGCTTCAAAGTTATTACGTTCTCTGCGTCCAGATAGAACTAGTCCTGCATATCACAGTGAGGGAAAGGGGCTAAGGAAAAGAAAACAAGCTTGGGCCTCTGAGCGGGATCTTCCCGAATCGGGAAAGAAATCAGCAGAACGAAGTAGAAGCTTCAGCGAAAGACCTAAATTTGAATCAATACAAGATCTATCTACTCTTACTCAAACCGATAGCTCTGTCTCTGAGTTTGAAAATAGTGCCACTGAAAAAAGCATAATCGATCACGTCTTTGTTGATATTGATGACTTGAAGAAGAAAAAGAAGGAAACTGATATAAAACGTGAAAGACAAGAAAGAAAGTTAACTAAAGATAGTGGGTATGAGACATCTAATTCTGATTATGCAAATCCTGACACATTAAAATCTATCCGCGAAGTAGAAAACTCAACAGAGTCAATATACGCAAACCTTCAAGAATTACAAGAGGGGGTTTATTCTGCAAGAGAAACGAACTTCTTTGGGAATGAAGAAGATTCGCCCAAATGTACCCCAGAAACTGAAAGAAAACAGCACGAGGAATCGAATAAGTCCCACCAGAATGATACCACTCCTAGTAACGAGACAAATACGCCTGATAGGTAAGATAGATTATTCCTCATATTAACCATCTAACCATATAGGGAAGCTCATATATCAAAACTCTGTTTCTCCACTGAAGTCAATTGATGTGAATGTAATAAGTGTTATGCGTTTTTGTATATACAGGCACGTACGTCGTATTTAATTTTTTGGGAATACTAATAATATTAATAAAAATTCAGGAGGGCCAATAATAAAAAAAACAAGTTTTATTTAATAATTTGAATAGGAAGTGCCCAGAATTTTAATAAAATTTTGGATTTCGGGGTGGGGGGGGGGCTCCAAGGCCTACTTCCTATATTCCGATATATATATATATATATATATATATATATATATATATATATATATATATATATATATATATATATATATATATATATATATAATATATATATATATATATATATATATATATATATATATATATATATATATATATATATATATATATATATATATATATATATATATATATATATATATATATATATATATATATATATATATATATATATATATATATATATATATATATATATGTGTGTGTGTGTACAACCGGGAGCCCGGCACTCGGCTCGCGGCAGGCTTCTATATATGGATTCTCATTGTCGCTTGTCTTCTAAACGCAGACAATTTGAGCCTTTTCTTGATGTCATGACGTCCAAATGGACCTTAAATTAGAAGTAGTGTCTTTGTAAAATTATGTTTTTTTTTATTGGACCTTTAACTTTTTCCTCATTATCAAATACATATTTTGTCATTATGAAAGACATATCGCCGAACCTTTGTTTCTTTTAACTGTTCGGGTGGTGGGACAAAAACTTCTTCTTTCGTCTTTTGTCATTATGAAGACGTATCGCCGAACCTTTGTTTCTTTTAATTGTTCAGGTGGTGGGACGAAAACTTTTTTTCTTCCAACGATGTATCTAGTCCAGATTTTTGATTTTCAAAGGTATAGTAGGCATTGATGACCACCTTTTGTTTCTTTTAATTGTTCAGGTGGTGGAACAAAAACTTCTTCTTTTGCCTCGGCTTGTCTTTTGTCATTGTGAAAGACATATCGCCGAACCTTTGTTTCTTTTAATTGCTCAGGTGGCGGGACAATAGCTTCTTTTTTCTTTCAACGATTTATCTAGTCCAGGTTTTTGATTTTCAAAGGTAAGGTAGCCATTGGTGACCTTACCCATGTCAAAATCCAAAACCCAATCTTCATCGCTATCATTTTCAATTTTGACACATTTTGATTCTCGCTGTCCAGGTTGATTTTCATTGGCTCGATCACATGTTGGGTGTCGCATGTCTTCTAACCGCATGCTCTTCATTTTCATTTTTGACACGCCGCCCCTGTTCTTCTAACCCCGTGTGTATTAGCTCTTCATTTTCATTTTTTACTCGGTCACATGCTCGGTGTCGCGTGTCTTCTAACCGCATGTGTCTTTGCTCTTCATTTTCATTTTTGACACGCCGCCGCTTTTCTTCTAACCGCTTGTGTCTGCTCTTCATTTTCATTTTTGACACGCTCCATCTGTCGTTTTTGCATATCTTCTAACCGCCCGTGTATTTGCTCTTCATTTTCATTTTTGACACGTTTTTGGTTTTTGATTACTTAAGACAAGGTCTTTGCTTTAGCTGCCCTTATTGGTTTTGTCGCCATTGCTGTTCCAGGTTGTTGATTTTCACATCTTATCACGTTTGATAGTTCAGTTGTTGGTTCCAAAGAATCATCATCTATAGTAAGCGTAACTGCAAATTTTCGTTTTTTGGGCATTCCAACAGACATTATATTATATAAATAACTGATGCGTTGGAAACTCAACAATCTTATCTATGCTATGCATGAAATCATATAAAAAGATTGCTTATATGATGTCATAAGAAATGCTTATATGATGTACTTACATAGTTCATGACGTCATTTGCAAAAACCAAAATTAAGGCTCTTAACGAATTTTTTCTGACTCCTGACCTTTCTAGATCGTTTTTATGCGAGAATATCCCAAGATACCAATTTTGTCGACAAAATATGGAGTCATTTTAGAGAAAAAATGCATTTATATATATATATATATATATATATATATATATATATATATATATATATATATATATATATATATATATATATATATATATATATATATATATATATATATATATATATATATATATATATATTATATATATATATATATATATATATATATATGTATATATATATATATATATATATCTATATATATATTATATATATATATATATATATAATATATATATATATATATATATATATTATATATATATATATATATAAATGCTGTGGGATTTAATCACATGCGCTCTGAATTCTTCCAGCAGTCATTCAATTTTGCAAGCTATTCAATCAAGCAGTGTCGAAGAAGTTCTGTACTGTACGCAAACGTGAGTCATTCCTGCAATATGCGTGTGCGCTGTGAGACTTGCACGACAGCATTGTTGGCTCTTGCTCAGAATAAAGTTTGGTTTCAGCTATGTGGACAAGCTCTCATGGGTCTCGGCTGTTCTGAGATTCGCTGAAAGGGATCTTTGGAGGCTGTTTGATCAGTCTCAAAGTTGATTCTTGGCGGGCAACAAATTTCTAAGAACTATTTCATTCAGATTTGTTTTTCTTTGGGTGTACTTCAAGGACATGATTTCCACGGAGGGTGTGAAGGGAAGTTTCTAGACTGAAGGAAACCTACTTACGATAGATTAGAGCTATTCCTCTGTCCATGGACATAAACTGCACAAAACTAAATTGGAGGAATTTTGAACATCTACTGAGGAAAAAAAAAACCGACGATTCTAAGATTTTAATTTGATAGTCTAAACACAATAAATATACTTAGCCTATAAGTTTCACTCCACTCTGGTTTAGAAAATAAGAATTAAAGTCTATTGAAATTTAGGACATTTTTTCTTATTTGTATTTTTTGTATTTATTTCATTCAAGGTTTGGGAGACCGGGTTTGATGAGACAAACGGAATTATTGTACATAACTACCTGACTTACGTGTTGACGCAATTCTATGTACTCTACAACAAGATGAAGCCACATTATTTAACTACGCTCTGTAATTTTTCCGAATTTTTCGAGTGTAAATCCTCGAAAAAAAAAATACTGCTGCAATATAATGTTTAGAAACTTTATATTTGGTCTCTGTCACATACAAAAAGTGGAATGAACCCCTTTTTCGTATAGTTGTATGGACTTATATATGATAATATATTGCTTATTTGATGATTTATGTGACGAGAAGTGGAACACCAACTATTTAGACATATCACTCTATGTTCATTGTACGCTTCAGTTGGGTTACTTGGTAAATCGCAGATGTTACGTTTAGTTTATAGTTAATAGCCAAAAACCGCACTTTTTAGGAGCACAGGAATCTTCATAGATGAATTCTGATTCAACCTTTAGGGAGGAGAGGAATTATGAACAGATTAATGTTCCTAGGGGAAGGGGGACGGTCAAAAATACATATTTTAGGTCAGTTTTTTATCATTCCAAGAGGGTTGGAGTCCAATCATGGTTGTCGTCTAATCCTTAATACAAAATGTCCAAAAACCGACCAAAAAGCAAAATTTTTTCCAAACTCGACAAAAACTTTCCTAAAAACATTCATGTATTTTTCTATTTTCTTGTTTTCTTACAACTTACAACCATTGTCCTGAGGGCTGTGGGGAGGGGGGTGTCATCCTCAAAGACATAATTTTCGGATCTTTTACAATTTTGTAAGATTAAGCATTATAAACGACGGTTAAGGATTTGTGATCCTGGTAATCCCAATACTACTACTATTTCTAACAACTCACTGCATCACCAAGCCGCCTGAGACCAACAGCTACGCACGCTCCACCTCCACCAAAATCTATTCAAAGCCTCCCTCTTTACACCCTCACAGAAAGTTCCAGTTTTCCTTTAAATCTTTCTACATTGAACAAAATGGCTGTATCAAAATTTTGATCTGAAGTGTTAGGGAAAATGATGGGCGTGGGGGGGGGCATTTGCCCTCTAATCTCTTTCGACTATTAAAAAGGGCACTAGTCCTCTCAGTTTCCAATCGAATGAGCACTTTTTGAAGTTTCTACGAAAACGCTTTCTATAAAAAAAAAACTTATATACCCCCAGGGCATAACTTATAACCCTTGCCCTGAGGGCTGTGGGGGGCTGTCATCATCAAAGGCATAATTTCCGAACCTGCCAAATACGTTGAACAGAACGGGTATCTCAAAATTTTGATCTTAAGTGTTTCGGGAAAGGATGGGCGTGGGGGGGAATTTACTCTCCGATTACTTTCGACTATTAGAAAGGGCACTAGCCCTCTCAATTTCCAATCGAATGAGATCTTTTTGCAGTTTCTACGACAACTCCTTCTATATAAAGTGCCCTGGTCTAAAACAAATCAAAAATAAATAAATAAATGAACAATACATTGTGCCAACATCGTTCTTTACTTAGGCAGCGCTATTGCGCTGAACATGATACTACCAAGGTAAGTGAAGCTGTCCACCTGATCAGTCTTTTCGTTACCCAATTTCACCTTTTCATCTTCACGTATTCCTAGCCTTAGCGACTTAGTCTTCTAAACATTAATTTTTATAAACATTAACAAACCTATTCTAACACCCTGAATTCGCAAAACCTCTAAAAGTTAATTCATTTTTCTCGCACTTTCATCTAGGATGCTTAAATCATCAGCATAATCTAAGTCCAGTAGAGTTTTTCCTCCCCATTTGATTCCGTGGTCTCCCATTGCCTTTCCTGTGCTCCTTAAGACGAAGTCCATCAAAATGATCAAAATATTGCATTTACTTAGTCTTGAATTTGGTCCTAAAGGGCTGGGCTCACGGCGTCGATTTGAGCTTGGAAAATTTTCTAGTTTTCGGCGCCGATTTACAAAATCAGCGCCGATTTTCATCATGATCACCATAAAAAAATAGAGATACAAATAAATAGTCAGCCAGAGATGTCTGTGGTGAAAGATCCCGCTACTGAGCTGAGAAATAAACCGAGAACTAAGTTAAGATCAATTACGCAACTATTAATAAACTCCAGTTGACTATTTGTGTCCGTGATTTTTTGTTTTGAAAATCTCGCGCAACAAATTTTTCTTTCAACAAATTTTTCTTATCGCTATCGTTTGTCCACTGATGCTGAAATCGGTTCCCGAAATCAGCTACGTGTGCCTAGCCCTTAAGATTAAATTTGTTCATACATATACATCAACAATAAATTTAGTCTTTTATTCACACTATATATTTTTCTCAATAATTACTAGAAAGATATACCTAGGAAAACAAAAATAACCCTGTCTTTATGTAGCCATGTTTGATTCATGTTCAATTGATATATCATATATCTCAATTTTTTGGTGATATTTTATATATTTCTGGTCTCAAAACTTGAGCTTTAGAAAGCATCGACTTAAGTGTCTGAAGTTCCTCGTAGTTTTAGGTAGACTCATGCTCTGAAGTGCTAGAAATATTTTTTTTAAAATACCATTAACATTTGACGATACTGAATCACTGACAATAGCTTAGTGATTCAAAAGCGCTTATGGAGTCTGAAGTTTTAAAATGAGTAGAAAATATATTGTAAAAGAAAATCTCCTTCGGCGAAGCCCGTTTCATGACAAAATGATGGGTTTGAAGTAAATACGTTTGAAGACATCGATAGACAAACTTTTGAAGGGATATGTATGTATGTATTTATTTCCAAAAAAGCCGTCGGGCCATAGGAAAAAAAAACAGAACATAAACATAACAAAACCAATAAAAAGCACTAACAAATTAAAAAGAAAAACCTACTTATATATGAATCTTCACGTAACTATTTACAAAGAGATACATCTTTCACGATGTATCAGCCCTTCGTCAACATACTTAGCCAGATTCCTAATATCGTTTTAGCCCGTGATCCTACGATCCCTTCCACCCACCTTCTATCAATCAACACTAAAGTAAAACAATTTACTTCTCAGATCCGCCAATTCCTTACAATCCCCCCCCCCCAAAAAAAAATGAAAAATATCCTCCTCATCTTCCCCACACATCGGACAAGAGACTTTGTTGACACTATGACCCCTAAATTTCCTCTCTCATTCTCCAATGTCAATCGACCCTCCTCTTAAATTCAAAATCCATTTTATTTCTTCCCCTTTCAACTCCAGCTTAAAATAAACTCCCCCCTCCCCCTCACGTTTCTGTCACCGTACTATACAGACTCAGAGATCCCGAGGCCTTCTTCCGAACCTGCCACTGCTGTATTCCTTGCTCGTGTAACCTTTCTTTTACCTTCTCAACCACTGTATCCGAATTCGATCCCTCACCTTCGTTCCAAAAATACGAGTATCCTACTTTATCTAAAATTTTCTTAATTTCCTGCGGCCACCCTACCTCTATCTTATCCTCCAACAAATTAAAATACGCTTCTTTCGCTAGCCTATCATTACTTCTTAAAAATTTTTATCCAAAAACTTCGCCATTCTTATTAACCTATCTTTTCTTAACCTACTTCGTCCCAAATCCCTCTCCAGCATAACACTGTGGGTGGATTTATGGGCCCGAAAAACTCTTAAAATAATTCCTTTGCATTCTCTCCAACTCTTCACTTTCTCTAAAACCCCACAGCTCACACCCGTAATGCATAACCGGGAGGAGTTTAGTCCTAAATAAATATTTATGCATTGCTAAATCCCTAGTCTTTCCAACCTCACTTTTTAAAATTAAATTCATACACCTATTTCCCTTTTGCACTATATTCTTAACCTCCTGTGCATACATACCATATGCGTTCCCTGACCCCCTTCTAGGAGATGTTCATATAGATAATAGTATTCGTCAAACGAGGACTCGTGTTCATCCATGTGCTGGTATCCGCTGCACTAGGCTACTTCGTGTGCAACGAGGGAACGGAATTAGAATTGAGGCTCTTAGGTAAAATTGAAGGAGATATAAATGGTTAGCGGGAGCCTGGCTTGGAGACGCAAGAGGTAAATTAAAATAGAGAGTCATGGCCAAAAAGACTGGGGCTACTTAGATAGAAAGCGTGCAACGCCGTGTAGCCCAAAGCACATATTAAGGGGTTTCACAGTTTGTTTAGGCTTGCAAACTACCTGTCCAACAGCAGGATGTGGATTTCAATGAAAGTAGGCAACTAGTTACAATAATAATTATTATAAAGCATGACTTCTATTTAGCTAATTGGGTCATTCTTGTATGTCTAATTAAACACTTTTTGATGTGCTGCTTTTCTATTATTGCATCTTTTGGAAAGTTCGTTATGCATTGATACTAATTGTTCCGCTAAGAATTATCCATTGATTTCAATTCAAGAAATACGGCAGATTTCTGAATGTCTTGCAGGTCTTAGTCAACTCTCTGTGAAGTATGACAGAGCAACAATGGTTTAATTTACATTTTTCAAAACGCAGAATGGATTGACTGATTTTTACTTTTTATTTTGCAATATCTTAAAAATTGTTTTCTCTATGGGCTTTATGGTGCTATGAGCAATTTTATTCCGTGCCATTGTGTTTTTGTTGTTGTTGAGTAGATAGAAAGTATCGAATGCGCCAAGAAAATCATTTCACCGCGGAATTTCATGAATTGGATTTCCCATGTATTAGCCAACTCAGTATATTACACTTTCACAGTAACCCAGTTATGCGTTTAATTGGGAAGATGAGTTGTACTTTTACGGCGTGGGGGGATTAAACATAAACTCCCCCTAATCCTCTTAATTGTACAAATACCAGGGATCTCCCAATCTACTCCACTTTATGTACTGACACGTAAAGATTTTTAACCTTTTCCGCTGGATATCTTAACTTTTCGAGCAAGTCAATATTGGGCGTACGTAGCTTCTTCTCTAGGGAGGAGGGGATGCCGATTCTGTGATGAAAGGCGGGGGACAGCTGATTCTGTGTTGAAGGACGGGGCTTAAGTTAAATTGGCAGTTCACAAAACCTTTCATTGCCAGCACGTTCTATCATACCGGGCTCCCGATACTACATGATGTGTTTGACGCCCCCCCCCCTAAGAACATAACTCGATGCATAGCCAAAAGTACATAATTGTAAGTTCCAACTGGGAAAGAATCAGTCAAACAAGCAAAGAACAGAATCAACCTTTGAACAAATGCCCCAAAGGTGAACTACACAGTATCAATCCATTGACTTCTAAGATATACAATAGCTTGTAGTTCGACTTGGATAGATGTTGCGGAGCGCCCTCATGTGATGAGTAAAATTCTGCGACACTCTGCCACATGAGGACAACTCCCAATTTTCTTGGTTTTGCATTTCAGCAAAGAAAGCCAATAATTCTTTGAAGTATCCTATACACTAAAATAATAATCTAATTCTTCAAAGTTCTGAATCACTGGGGCGATATTTGCGTTTCTTTATTGTCCTGGACAAAGGCGGATCTAGAGCAACATCTTGGGGGGGGGGCAATGGGAAAAGTGCACCGATAATTGACCAAATCGACAAGTTTATTTAAAAATAGAGTGAAAAACAGAAAAAAACACGGAATGAGGGGGGCCGGATTTTTTTTTTTTTGGGGGGGGGGGGGTCTTGGATCCGCAAGTGGTCCTGCATCAATTTGGTAAGAAGGACCCCTTGGTCTTTTTTCCTTTACTGCTCTTCCTGTCTGGTGGAATCCTGAAGTAATTTGGCAGACAAAGGCTCTTCCTCACGTTTTTTTTCTTCTTTTTCATAATAGGTGTCTAATTTTTTACCGTGGGAGATCCTTAAGGGTAATACCAGTAGTGAATGCAAGGTCAGTGACACAGCGGTAATTACTGATACCTTTAATCCTTGTGGTTTACATACGATTTTAGATTTGTCTACATAATGCTCTGTGGTAAAGACTATTGCTATCTATATTTTCACAGAAAATTGACTCAAAATTATAACTAAACATGAGCAAATATATATATATATATATATATATATATATATATATATATATATATATATATATATATATATATATATATAATATATATATATATATATATATATATATATATATATATATATATATATATATATATATATATATATATATCTATCTGTTAACTCACATACGGTTTTAATACTAATTATAAAATGCCTGAGGTGTCTCCTGAGGTGTCTCCCACAATAGAACCTTCATATATTGAGTCGGATCGGTTTTTTTTCTCCTTGCTTTTGGATATGTGATGTTTGATTCTCTGCCTTATTTTTATTCGCATTGCTCAAATTCTAAGAACGACAGTTTTACTACTTAGCGTAATTTTTTTTTTTTTTTTATCTTTCGGAATCCCAATAGATTTTTTTTAAGTCAAACTGCAAAGTTGATCATTTTCCCCATGCCCTTTGTCAGCCTATGTACGTCACCGTGTTTGGTGTAGAGATATATAATACCAGTAGACGTGGTTGGCATATATTGGATGTAGCTAAAACGCAAAAAGTTCATACAAACCATAGGTATACATAGCCTATACCCTTTAGAGGTATCACATATCTGATGAGTAGTAAAAATGCATTTTTGGCCTAAACGTCTCAGTTTTCATGTGTTTGTTTCCATACAAACCGTAGGTATACATAGCCTATACCTTTTAGAGACATTAGAGGGATTAATAAAAATGCATTTTAGGCCCAAACGGCTCACTTTTCATCAAATTTCTCCCTGGATTATGGCAGTCGTTATTAATTGTAAAGAATATGTTAAATATCAAACCAAAAGGATAAATTAAACTTCTGTTTCTTACGGGTGATAGAGAGGGAGGGGTGTCGTTTTTTTTTTTTTGGGGGGGGGGGGGGTGAGGGGTGAGGCAAGGGGGCAGTTACCTCCTAATAGTTTAGGGAAAAAATTATTATATAGCCCATGCCCCTTGACTATCCGGATATGGGCCCCTCTTGCCCCCCCCCCCCCCCTAATAAAAATGCTGGAGCTTCGCCCCTGGAGATAATGTACAACTGGAATCCTTAATGATTTGTACTGTGCATGGTAAGAATCATTTCAATATAAGTTGTAGACAATTTTTAATCAGGTGTGAGGATTAGTTAATCTTTGTGAAGAGATTTATCGTTAGTGTTAGAAAGCAACAGTTTTTCTGTATTTTTTTTTTTAAGTTTCATATTTAACCAATTCTTCCATTTTTCATTTCTGAAAACTTAGTGTTATTTGACATCCGCTGTTGTTCAAGGAGGTACAAGTTTTATATATACTTTGTTTAATTCGTTGGTTCATTACTTAATTCTTTTTTTTCAAATCTGTCTGAAGGTAAGTTTAGCCAAACGGCGGAAACAGACAGACTTCTTGAACTACTTCCTTGTTTCTTGAATTACTCGCATTTCTCAAAGCTTTCTCATTTTGGTATTATCAAAAAGTTTTTGGCGTTGTCATTGGTTAGTTTTTGCCATTATTTTATTAGCCTGTCAATAAGACTGAACCTGATAGCAAATAACCCATATTTTGCATATTAGTTCAACTTTATTTGGACTTTAAAGTGATTTGTTCTTACAACCCATTTACTGCTGTTGACAGTGTATGAACTAAAAGCAGTGACGCCATTGTGACAACCCTAGTAAGGGATTGCGCACTGTCTGTCGTTGATACACACGACTTTTTGTTCGTAACCCTGCCTACTCCGCCAATTATTTTCGCCTCCTGTACTTGTAGGACTAAGTTGGGGGGGGTCCACCCTTCAACTATTTCTACTATACTTTACTATAATCGTTCTGACATTTGAAATTTGCCTGCTTTTCGTCAACCGTTTTTTTTATAATTACTTTCTGTTCAACCCACATAACATAGTTAACTACAGCTACCCTAGTCGCTGAACATGGTAAGTGATAATGAATACTGGTTTGCACATAATATATGAAAACAAACCTAGAATTTGGCTTTCAATTTGCAAGTTTTGAAGGATTTACGCTTGCTTTGCTTCATGTCTGGTAAGTTGAAACGAAATCAATTGAGTTAGAACTAAGAGCTACCATATGCGTTCAATTCGGGCAGTGACTCACCATGGTAACCGAAATTCCCAGTGTGAAAGTTTGGAACGGTCCCTCGGTTCTCTGTTCGTCCATCGAATTTGTCCTTCTTCGTCTTCAAATGAAGCTAAATAGTTTTCAACCCTTTGCAATAAACATCAGTTTTTTGCTCATTCTAGAATTTGACACAAGTGACCTCTTTGTCGCCTATGACTGCATCACTTTGAATAAGCTCCTTTTTGCACTGGAAATAAACCACACTCCGGTGTTTGATATGTTATCATAGTTTTATCATTTTGGAAATAAGAGGTGTATTGAAATTTTCTATCCAGATGGAAAGTGCTGCTTAAGATAAGAGGCTCCTTTACAGGAAGGGTTCATATTTCTATGAGGCTCGAGTAGTTAGACACTGCTGGTTTAAAAACCACTCTGGACTTTTCTAGTCTGTTTAAGAACACTCGTTTCATGAGCTTGGTAAGTCAATTACATAATTCAATTAATTACGCCAAATAATTGTAAGTGACTTTCATAGCAATTGGTAAATATAGAGACTTATAGGAAAATTGTCGTGTGGTCTTACATTGCTGGGGGGAGGGGAGTAATCATGCTTTTTAGGCCAAAATTTGCGTTTTTATTAATGGTTTATTCAAGCACCTACCCATTTTTTTGCTGGGGTGGGTGGGTATAGGGGGTAACTTAATTAAAATTAATTGTTTAATTTATTTAATTAATTAAATTAATTTATTTTTAATAATTTAATTTCATTAATTTAATTTAATTAATTTTTTATTTGTTTAAATTAATTTTTAAAAACGCATCTTAAAGGTACTTTAGACGGGAAAACTTTCTAATGCGCGCCTAGTGGACGCGTCCTAAATCACAAGGGGCGAACTGGCATCATGTTCTAATGATTTCGGCGCCAGACTAAGTCCACGGGAATTAATTAATCGTTCTTCTTAACCCCAGTCTGTATCTCTGTGAACTTTCATGATGGGGCACCCCTCCCGCGATGGCCATTACTTCTATATTTTCAAAGTCTTTAAGCTTTATCTTGCCCTGCTATGGTAACCTAACTTCAACCCCCCAAAACACGAAAAAAAGAATTGAAATAAATAAAATATGGAAACAAATCCAGTAAAATGTTCTGCACCATGTATTCTACTAGTATCTTTACTTTGAGCAGCTCTATTTTGGCTGCTCAATTTTACTTTATGAGGGGATTTTCTGTGGGGAAAATGTTTTTGGGGGATTTTCAAGGGGGGATGATCTCTAGGGGAATCAGCCTAGAGCCAAAAAATAGCTGATTGCAAGAGATTCCGAAAGCAGTTTCCCGTGACCCAGCAAAACACGGAGGAAGTCCATCATAACCCGTTGAGCACAGGTGCGGATTCAGACCTAATGCAAGAGGTACTCTCGCTGTCTACCCTCATGTAGAACTAACTGGAACAGGTTAAGTGACGTTGAACAAGGACGCTCCCCCAAAATTATGCTAAAACTTATATGTCTACCCATAACCTTTCGTTTATAGTTAAGAAAGATGCGACATACTTTTTACCTTGATATTGTTCAGTCGTAGCAACAAGTGATGCCCATTTGGGATGGGGAGGGCATTTGATACATGTCAGACTTAGTCAAAACCTGGGCCATTCATGGTCCCCTAAGTAGTATTTTACCTTATTTCACGATGTTATTTTTTAAAGCAACCTTAAATCATGATACTTAAGGTAAAAACGTGAAAATTAACGTTTACGGACAACAGACGTTTATTATAAAAAGGAAGAGACTGTTTTTTTCTTAATAAAGCAATTTCTGTGCAACTGCCCTTTTCCGTTTTTACTCCTCAGTTTTTAGTGACTCTCAGTGTGAACCAGACACCTACGCAGCTTTATATTTCGGGATAAAACTTCAAAAAATTGCAAATAGTTTGAAAATATAAAATAGCAAAAATCAGGGGGCATGGTACTGGCCCGAGGGCCACTCCCAACCTCGGCATACCTTTTTATTATCGACGCTTTTTCTGTTGGCTTTTGCGACCTTTGATTTCTGTACATTCGAAAAGTAAATTACTTATATGTCAATAAACGGCTACATTTTAGGATATTATATTTCAAGTTGCACAAGCAACCTTAGATTCTTTTTGGATACCGTTACCAATGTTTTTACGGTTGGAAAATCTGCACATTCCATTGGTACATACAGATACATGGTTAAGGGGTGGGGGATCAGAATATTTTTGCTAGCAGAGGAAGGGGTCAAAAATATAAACAGTTCATTTTATATTTACGTTTTAAAAGTTATGGCGGGTATAAATTGCCCATTAGACCGACCCCCCCCCCTCCACAGTTGGCTTACTCACTATTGATAGGAGCCCTTAAATATATCCCTACAAAACTTAGTCTAGTTATATATTTTAAGGGGTATCGCTTTCAGATTCTAATAGTGCTAAAGTGTCTTATTTTGGTGCTTGGGAAATAGGTAAATTTGAGCCAAAAATGTGTCAAAAGGGATGGAGACGTGGAAATGTTCGGGTAAAAATATGCACAATTTTAAAAATTAATTTTTTTTTTCACAATATATAGCATACATTGCATCGACTTTATAGGCACTACAGCCATCAAACCTTCTAATATCAACTCCCTAGCTATTGCAGCAAGTATTTAGGTTGTGTCATTGACAAGATAATGCGATCGTATCGAACAGTTCGTGCTAACGAACTGTATAGTAAGAGTGACTCGTCTCAATAGTAACCGAAACTCTAGAAAACGGAATTTCAATATAAATAGATATATTAAAAGAATCGGATTCTTATGCTGATTTTAAGTATATAAGTTTCAACAAGTTTACCCAAATCTATCAAAAGTTACGAGCGTGAGAAAATTTGCCTTATTTTCAAAAAAAGGGAAAAACACCCCCTCATAGAATCTTAATGAAAATCACACCATCAGATTCAGCGTATCAGAAAACCTTACTGTAGAGGTTTCAAGCTCCTATCTGCAATAATGTGGAATTTTGTATTTTTTGTCAGAAGAAAGATCACGGATGCGTGTTTATTTGCCTTTTTTTTCATCTTTTCCCCAGGGGTGATCGTATTGACCCAGAGGTCCTAGAATTTTGCGAGAGGGCTCATTCAAACGGAAATTAAAAGTTCTAGTGTCTTTTTAATCAAAAAACAAAAAATTAAAAATAGAATAGATTTTACAAAAACTGCATTTTTGATGTCTTTTTATACTGCAGTCTTTTCAAAGATATTTGATTTTTTATGCAATCATAATGAAGAGAAGGGACGACTAGAAAACGAAAACATATTACTCTAATTTTCGATTATCCGACATCCCGTATCGGTCACATTGTAAAACATTTAAATAAAGATCAAACTAAAAAAGAAAGTTTCTTGAAGAAGCCAGATTTTATAGAAATGATGAGCTTTGTGCTAGTGACGCAATAACAGATGCATTATTTTTAACCTTTTTCTTAAGTCTATCTGGGACGTTGTTCTGATTCTAGCTTTTGAAAAATAGCCACTTTGTATTTTTGTTAGTCCTGTGCTGCCGTTTGGGTCAGTTGATATCAGTTCCTCACCTCATTTTTTGCATAAAATACCTACTTTTTTTCTTATTCTCCCCTTGAAAACCTAATTGTCACGAAATGTTCATATACTGACTATGTTTTACTTCTGTGGCCTACAGTGTGGGTCATTGTTGATTAGTTTCTAACTTCATACCATTTTACCTTCTTATATAATTCGATATCGATGCTCCCCAAAGCGATTTTAGGTGTAAAACTTAAGACCTTGTATTAACCTTGAAATACACATTTACTGTTATTACTTTTAGTTTTTCTGTTGTTAAAATCTGGCGGTCACTTTATACTCTATTAGTATTCTAAGGTCTTTGATGGTGAACAGTATAAACTAATCCACAACAGAGTGCTGATCTCATCTAGGAGCTGTTTTGTTTTTCTTTTTTTAATCCCCCCTCCTCACCTCTCTATGGAACTAATTTCTTTACTTTTCAAAACTGCCAACTATTCAAAACTGCCAGTTGCATTTATATACCAACTTCACCCGCAAAAAAAAAAAAAAAAAAAACAAATTTAAATACTTGAAGCTGTTAAAGACACGATTATAAGAAAATAAAACGCTTCGCAAATATTCTTGTTTTGTTCCTTTTACTAGTTTTTTTTTTTATTTGCTGGAAGAAAAAAACAAGTTAGCGCTAAAACTCATCCAAAAAATTTATTTTCTTAAAAGGTGATCTTTTGAGCTGTGTGCTAAATGCCGCTGTTAAATACAACCTCTATTTTTTTCTAAGTGCCCTATCTATTTTTGATATTTGGGATGTGCTGCCTTCTGCTTGCAAACAACCAAATAGCTTACATACCCCTTTGCCTTTTATGGACAAAAAATTGATGATTGTAATGTTTGATCTTTACCCGTCATTTAAAAAGTCGCCAAGAAAAAACATGAGATTTTAATATTGCCAAAACGGAGACGTTTCCTACTTTCCGTCACCTGTATACATCTTGGAGTGTCAATTGTTTCGCCACGCCTGACTTAGTTCGCGTAACAAACAACTTCTCCATCACGCCACGCGTCCTTAGGGTACGCGAGCACCCTTCTGTGTGACACTTGCCTCATGGTGTACGTGATTTTGAATGTGAGCAACGCCTCGGAGTAACCTCATTCAGTATGTATAAACATGTTTCTGAGGAATTTTCTATGTATTAATGAGAACTCAAATTTCTGCTTTAGTGAACGAAAAAAAGTATCAAATGACAAAAAAAAAAAAAAAAAAAAAAAAAATACAATAGAGATTTTAACAATCTCCTGATGTAATAGTTCATAGCAATAAGTCATTCTTGACCGATTACCCATCCAAGTACCTAAGGGAATGGAAGGAATTGCAACGAATATTGTAATGAAATATTTTTCTAAGGAACATGAAACATATATGAAAGGCCTGAAAAAATGATTTCGAAACCCAAGAATACATCTAGAAATCTAGCGCATTGAAGTTATCTTATTTTGCTGAGGGCGAGGAAAAGGGTTGTTTTTTTACGGCTTTGAAAAATATTCTCTACGTTCGCCTCAGTTATGTCGTAGCTAGATTTTGGAGTGGCGTTTTGGTCGAAAGTATTATAAATTAACTATAGCAATAGATTCAGATTTTTTGCATGTCTGACCAAAAATATTGCCAAAGTACACGCATTCTTTGGAGGGGAGGGATTTAAATCGCAAACCCATTTCATTCGGATTCCGCCATGATGGGCACCATAATCTTTTTATTTTTTGAACACCAGCAAAACAAATTAAAGAAAAATGGCGCTCCAATGGATAATTTCCTGAAAATTGGTGGGAATCTCCGAATTTATAAGTAGCAAAATCACGTTTTAATATTTAGTAGTCTAATGGAAGAATTCAAACCTCTAGACCCCTCGATCAGACAACGGGGAACCTGACTAGGATCCTATGCCCCCCTTCTTTCTCGCATATGGTGCACATTTGTCCCATCAAGGTGTTTTTTGATGTAGTTGCGTAGCGAATTCAATCAGTTCTTTTTCAAAGTGAATTGGGTTTGAAGATAACATCTTTGACGCTTTTCCCTTGAAAAAGATGCTTTCAGAGCATTTTTCACTTTTTGGCTGCCCTATCTTATACCAGTCATCTGGTAACACTGTTGTGCACTTGCGCAGCAGGAATAAATTTCAATATTTGGTATTTCTCAAGGGTATTTTGCAAATACACTTAATCGTGCTTATCCAGAAATTCCAGTGTAACCTACCATGCTTAAAGTTCGTGACTTTTTTCCACCGTGTTTTTAGCTTCATTGGCTTCATCTGATATCAGTTTTGGGAAGGATAAATCTAGTAAAAAACGCCTGGGACAACTTGCATTACCGAATGCCCACTCAAGTATCTATATGAGTAGTAACCATCTATTGAATTCTATGGCCCCTATGTACCAAACAGGTTTTTCTGGTAGTATCCTATTCTACAGGGCATTACACCTTTGCCAAGAGATTTACGCAATACCAGTCCTATAGCTAATACTTCTACGATGCTGATTAAGGACAAGTTTTTCTGACGTACAGACAGGTTTTTTTTTGTTTAGCATTTGCAAAAAAGGGGTAATTAGTGATTGGAAAATTTTTTAATGCTTTTACAATCGGAGATGTTTGATTAACCTTTGCAAAAAAAGGGGTAAGGGGATTTGCGAATTGGAGGAGATGTCATGATTATGTACTGTATAATACACAAGTGATGTTTTGGAGAGCATTGTCAATTTAACGAGAAATGAGAGCTCGCTTCATATACAGGATAATTTGCATTCATCATAGTTTTTAATGATGTTCCTTTTTTGTTATTGCGAAAGGGTTACCAAATTGGTGATTAAGACGGGCTTTGTCTAATTCTAGCCGGAAACTCAGAATTGATAGGAGGCAAGATCAAAAAAGGGGTAATTAGTGATTGGAAAATTTTTTAATGCTTTTACAATCGGAGATGTTTGTTTAACATTTGCAAAAAGGGGTAATGGAATTTGCGAATTGGAGGAGATGTCGTGATTATGTACTGTATAATACACAAGTGATGTTTTGGAGAGTATTGTCAATTTAACGAGAAATGACTGAAAAGTGTTTTGAGGGAGATGGGTTGCATGGAGGGTTGAGTTGCATGAGAGTTCAGTTTTCAACCAGACTGGACTTTACGTTCCTTCCTATGCTATTGTGGGTCTTTACGTTGATTAAGGACAAGTTTTTATGACACAATTTACAGACCAGATTTCTAGTTCATATATTTTTTGATAACTTGATAGGTGATTTGAATAAAAGGAATTCAAATATTTTGTCTATGAAATAGAAGCTAACTCAATTTGCGAAAAGGTACTCCATTTTCACTACTGTGATCTGATTGAATTGTCGCCGACAATGAGATTTAATCGCTGCTAAGCCTATTGTTATTGCGAAAGGGTTACTCAATTTACTTCTTAGTGTTAAATGACAGATTTCCAAATACGATCATTTTGAAAAGCAGACAAAAAAATTGGTTTGTTCCCTCATTTCTGTAGGGCAGGAGATAACTTAATTTACTTAGACAATGAACGATATTAATTAGTGATTGATTGTATCAGTGGAGAAAAAAAAGGATTAAACTGATTAACAGTTAAGGTAACCCCAAAGGAGCTGTTAACTGAGGTAATTTGTTATAAATTTGAAAAATACCTAACGACGAATCGGAAATGGTTGATTAACATTTGCAAAAAAAGGGGTAATGGGATTTGCGAATTGGAGGAGATGGGGTGGTTATGCACTGTATAATACACAAGTGATGTTTTGGAGAGTATTGTCAATTTAAATAGGATCTAACGTTCCCCGAGGGGTTTAGTTAAATTGGGTTGAGTTGCACGAAGGTTCAGTAGTACGAGAGTTCAGTAGCACGGGGGTTCAGTTGTACAGGGTTTCGGTTATACAGGGGTTCAGTTACATGGAGGGATTCAGTTGAACGAGGGGGGACTTTGGGCAGTGTGTGTCTCTTTAGGCTGTGTGTCTCTTTGGGCAGTTTGAATCTTTATGGTCTGTGTGTGCCTCTTTTGGCTGTTTGTGTCGTTTTGGGCTTTGCGTCTCTCTTTGGTCTGTATGTGTCTCTTTGGGCTGTTTGAGTCTTTTAGGTCTGTGTTTGTCTCTTTGGGTTGTGTTTCTCTTTGGCATGTCTGTGTCTCTTTGAGCTGTTTGTGTCTCTTGAGACTGTGTGTGTCTCTTTGGGCTGTGTGTCTCTTTGAGCTGTTTGAGTCTTTTTGGTCTGTTTGTGTGTCTCTTTGGGCTGTTTGAGTCTTTTTGGTCTGTGTTTGTCTCTTTGGGCTGTTTGTGTCTCTTTGGGCTGTGTGTGTTTCTTTGGGCTTTGTGCGTCTCTTTGGGCTGTGTGTCTCGGTGGACTGTTTGAGTCTTTTTGATCTGTTTGTGTCTCTTTGGGCTGTTTGAGTCTTTTTGGGCTGTGTTTGTCTCTTTGGGCTTCTGTCTCTTTGGGCTGTTTGTGTTTCTTTGGGCTATGTGTGTCTCTTTGGGCTGTTTGAGTCATTTTGGTCTGTGTGTCTTTCTTTTGGCTGTTTGTGTCTCTTAGGAGTCGTATGTGCCTCTTTGGGCTATGTGTGTCTCTTTGGGGCGTTTGAATCTTTTGGTCTGTATGTGTCTGTATGGGCGTTTTTTTGGTCTGTGTGTGTTTCTTTTGACTATTTGTGTCTCTTAGAGGCCATGTGTGTCTCTTTGGGCAATGTGTGTCTCTTTGGAGGGTTTGAATCTTTTTGGTATGTATGTGTCTGTATGGGCGTTTTTTTGTCTCTTTGGGCTGTGTGTGTGTCTCTTTGGGCTTTGTGTGTCTCTTCGAACTGTGTGTATGTCTCTTTAGCCTGTGTGTGTCTCTTTGGGCTGTGTGTGTCTCTTTAGGCTGTATGTCTCTTTGGGCAGTTTGAATCTTTATGGTCTGTGTGTGCCTCTTTTGGCTGTTTGTGTCTCTTCGGGCTTTGTGTCTCTCTGTTGGATGTGTGCGTCTCTTGTCTCTTTGGGCTGTGTGTCTCTTTGAGCTGTTTGAGTCTTTTTGGTCTGTTTGTGTGTCTCTTTGAGCTGTTTGAGTCTTTTTGATCTGTGTTTGTCTCTTTGGGCTGTTTGTGTCTCTTTGGGCTGTGTGTGTTTCTTTGGGCTTTGTGCGTCTCTTTGGGCTGTGTGTCTCGTTGGACTGTTTGAGTCTTTTTGATCTGTTCGTGTCTCTTTGGGCTGTTTGAGTCTTTTTTTGGGCTGTGTTTTGTCTCTTCGGGCTTCTGTCTCTTTGGGCTGTTTGTGTTTCTTTGGGCTATGTGTATCTCTTTGGGCTGTTTGAGTCATTTTGGTCTGTGTGTCTTTCTTTTGGCTGTTTGTGTCTCTTAGGGGTCGTGTGTGCCTCTTTGGGCTATGTGTGTCTCTTTGGGGCGTTTGAATCTTTTGGTCTGTATGTGTCTGTATGGGCGTTTTTTGGTCTGTGTGTGTTTCTTTGGGCTTTGTGTGTCTCTTTGGGCTATGTGTCTCGTTGGACTGTTTGAGTCTTTTTGATCTGTTTGTGTCTCTTTGAGCTGTTTGAGTCTTTTTTGGGCGGTGTTTGTCTCTTTGGGCTTCTGTCTCTTTGGGCTGTTTGTGTTTCTTTGGGCTATGTGTGTCTCTTTGGGCTGTTTGAGTCATTTTGGTCTGTGTGTGTCTCTTTAGGCTGTATGTCTCTTTGGGCAGTTTGAATCTTTTTGGTCTGTGTGTGTTTCTTTTGGCTGTTTGTGTCTCTTAGAGGCCATGTGTGTCTCTTTGGCAATGTGTGTCTCTTTGGAGGGTTTGAATCTTTTGGTATGTATGTGTCTGTATGGGCGTTTTTTTTTGTCTCTTTGAGCTGTGTGTGTGTGTCTCTTTGGGCTTTGTGTGTCTCTTCGGACTGTGTGTATGTCTCTTTAGCCTGTGTGTGTCTCTTTGGGCTGTGTGTGTCTCTTTAGGCTGTATATCTCTTTGGGCAGTTTGAATCTTTATGGTCTGTGTGTGCCTCTTTTGGCTGTTTGTGTCGTTTTGGGCTTTGTGTCTCTCTGTTGGATGTGTGCTTCTCTTTGGGCCGTGTACGTCTCTTTGAGCTGTATGTGTCTCTTTGGGTTGTGGGATGTCTCTTTGTGATGTGTGTGTCTCTTTAGGCTGTGTGTGTCTCGTTGGACTGTGTGTCTTTTTGGGGTGTCTGAGTCTTTTTGGTCTATGTTTGTCTCTTTGGGCTGTTTGTGTCTCTTTGGGCTGTGTATGTTTCTTTGGGCTTTGTGTGTCTCTTTGAGCTATGTGTCAATACGTTTAAGCAATAAATATCTTTAAGCTTAACCCGTCTTTATTCTTTAGAATAGTTCTATTGTAAGCAAGTAACAAACTCTTTCCTGAAGTCACCTCTTGGATACACAATGCAGAAACTTCATTTAAGAAACTATGAAAAAAATTGTAAGTAAGTAACAAATTCTTTCTTGAGGTCACCTCTTGGATACACAATACAGAAATTTCATTAAAGAAATTATGAAAAAATTGTAAGTAAATAGCAAATTCTTTCTTGAATTCACCAGCTGGATAAACAAAAAGACATTTCGTTCAAGAAATTATGACAAAATTCTAAGTAAGTAACAAACTCTTTCTTGAAGTTACCTCATGGATACACAATGCAGAAATTTCATTTAAGAAATTATGAAAAAATTTTAAGCAAGTAACAAACTCTTTCATGAAGTCACCTCGTGGATATGAAAAATTGTTAGTAAGTAGCAAATTCTTTTTTGAATTCACCTGCTGGATAAACAAAAAAGACATTTCGTTCAAGAAACTATGACAAAATTCCAAGTAAGTAACAAACTCTTTATTGTTTTCATGACTTAGATACACGATGTAGAAATTTAATTCAAGAAATTATGAAAAAATTCTCAGCAAGTAACAATTTCTTTCTTGAAGTCAACTCTTGTGTAGAAATTTAATTCAAGAAATTATGAAAAAATTCTCAGTAAGTAACAATTTCTTTCTTGAAGTCAACTCTTGGATACACAATACGGAAATTTCATTGTAACTAAGTAGCAAATTCTTTCTTGAATTCACCTGTTGGATAAACAAAAAGACATTTCGAAGTCAACTCTTGGATACACAATATGGAAATTTCATTCAAGAAATGATGAAAATATTTGTAAGTAAGTAACAAACTCTTTATTGATTTCACCTCTTGGATATACAGTACAGATACTTCATTCAAGAAATTATGAAAAAATCGCAAGTAAGTAACTTTTTTTCTCTTTATCACAAACAATTTTCACTTAGCTACACGATGTAGAAATTTAATTCAAGAAATTATGAAAAAATTCTCAGTAAGTAACAATTTCTTTATTTTACTTAGCTACACGAGTAGAAATTTAATTCAGAAATATGAAAATTCTCATAAGTAAATTTCTTCTTGAAGTCACTCTTGGATACAGTTGGGTGATCAGTTCATTAGAGTGGCGCGCCATTCTAAGTGAACCTAGATCAACCCAACTTTTTGGATATCTCTCTCACTATGACTCTGTTTGTGTGTCGTGTCTGTGCGTGTCTCGTCTCTATGTGTGTGTGTGTCATCTCTGTGGGTGTGTTGTCTAAAAAAACAGTCTGGTTGAAAACGTGGAGTTTTCGTACTGCTCACTTTTTGCAATGTTTAGGAACCAGTGGGAATCCCCGCTCGTTTGGAAAGGTGCCAAGGAAAGGCATGCAAATAGCATGTAGTTTCAAAACGTGTTTAATCACGTTTCTTGAATGAAGTATCTGTACTGTATATTCAAGAGGTGAAATAAAGCTATGTCGACTTTGCATGTCTCTCGTGTTGTCTAAAAAAAAAACAGTCTGGTTGAAAACGTGGAGTTTTCGTACTGCTCACTTTTTTGCAATGTGTAGGAAGCAGTGGGGAATCCCCGCTCATTTGGAAAGGTGCCAAGGAAAGGCATGCAAATAGCATGTAGTTTCAAAACGTGTTTAATCACGTTTCTTGAATGAAGTATCTGTACTGTATATTCAAGAGGTGAAATCAATAAAGAGATTGTTACTTACTTACAAATACTTTCATAATTTCTTGAATGAAATTTCCGTATTGTGTATCTAAGAGTTGACTTCAAGAAAGAAATTGTTACTTACTGAGAATTTTTTCATAATTTCTTGAATTAAATTTCTACATCATGTAGCTAAGTGAAAATTGTTTGTGATAAAGAGAAAAAAAGTTACTTACTTGCGATTTTTTCATAATTTCTTGAATGAAGTATCTGTACTGTATATCCAAGAGGTGGAATCAATAAAGAGTTTGTTACTTACTTACAAATATTTTCATAATTTCTTGAATGAAATTTCCGTACTGTGTATCCAAGAGTTGACTTCAAGAAAGAAATGGTTACTTACTGAGAATTTTTTCATAATTTCTTGAAATTAATTTCTACATCGTTTATCTAACTCGTGAAAACAATAAAGAGTTTGTTACTTACTTAGAATTTTGTCATAATTTCTTGAACGAAATGTCTTTTTGTTTATCCAACAGGTGAATTCAAGAAAGAATTTGCTACTTAGACTGAGAATTTTTTCATAATTTCTTGAATTTAATTTCTACATCGTATATCTAACTCGTGAAAACAATAAAGAGTTTGTTACTTACTTAGAATTTTGTCATAATTTCTTGAATGAAATGTCTTTTTGTTTATTCAACAAGTGAATTCAAGAAAGAATTTGCTACTTAGTTACAATTTTTTCATAATTTCTTGAATGAAATTCCCGTATTGTGTATCCAAGAGTTGACTTCAAGAAAGAAATTGTTACTTACGAGTTGACTTCAAGAAAGAAATGGTTACTTACTGAGAATTTTTTCATAATTTCTTGAAATTAATTTCTACATCGTTTATCTAACTCGTGAAAACAATAAAGAGTTTGTTACTTACTTAGAATTTTGTCATAATTTCTTGAACGAAATGTCTTTTTGTTTATCCAACAGGTGAATTCAAGAAAGAATTTGCTACTTAGACTGAGAATTTTTTCATAATTTCTTGAATTTAATTTCTACATCGTATATCTAACTCGTGAAAACAATAAAGAGTTTGTTACTTACTTAGAATTTTGTCATAATTTCTTGAATGAAATGTCTTTTTGTTTATTCAACAAGTGAATTCAAGAAAGAATTTGCTACTTAGTTACAATTTTTTCATAATTTCTTGAATGAAATTCTCGTATTGTGTATCCAAGAGTTGACTTCAAGAAAGAAATTGTTACTTACTGAGAATTTTTTCATAATTTCTTGAATTAAATTTCTACATCGTGTAGCTAAGTGAAAATAAGAAATTGTTACTTATGAAATTTTTCATAATTTCTTGAATTAAATTTCTACATCGTGTAGCTAAGTGAAAATTGTTTGTGATAAAGAGAAAAAAAGTTACTTACTTGCGATTTTTTCATAATTTCTTGAATGAAGTATCTGTACTGTATATCCAAGAGGTGAAATCAATAAAGAGTTTGTTACTTACTTACAAATATTTTCATCATTTCTTGAATGAAATTTCCATATTGTGTATCCAAGAGTTGACTTCGAAATGTCTTTTTGTTTATCCAACAGGTGAATTCAAGAAAGAATTTGCTACTTAGTTACAATGAAATTTCCGTATTGTGTATCCAAGAGTTGACTTCAAGAAAGAAATTGTTACTTACTGAGAATTTTTTCATAATTTCTTGAATTAAATTTCTACACAAGAGTTGACTTCAAGAAAGAAATTGTTACTTGCTGAGAATTTTTTCATAATTTCTTGAATTAAATTTCTACATCGTGTATCTAAGTCATGAAAACAATAAAGAGTTTGTTACTTACTTGGAATTTTGTCATAGTTTCTTGAACGAAATGTCTTTTTTGTTTATCCAGCAGGTGAATTCAAAAAAGAATTTGCTACTTACTAACAATTTTTTCATATCCACGAGGTGACTTCATGAAAGAGTTTGTTACTTGCTTAAAATTTTTTCATAATTTCTTAAATGAAATTTCTGCATTGTGTATCCATGAGGTAACTTCAAGAAAGAGTTTGTTACTTACTTAGAATTTTGTCATAATTTCTTGAACGAAATGTCTTTTTGTTTATCCAGCTGGTGAATTCAAGAAAGAATTTGCTATTTACTTACAATTTTTTCATAATTTCTTTAATGAAATTTCTGTATTGTGTATCCAAGAGGTGACCTCAAGAAAGAATTTGTTACTTACTTACAATTTTTTCATAGTTTCTTAAATGAAGTTTCTGCATTGTGTATCCAAGAGGTGACTTCAGGAAAGAGTTTGTTACTTGCTTACAATAGAACTATTCTAAAGAATAAAGACGGGTTAAGCTTAAAGATATTTATTGCTTAAACGTATTGACACATAGCTCAAAGAGACACACAAAGCCCAAAGAAACATACACAGCCCAAAGAGACACAAACAGCCCAAAGACAAACATAGACCAAAAAGACTCAGACACCCCAAAAAGACACACAGTCCAACGAGACACACACAGCCTAAAGAGACACACACATCACAAAGAGACATCCCACAACCCAAAGAGACACATACAGCTCAAAGAGACGTACACGGCCCAAAGAGAAGCACACATCCAACAGAGAGACACAAAGCCCAAAACGACACAAACAGCCAAAAGAGGCACACACAGACCATAAAGATTCAAACTGCCCAAAGAGATATACAGCCTAAAGAGACACACACAGCCCAAAGAGACACACACAGGCTAAAGAGACATACACACAGTCCGAAGAGACACACAAAGCCCAAAGAGACACACACACAGCTCAAAGAGACAAAAAAAAACGCCCATACAGACACATACATACCAAAAAGATTCAAACCCTCCAAAGAGACACACATTGCCCAAAGAGACACACATGGCCTCTAAGAGACACAAACAGCCAAAAGAAACACACACAGACCAAAAAGATTCAAACTGCCCAAAGAGACATACAGCCTAAAGAGACACACACAGACCAAAATGACTCAAACAGCCCAAAGAGACACACATAGCCCAAAGAAACACAAACAGCCCAAAGAGACAGAAGCCCAAAGAGACAAACACCGCCCAAAAAAGACTCAAACAGCTCAAAGAGACACAAACAGATCAAAAAGACTCAAACAGTCCAACGAGACACATAGCCCAAAGAGACGCACAAAGCCCAAAGAAACACACACAGACCAAAAAAAAACGCCCATACAGACACATACAGACCAAAAGATTCAAACGCCCCAAAGAGACACACATAGCCCAAAGAGGCACACACGACCCCTAAGAGACACAAACAGCCAAAAGAAAGACACACAGACCAAAATGACTCAAACAGCCCAAAGAGATACACATAGCCCAAAGAAACACAAACAGCCCAAAGAGACAGAAGCCCGAAGAGACAAACACAGCCCAAAAAAGACTCAAACAGCCCAAAGAGACACGAACAGATCAAAAAGACTCAAACAGTCCAACGAGACACACAGCCCAAAGAGACGCACAAAGCCCAAAGAAACACACACAGCCCAAAGAGACACAAACAGCCCAAAGAGACAAACACAGATCAAAAAGACTCAAACAGCTCAAAGAGACACACAAACAGACCAAAAAGACTCAAACAGCTCAAAGAGACACACAGCCCAAAGAGACAAGAGACGCACACATCCAACAGAGAGACACAAAGCCCGAAGAGACACAAACAGCCAAAAGAGGCACACACAGACCATAAAGATTCAAACTGCCCAAAGAGACATACAGCCTAAAGAGACACACACAGCCCAAAGAGACACACACAGGCTAAAGAGACATACACACAGTTCGAAGAGACACACAAAGCCCAAAGAGACACACACACAGCCCAAAGAGACAAAAAAACGCCCATACAGACACATACATACCAAAAAGATTCAAACCCTCCAAAGAGACACACATTGCCCAAAGAGACACACATGGCCTCTAAGAGACACAAATAGTCAAAAGAAACACACACAGACCAAAAAACGCCCATACAGACACATACAGACCAAAGATTCAAACGCCCCAAAGAGACACACATAGCCCAAAGAGGCACATACGACTCCTAAGAGACACAAACAGCCAAAAGAAAGACACACAGACCAAAATGACTCAAACAGCCCAAAGAGACACACATAGCCCAAAGAAACACAAACAGCCCAAAGAGACAGAAGCCCAAAGAGACAAACACAGCCCAAAAAGACTCAAACAGCCCAAAGAGACACAAACAGATAAAAAAGACTCAAACAGTCCACCGAGACACACAGCCCAAAGAGACGCACAAAGCCCAAAGAAACACACACAGCCCAAAGAGACACAAACAGCCCAAAGAGACAAACACAGACCAAAAAGACTCAAACAGCCCAAAGAGACACACAAACAGACCAAAAAGACTCAAACAGCTCAAAGAGACACACAGCCCAAAGAGACACACACAGTCTCAAGAGACACAAACAGCTCAAAGAGACACAGACATGCCAAAGAGAAACACAACCCAAAGAGACAAACACAGACCTAAAAGACTCAAACAGCCCAAAGAGACACATACAGACCAAAGAGAGACGCAAAGCCCAAAACGACACAAACAGCCAAAAGAGGCACACACAGACCATAAAGATTCAAACTGCCCAAAGAGACACACAGCCTAAAGAGACACACACTGCCCAAAGTCCCCCCTCGTTCAACTGAATCCCTCCATGTAACTGAACCCCTGTATAACCGAAACCCTGTACAACTGAACCCCCGTGCTACTGAACTCTCGTACTACTGAACCTTCGTGCAACTCAACCCAATTTAACTAAACCCCTCGGGGAACGTTAGATCCTATTTAAATTGACAATACTCTCCAAAACATCACTTGTGTATTATACAGTGCATAACCACCCCATCTCCTCCAATTCGCAAATCCCATTACCCCTTTTTTTGCAAATGTTAATCAACCATTTCCGATTCGTCGTTAGGTATTTTTCAAATTTATAACAAATTACCTCAGTTAACAGCTCCTTTGGGGTTACCTTAACTGTTAATCAGTTTAATCCTTTTTTTCTCCACTGATACAATCAATCACTAATTAATATCGTTCATTGTCTAAGTAAATTAAGTTATCTCCTGCCCTACAGAAATGAGGGAACAAACCAATTTTTTTTGTCTGCTTTTCAAAATGATCGTATTTGGAAATCTGTCATTTAACACTAAGAAGTAAATTGAGTAACCCTTTCGCAATAACAATAGGCTTAGCAGCGATTAAATCTCATTGTCGGCGACAATTCAATCAGATCACAGTAGTGAAAATGGAGTACCTTTTCGCAAATTGAGTTAGCTTCTATTTCATAGACAAAATATTTGAATTCCTTTTATTCAAATCACCTATCAAGTTATCAAAAAATATATGAACTAGAAATCTGGTCTGTAAATTGTGTCATAAAAACTTGTCCTTAATCAACGTAAAGACCCACAATAGCATAGGAAGGAACGTAAAGTCCAGTCTGGTTGAAAACTGAACTCTCATGCAACTCAACCCTCCATGCAACCCATCTCCCTCAAAACACTTTTCAGTCATTTCTCGTTAAATTGACAATACTCTCCAAAACATCACTTGTGTATTATACAGTACATAATCACGACATCTCCTCCAATTCGCAAATTCCATTACCCCTTTTTGCAAATGTTAAACAAACATCTCCGATTGTAAAAGCATTAAAAAATTTTCCAATCACTAATTACCCCTTTTTTGATCTTGCCTCCTATCAATTCTGAGTTTCCGGCTAGAATTAGACAAAGCCCGTCTTAATCACCAATTTGGTAACCCTTTCGCAATAACAAAAAAGGAACATCATTAAAAACTATGATGAATGCAAATTATCCTGTATATGAAGCGAGCTCTCATTTCTCGTTAAATTGACAATGCTCTCCAAAACATCACTTGTGTATTATACAGTACATAATCATGACATCTCCTCCAATTCGCAAATCCCCTTACCCCTTTTTTTTGCAAAGGTTAATCAAACATCTCCGATTGTAAAAGCATTAAAAAATTTTCCAATCACTAATTACCCCTTTTTTGCAAATGCTAAACAAAAAAAAACCTGTCTGTACGTCAGAAAAACTTGTCCTTAATCAGCATTGTAGAAGTATTAGCTATAGGACAGGTATTGCGTAAATCTCTTGGCAAAAGGTGTAATGCCCTGTAGAATAGGATACCTACCAGAAAAACCTGTTTGGTACATAGGGGCCATAGAATTCAATAGATGGTTACTACTTATATGCTGTGGTTTTTAGGCGAATACCCCCCCGGAAAATACCTCCCCGGAAAATACCCCCCCCCTCCTCGGAAAATAAGGCTTTTTTCCGTAGGGGGAGGAACTTTGGCACTTGTGTATTATGTGCCACTCACTCGACTTTACGCTGTGTAAAATTCGAGAACACACCGGTTTTTTTGTTAGTTTCTTCGTTACTTTAGAAATAAATTTGCGCTATAGATTTGCACATTAGGGGGGGGGGGGGTAAGCATAGCGGGTCTGCATGCAAAATGTGTTCGGTACAATTATTCTGCATATTAGATAGATAGAAAAATAAGTGTATTTTAAAGCCAAATATACGGCCATGAACACAGTAAAATAACACAAATGAAAGGCATAAATAACATAAACTTTGATCAGCTATCAAACAGTTCGTGGTAACGAACTGTAAGTAAGGAGCGACCTGGCTCAATAGTAACCGAAACTCTAAAAAACGGAATTTTGATACCAGTAGATACATCAAAAGAATCGGATCTTTATGCTGATTTCAAATATATAAATTTCATCAAGCTTAGTCTTACCCATCTAAAGTTACGAGCCTGAAAAACTTCGGCTTATTTTTGGAAAAAGGGGGAAAACCCCCTAAAAGTGATAGAATCTCAATGAAAATCAAACCATAAGATTAAGCGCAACAGAAAACCCTACTGCAGATGTTTCAAGCTCCTGTCTGCAAAAATGTGGAATTTTGTATTTTTTGCCAGAAGAAAGATCACGGATGCGTGTTTATTTGTTTTTTTTTTATTTATTTATTTCCCATTACATCCCATTACATTCTATTACATCCCATTACATCCCATTACTTAATTTTTTTTTGCTGCAACCAAATCATATAGAAAAAAAATTGTGGAAAACTTGTTAGGGGTCACTCAGTCACAAATTAGAACATATATTTTTCCTTATTATGGGTCAAAATCTATTGGCAGGCAGCCAACAATGGGGCAACAAAATTTTTTTCCATGGTTATTCCCTATTCTGCTTTTTTTTCCTTTGGTTTCCTTATAATTACTATATATTCCCAAATTTCCAGGTGGGGGCCATGGCCCCCTGTCTCCCCTCTCCCCCTTGCCGGTGCTCATGGCCTCGTTAAGCCAAAAATGAGTAGAAATAAATTCAAATAATTTTCCAAGCGTAAAACTACCATAAATCACCATAAATAAATGAATTGAACCCAAAACGAACAGAAATAACAATAAATAACCTATTCAAACTCAAATAGCAACAATTAGCATGAGTAGGGCTGAAAACCCCCGCACCTCCTCAAGACCAGAAAGTAATTTGCACTTTGCTGAAAACAAAATACATTTTAAATGTTTTCACTTTTTTGACTTCAACAAATAAAGAAGTATTATATGTTTATAATGTTTTAAATATAAATGTCTTTACTTTTGTAACTTTAATAAATCAAATAATATTAACATCTTGATTACTAAATATCAGTATATGTATATTAAACTGACAATGCACATTTATTTGGAAATTTTTCAGGGAGTTTTGGCCTTGGAAGGCATAGGGGTTTTGAGCCCTACTCGTGTTAATTTCTGCTCGTTTTGAGTTTGACACGGTTATATATTCTAATTCCTGTTCGTTTTGGGTTTCATTTATTTATCGAGGCTGATTTGTGGTAGTTTCACGCTTGGTAGATTATTTGATTTTATTTTTGCTCATTTTTGGTTTAATGGAGTTCTTTACTTTTCTTTGAAAAACTTATTTAGTGGAAAAAGTTTTTTTTTTTAATTAATTACTGTTCGTTTTATATTGACATAGTCTTTTCAGGGAAAAAGAAAATAATACTTTAAATCTTTTTGTTTTTTTAAGCCTTTATAGTTTGGCCTGCTTTTTGTCTCCTGGAGAAAAATTTTCAGCAATTTTTAACAACATACACCCTTTTAAAAATCTGGACACAAAAAGTAGTGTTTAATTTAGTTTTATACCTCCTCTAGTTGACCTGAAATAGAAAACTTGATACCATTCGCAAAAAAGATCTGTTTACTTTCTTTGATAGCTTGGATACACTTACGCTATTTTGATTTGGTTAAATTTTAAGAGCAGAGGTAGCCCCGAAAGTTTGAACATAATACCCTCAGTCGTTCTTGGAATACTTCTGAGATGCCTTATTGGGAATTAGCATTAACACAGTGCATTTTGATTGAATCTTAAAGCAACATTTAGTTTTTAAATATAATGCGCAAATGGGAGGATGGGCATGGGAGGGGGACTAGTTGTCCTCCAATCACTTTCGACGATTAAAAAGGGCATTAGCCCTTTCTATTTTCAATCGAATGAGCCCTTTTCGAAGTTCCTAAGACAACTGCTTCGATACAAAGTGTCCTGGTCTAAAAAAAAAGAAAACAAATAATACATTGTACCCACATCGCTCTTTACTATAAAAATGTCAAGCCTTCCAGTCACTTTCGACTATTAAAAAGGGCACTAGCGCTTTCAATTTCCAATCGAGTGAGCCCTTTTTGAGTTTCTACGACAACACTTTCTATAAAAACCTCATATGCCTCCAAGGCATAAATTACAACCCTTCCCCTGAGGGCTGTGAGGGGGTTGTCATCCTCAAAGACCTACGTTAAACAAAATGCTATCTCACAATTTTGATTGAATGTGTTTGGGGAAATGGTGGGCGTGAGAGGGGCGTTAGTTGCTCTCCAATCACTTTCAACTATTAAAAAGGGTACAAGCCACTCCAATTTACAATCGAATGAGCCCTTTTCGAAGTTTCTACGACAACTCCTTCGATACGAAGTGCCCTGGTCTAAGATCAAGAAAAATAAAATAAATAAATAATACATTGTGCCAACATCGTTCTTTACTTAGGCAGCGCTATTGCGCTGCCTATGAAGCCAAACTTTCTTAAACTTTTTGATGCCATATGTTTTAGCTTAATTTTGATGATTGTTTGCCTAATTTTTTTTCTTCTTCATTTTTTTTTTTTAATTTGGCACCCGCTACTGCCAAAAATTGCAGAAGTTCATATGGAAGTCTTTTCAACACAAATGGATTTGTGTTTTTTTTTTTGTCTATGTTTTTAAGACACTTCTGGTGTGTAAATTCCTCTTTTTCCCGTTCTTTAGCACTTTTCAACGGAATTAAAAAAAAAGACTCAAACAAAAGTTTCAAATTTAGAAACCTTATTTTCCAAAGGGGCAAGGGTATTTTCCGCAGGGGTTACTTTTCGTAGGGGGGGGGGGGGGGTATTTGTCGGGGGGGGGGTTTTGTTGGGGGGGGATTTTCCGGGGGGTTAAACACCCTCCGCCCCATTCAGTATATTCATTTATTTTATTTTACTGTGTTCATGGCCGTATATTTGGCTTCAAAATACACTTATTTATCTACCTATCTAACATGCAGAATAATTGTACCAAACATATTTTGCATGAAGACCCGCTATGCTTACCCCCCCCCCTAATGTGCAAATCTATAGCGCAAATTTATTTCTAAATAACGAAGAAACTAACAAAAAAAACGGTGTGTTCTCGAATTTTACACAGCGTAAACTTGAATGAGTGGCGCATAATACACGAGGAATTTTTTCGCGGATGGGGTATTTTTTTTTCGAGGGTGAGCTTTCGAAAAAGTGCATCATTTTGTGCATTTCTGTTACGTTTTTATGATTCGAAAAAAATTGGAGGGGGGGGAGGCAAACACGTTACCCCCCCCCCCCCCCCCCCCTGCATACGCCCTTGAATCGAATATATCGGTAATGCTGGAGAAAACCCGTTAGTGCGAACCCGTTTATTTGAGTATATTAATGCAAAAAACACGTAAAGCCAAATATCAAGTGTGGACCTCTCAAATGATAGAGCACTAGACTCCAGCCGTCGAGATCAAAGATTTGCGCCTGATATTGGGTTTTTTTAGCTATATAATATATTCATTCTTGGGTGAAAGTTGCGTTTGCGGACGAAAAAAAAAAACAACAAACAATGTTGGCAATAAGGGGTATACCATGAAACATACTGCAGGGAGCAAGACGCCCCCCCCCCCAGCGTGTGTGCCTAGTCTTTGAGACCATTTTCATGTAAGAACCATTGGCATAAATTCAAAAAACTTGTAGCAAAAATTCAGTAGAGGCTAGAAATCAGCCGAGTCAGGTGATCTGCATTGTATGGATAACAAGGGATATAATATAAAACATTTTTAATTAAAATCAGGATTATAATTATAAAATAGTTTGGTACTTGCATGGAATCTAGTACACACGCGAAATGTGAAGTTTGGTTAATGCTAATGAAATAAAACAAAATAGGATGAAAGTATAATAGTTTAGAAACAAGTTTGGGCTATACATTTGCACATTATGGAGGTGGGGGTGGGGGTAAAGCATAGCATATATTAAATACGTAACCTAACCTACCCATGGGCGCCCATAAGCTGAATTCCAGGGGGCAAACCTCGTCTAATTGGCACTTTTAGTGCTATATAATAGAAATCTCAGAACAAAAATATAAAAATAAGCCAGCATCAATAAGCCAGGGGGGCGGACGCCCCCTCTGCCCCCCCCCCCCCTTATGGGCGCCTACTACCTTAACCTAATCTTACCTAGGTAGGCTACCTTTTTTTTGCCTCTTCAACTCCAAAAGACCAAAGATTAAATAGTTTCCACGAAGTGAAAAACAACTCACTAGCTAGCGGAAACCAAGTTTTGAATAGCATCTTTGACATTCTATATGCGTTTCTCTTCGCGTTTGTACTAGATTCCATACAAGTACCAATAGTTTTTGCTTGAAGCTATTGGAGAAGGTAAACAAAATACCGGGGTATTATTAGTTCTAAAGGCCAAAACAAGGCCCAAAGGGCAAAAATGAGGACCAGAAGGGACAAAATGTGGTTTGGAGGGGTTAAAGTACGCGTGAAATTCACGCTCCTACTAAGAATCACAATAAACGGTGAAGGTCCTATTCCTCTCAGTTTCCTATGTCTTTTAATGCTGCCCTTATTTTGTCAAGACGAAGGTACAAATCGTAGATACTTTCTCTTCTGATCATTTGTTTTCATATCTGTTGATATCACACTGACAAAAGTCAAATGGTACTGAACAGAAAATGAGAAAAAAACATTTAACATTGTAAATCATATGGCAAAACAATAGTGTACTAACGATTGGAAAGTTATATTAGATCATGTTATAATCACGATTCAGCATTAGTTGATTTTCAATTTTAAATTGTAAATACATATCATTCATATTCAATGAGAAAATGTGCATGATTTTTTAAGGTTCGTGACTTTTGTGTGAGAATTTTTTTTCGCGAGTACTTAATGTCTACATTATTTATGAGAGGTCACTAATGTATAAACTTCATGCTATGTCAGGTTATTCTGATATTAGTCATATTCCGAGTGAGTCCGAATTTGGATCCCTGTATTCGTCTCGATCATGGTCGTATCCGGGAGATTAATGCCAGTTTGACCCCCCTCCCCTACACCAAATGTTTGTGCGAATTGTACACAAGTCACAACAATAAATGTAAATAAATTTTTGCCCACAGAAACCTTGATAATCACTAATCGTTTATTGTACACCTCCCTCCCAATTTTGTATCTCCCCCTCGCAAAATTGTTACCCTTCCCTCCACCCGATCAAATAATGGATGCGGTCCTGATCTCGACTGATAATATAGGAAAATAAATTATCGTTAGGAATATGAACGATAGACTTGGAAGAAAAAAAAATACAATTCTTCATGATTTAAACTTTTTGAGAAAGTGGCAATGGTAGCATTAGTGTTTGCAGGGAAATCCTCCCCCACCCGAAAAAGAAAATCCCCAGAATAGCTGATTAAACTTTGCGTTTAAAACGCGCTGTTCAGCCATGAACTTGGGGTGTATAGGTTAGGCTTGTTCAAAACTTTTGCTAGACACTCGTAAATATGAATTCTAGAAGAAATAAGGTTTTCTGAAAAAAGAGGAAGAAATGAGATTGTTGCATACTATTGTTCGAAGATCAAAAATCTCACTATTAACATATACTGCGCCAGTTATTTTATTTTTTAAAACAGAATTGGTCTCAGACTTCAAAATTAAAATGAAAAAACGATTGCCTCTGGCGTTGGCTGGCAGGAACCAGAGGAATTTGTGGGTCCAAGCCGTCCAAAGTTTCATGATTAGAAAACAGTACTTCTATATTGTAATATTAACGTCGGATTTGTAACATGAACCTCAACAGTCCTTAAATACCGATTTCGGTGAAAATGAACAATATTTAATGTTATAGCCAGATTTTGACTCTTCGGTAAAATTACGAAAACGGCGCATGTGTCTTTTGATGATAATTTTCTCATAAAATACCATAAGATACGGCGGGCACTTTCACATGATCGCTCGACTTGTGTCATTGCAGCTTAGACGTGCTTTTATCACAAGACTTCTCTGTTGACACGGAACTTTATATATATTTAAAGCTTGAAAAGGTTATAAGAGAGAAAGTTTTTGACCATTCCACCCTCCTAGCTACGACGTAGAAAGGGTTTTGTCGATTATTGTTGAAGTTGTTCGAGCAATAAGAGTAGAATTGACCTTCCATAGTTGAAATCTTGTTTTCGGTGATTCTGTTTTTCGGTCAGTAAGAACTTCCGAGCAATAAGGGTTTTTGGGCATAGAAAGAATAGAAGCACACCAGTGATGTTAGAATTCGAAATTAAAAGGATTCAGATTCGAGTTTTAATTATTTTTTTAAGGATTTGAATCAGATTTTGGATTCCAGCTGGGAAACAAAATTATAGCATATGAATTTAGTTTGTAACTGGGTTTGATAGCGACAAAGACAAATGACGGGTGAAAGAATACATTGGGCTTGCTAATTTGGCTATATATTTGCACATTAGGGGGTGGGGGTAAGATTAAGGTCCTTTACCCTCAAAACCCCCTAATGTGCAAATGTATAGCCCAATACAAGTTCAATGCATTCTGTCAGTCGTCATTTGTCTTTGTCGCTATGAAACCGGTCTTCAGAGATCTTACATTCAGAAAACTTCTCTAGTGTGTACTGGCTAATACGGAAGTACCTAAACAATAAATATAAACAGAAAGTTTTTGACCAATTTGTTATTTTGACCTGTAGAGACTTTCCGAGCAATAAGAGGCAAAAAATCACCTATACCTGAGAATCAAAAAGAAGCCACGAAGTGGTAAGACGAAGGAGCTTTTAAGCGATGTGCATTACAAAAATTAGCAACTAAAACAAATCCATTTTTTAGTTCGAATACACACTAAATTCATATGCTATAATTTTGTTTCCCAGCTGAAATCCAAACTCTGATTCAAATCCTTAAAAAAATAATTAAAACTCGAATCTGAATCCTTTTAATTTTGAATTCTAATATCACTGGTGTCTAGGTAATTAACTGAATCCTTCGTGAAAGTGAGATCTGGGAACTAGTGTTGCAAAGCTGTCAAATGGAATATGTGAAATCCTTCTAATATAAAGTAAAAAAGTGCGGCTGCCATCTACGATCGCATTTTCTTTTAATTTGTTCAAGCGAGAAAATTTGAACTCACCACTTTATTCATACGTAACTATCTCATTAGGTCTCTTTAGTGTTTCAGTGTTTTGAACCGTGTGGTAAACTGACCTCTTACACAGAAACGACCTAATTCTGTAACTACTATTAATTTTTTAGGTTTTCCATCTTGTAAACATAGAGCTGCCCATCTATTTTATTCTAGAAATGATGCCTAATATTAGCATAGATGGCATACTTGTACGCAAGGGGAGGATAAAAATGAACCCCCCGTCCCCAAGTTTTTCCTATGTTAATTATTAAAAATTGGTCATAGAAATATATCTTTCTGGGTTTTGACACCCTCCCCCTCTTTGAGTTCGACCCATGGGCACCTATTGAGACCCTGCCAATAAAAGATCTAAATAGCCAACAAAATAATTCTTACGTGGGTTAGATAGCACCGATGAAATAAAATGATCGATTTATTACCGTATCATGGAATAAAATTATATATATATATATATATATATATATATATTATATATATATATATATATATATATATATATAATATATATATATATATATATATCTATATATATATATAGTATATAATATATATATATATATATATATATTATATATATATATATATATATATATATATATATATATATATATATATATAATATATATATATATATATATATATTATATAATATATATATATATATATATATATATATATATATATATATATATATATATATCTATAGTATATATATATATATTATATATATAATATATATATATATATATATATATATATATATATATATATATGTGATATATAACCGCACAGGTAACCATATTATTTGAATTTCTTATAAATCTGGAAAACTAACTATAAATTTACAAAATGAACATGATTTTCCCTGTAAGCCTTTGACCTCTAAACCTGGTTTTTCTACCCTAAAGTAAAAACGTGGCTTCTGAGTTGTTTTTTTTACGAATCAAAATATTTAAGTAAAAGTTATATAATTTTTCAATGTGCCAAAAAAGAAAAGGCGAAACACATGCACATGTTTTGTCTTGAGCCTAAGTCAAGACAAATATCATAATAGCATACGTTTCAGCGTCGAATTAAATATATATATGAATCGAGAGCGACCCACACTTTGAAAACCTTGTTCTAATTCCTTGCAATTGTATCATGTTTGGCATCTGAATCACACGTAACAATGAAAAGCAACAATTCCAACTGCACATTAATTCAATAGCTTATTTTCTTTGGTGACAGTATTATGACATTTCCTGACAGTTTCTATATAAGCATGAAATATAGGCGGATTTGGGCCTATTCTTTGGAGGCATAGTGCATGAGTTGCAAAGACCAGAGCAGATGACTTCCCTTCTCTCTTGTTCAAATTCATCCCCTCTTTTGTTCATCTTCTAATCGATTTGCTCCACTTTCATGATTATTCAGCATTTTTTGCATTTCGTATCAGATTTAATGATTTGGGTGGGGCTGAACGACGTGGTTAGTACAGTGTAATATTTTCATAATTTTACAGAAAACGTATTGAATTCAATTTTATTCTAAATTAATCTTTTCCTTATTTTGGGATAATATCAGAAAGTAAGTACAGTAGGACAGGCGTACGCATGATGGGCTTTTGTCCTTTGCCCAGGCCTGGGTTTACCAGTAGACCCACTAGGCCCGGGCCTAGGAGGACAATAAATTAACACTGAGTGATTTTTTTCTTAACAAAAACTGGACTGATGTGATTTATCGTCAAAGTGCCAGGTTCACTCCGCCGCTGCGCCGTCTATTCACAGAAAAGTGATTTTAAAACAACACAGGAATTCCGTGGCCACTTATAAGCTGTGAGATGTCTCCCAAGAATGGCAGCTGAGAGTTCGGTATCAACATGTTCTTTCATTACTTTTGGCAAATCAGTTGTGATCTATTCAGTGCTTCCACTATCCCCGTATTTTCACGGATTTCCCTAAAAAATCTTGCAAAAACGGAGCGGCAAAAACTCTTGGGCCTAGGAGCGCCAAAGCTGTAAAGCTGGCCCTGTCTGTGTCCCCATAAAATTATAATAAAAGTTTCAGGTACTGTTGTATTAACTAACCAACGCGATATACTACATAGGGAAGATGCTTAAAAAACTAGCCAAACGGGTTTCTTTCAATAGAGAATTGGATTGCAAACCGTGGTTTGTCATTGCGTTTACAATATTAAATTTTTTTTTTTTTTTTTGGGGGGGGGGGGGTTAGGGGGGAAGGTACCTTGGTTTCTGTCAGGTTATATATTTTATATATGCTATACATTACCCCCACCCCTCTAATGTGGAAATATATAGCCGAAATTTGTTTCTAAACTATTATATTTTCATCCTATTGTGTTTATTTCATTAGCACTAACCAAAATCTTGCGTGGGTTCTAGCTAATACAACAGTACCAAAGTTCATAATACAATCTATTCTTTAATTTTTGTTTGTAGTAGCTTGCTGCGGTTTGTTATAAATCTCGAGCATTTTTTTTCTTTGTTTAATAAGTTTTGCCTCCTCTCGCTCCTGCGTACGTGTTTTTTTTCTCCAATGATATTTTCAAAAAAATAAAATAAATCGAAAGATCGAAGAAATTATAAATTTTTGATTGCCTAGTTTCTCGTGATACAAACCTTCCTATTTGCCTTTGAATAAAGTATGGGCTTCCGTCGCATCAATAATTGTCAGATATGGGAAGCTTTGCTATTTTCTCCATAATTGTTTTTTTTTTCTATATAAATTGCCTATTTTTGACACTTTTCTCGAGGTTATTTCCTCTCTCAGAAAACTTCGCCCATTTCCTGAAACAGAAACGCTTCGTATTTGCCTGCTATATGGTTTAATTTGTGGGTTTATAAAACAATTTGTTGGAATACTTGCCGGGAGACTTATTATTATTATTATTATTTTTTTTATATATATAAGATTACCTTTAACCCAGAGTCTTTCCTTCAAAAAAAAAACAAAACAAAAAAAAAACGAAAGGACTGAAAAACACGATAAACTTAGAAGAGTGATTGCACCTACAATGGATAAAAGGCTGTTATGTTAGGAGTATAATTTGGATATTGTTTAAATAATACAATTTATAATAATGAATTATAAAAGTAATACAAATATAAATGCGTGTTCTACTTCGGGAGTTGAGAAGGTGGATGGTTTAATTTGTGGGTTTATAGAACATTTTGTTGGAACATTTGCTGAGAGCCTTTTTATTTTTTTTTTTTTTTTTTGATAAGCCTTTTCACCCAGAAAGTCGTCTTTTCTTAACCTAGAAAGGTAAGCTTCCCAAAAAGTTACGTAGATGGTAAGCTTTCGTAAAAATTACTACTTGTAGAAACATTGACTTTTAAAACTCATCACTTAAGTATATTTTAAAAGTAAGTGGGAATTATCAAAAACAGATCTTCAGATAATGTTTTACACAGCACAAAAGGTTGCTTTCATTTCTTGGAGTCACATGGTATGCATGACTTCGCACGGTGTTCACCGCAGAACGGCTTTTTGCAGTGGTTGCAAAAATTGGTAGTCATTCGGCGAATGCGCGCTGGGCAAAGGCTGCAGGTCGTTCTTCTCCCTTCCACAGACGTTCCTGAATGTATTTCACCTGTCACCTCCATTGTTTGACTGATATCGAGTCTGATCGAGCGCTGCAAAGTGGGGGTTTCTAAGCGAGTGGTCATATGCGGCTGGGTCAACTCTTTGAACAGAACATTCATGAAATCCTTTCGTGAAAGTGGTCTTCCACCAGATTTGGAGATATTGAAGGAGTAGATGACATAACTGTTGATACACGCGATGTTGATCAGCCCATAAAACATGCACATGGGCCACCTGTTGGTCTTCCGAGCCGCTGACATTGAACTACACATTTGGTCAAATGTGTCTACACCGCCTTTGGTGTTATTGTAGTACTCAATGATCTCAGGCTTCTTGCTTGGATACGTGATACTGGTACCCTCATGGCAAGTTGACAGAAGCAGGACCATTTTTGATGGCTTAGGAAGATAAGACACTAGAGTCAGCTCCCGATCGAAACAGAACATTGAGGTTCCTGTGATTCTCCCTTTGCTTACAAGCAGCTCTTCCGGAATTTCTCTCTTGTTTTTTCGTACTGTACCAACTGTAGTCAGTCGATACGGTTCTTTCAGTAGTTCTGCTGCAAACGGAATCGATGTAAACCAGTTGTCAGTCGTGACATTTCTATTTGTCCCCCAGATAGGTCTTGTGAGCTCTCGCACATAGTATGGTCCTAGTGGAAATCCGTCAGTCCTTGTCGCCTTTCCCAAATATGGCATTGCATTCACCATGTACTTTGTTCCAACGTCGCACATCATGACAATCTTAAGTCCGTACTTGCTAGGTTTGTTGGGAATATACATTCTAAAAGGACAGCGTCCACGGAATCCTAAAAGCTGCTCGTCGATAGTGACGTTGATTCCTGGGCGAAAATGTTCTTTGCAGCTCTGTATGATCAATTCCCACGTTTCCCTTATAGGTGCAAACGGATCATGTTTTCTTCGTTCTTCCCGACTATTTTTGTCATCGAACCGCAAACAATTGACCAAGAATCTGAAGCGCTGACGGCTCATGGTGGCATGGTATGCAGAGCCACTCAATTGGGTGTCAAACAGCTCCTCGGTCGAAAGATGCCCATCTTTGAGTGAGCCTGAGAGAATGAGGATACCAACTAGGGCCCTAACTTCTATCTCAGTCGTTGCAGCAGTGGTTGCACTTTGCTGTGAATACGAGTCTTTCTTCCTCACTATTTCCTCGTTCGTATGTTTCGTTATTTTCTCGAAGACAGCGTTTGAAAAAAACAGGTGAAATGCTGACAGTTCACTTTTGGCCGCTTTTGCATCGCCACTTACAGGACCAGCTACACCTCTAACAATGTTTCTCGCCTTTGCCTTGTTAGGTCTGGACGGCGGGACAGCCGACCATCGATGACCATTCTTTCCTTTCAAAGATTTTTTCCTTGGAATGACAATATGTTCGTCCCCTGGCAGCTGAGAGGATAGAGGAGGGTCGTCATCGGTCTCATTTGACGATTCAGGAGATGTAGGACCTTCAGCAACGGTTTTTTTACGCTTCGAATACGGCTGGCTTAAACTCACTGTAGTAGAAAGGTTTTCATCAGGGCTGCTATATTCGTTCTCGTCTGGAGGAAAATAGTCATCATCGGAATCTTCGCTATTAGAAATGTCAAGGATTTCCTGGTCCTCCTCATCGTCTGTACAAGAATCCTCTGCTGCTTCACCATCTTCTGATTCAAGCAGACGCAGGATTTCCGCATCTGAAAGCCGTCGCGAAGTCATTCTGCAAAAAGAAAAATTTTTGCTGCTCATTTGTTAAATCAGAAAATAGCCAAATTCAGCATTTTCATGTGCTATTTCCTCACGAAATTTGCTACGAAGCTTGTCAACAACGTTAAAAAACTGATCTAACCTCATTGTCCGAAGAAGCTTACTAATTACCAAGTTTTGATCAAAAAATCCCTTTTCCTGAAATAGGTGAAAAAGTTACGTAGATGGTAAGCTTTCGTAAATTTTACTACTCACCCTTAATATCTCCCCAACCGGTTCAGATAATAAAACCTCGGTGACGGCACAAGAACTGGCTAGTCATAATATTAGCATATCGGGGAGGTCGGTTCGCGCAATGCATCCGTTTCCATGGCAACCGCGAAAAAGTGTTTTTGCGTCGTAAAATTTACGAAAGCTTACCCTTATAGGGTTAATACGTTTTATGGATGAAGGATCGTAGCTAGCCAAAAATTGCGCTTTTTGTTCATCCATTTGGGATCAAATGAATAGCAGGACGTTGTCGAAGGGGCGAGAAGAGGTTATGAGCATAGACGTATCAATTTATAATATACTGGAGAGAGCATATGTTCTGGCAAGCCCCTTGCTCTTTTTCTTCCGTGCCACCAGTGAAGGTTTTTCCTAAGGTCTTTGAAACAGGCGGAACCTGTTGTTTAGGTCTGCTTCTCCATTACAACAATTGATTGCTAGATGTATGCTGGGTGTTAACCCGCCCACGTACTGCAATGCTTTTCTGTATTACCTTGTATCATTTATATGGTCATAAGGAACGACTCAAAGGAAATTGGAAGAGGGAATAAAGAGTAAAACAAGGAATAGATTAAGGAGGAGTGGGCGCAGCTGTGCTAGCCTCGAGAAGCTTGGTGCCACGAAAAGTTATTAGTAGTAATAGCAGACAGTTAGAAACTAAAAGCGGTGAGTTCTTTTTCCATGTAATCATAACATTTTAATTTGTATATTATGGGAATATAGCATTATAGTGAACATTGTATTTGGAGTCAAACAGCTCTTGAAGTTTTCAGGATTCTAAAGGTCCGTGGAAAGTTTGTGGAAATTTGCTATATTAAAGTCTTGTATATCGATTTACCAGTCTAAGAACAAAGGTATGAAAACTGCAGATATTGCTCTGTATAAAAAAAAATGACATGATAAAGCGTGATCAAATGTTTATCAAAAACATGATCAAATTGACCAGATATTCAGGGAGAAAAAAAAACGTGTACAGAAGCAAAGAAAGACAAGGAAGTAGGTTTGATACGCAACATTCTAACTCTCATTGCTTAGATCAAGAGTGTATTATATATTTTATTTCAAAGCATGTCATAAAAGTAAGTACCTATTTAAGTGTTTGAAACGTCTGATTGCGAGATCAGAACATCTTGTGCGAAGGAAAAAAAACGTCTGAGTGGGAGATAAGAATATCTTGTCAAAAGAAAACACTTTTATGACTTATTTTGGAAATGAGATCACTTAACAACAAAAGGATAAAGTAAGTCACTGACCCTTTTATACAATATATTAAGGACGTTGAATGTCCTCAACTACGCAAAAAAGACGTTTAAGCAGAGAGCTGATTGTTCTCCGAACAAAAGTACCTCTTAATAGCTGACAGCACACAGTAAGATTTTCAACTTTGCCAAGTCATCTAGATTCAATTGAAGAGAGTAACTGTGAAATTGCAATACTAGTCATGAATATAAATTTCTCATCCGGTTTAAGAAATTGCACTCAACAAATTAATTCCACTTTTTGAGGATAAACGTTGATAGACTTTATGGTACTTTTCAAGATACCAGTAGTCACGCGTCGAGAAAAGCAACGGTGAGATAGCCATTACCCGGTACTTATACGAGACGCTGTATAAAGATAGGCATTACAAATGGTTTCTCACTCCGGGAACTATATTTAAGCTTTAGTTTTTTGGGGTTTAGGGAAGGGGGCTAAAAGGTACCTAGGTTGTGTTAGGTTAGGTTACTTATTAATATATGCTATGCTTTACCTATTATATTTTCATCCTATTTTGTTTAATTTCGTTAGCATTAACAAAACTTCCCTTCTCGCGTGACAACTGGTTTCTTGAAAAGCACCGACTTAATTTTATGAAAACGATGTCCTGAAACTTTGTACACACCACCCTAGATAATAAATTCAAAGAAGATATAACATCATAGACCGGTGCCTCGATTTTGGAATAGCCGATATTATATACTGATCAATTTCATATTATCTTTAGCAGAAATTTTATATATATTTAATATTGTCATAGGATTTTTTTTTTTTGCTACTCCACTTTACCACTGTATTAGTGGGTCAGAAATAAATTATTATTATTAGGTTATTTTCATCTTTTCATATTTTTTTTTTTATTATTATAAATGTTTATAGACTTAATCTTATGAAAACGATTGTCCTGCATCTTTGTACACACACACCCTAGATAATAAATCCAAAGAAGATATACCATCATAGAACTGAAAAAAGGAGCTCATTGGTTTCATAGCATGTCTATGTACATGTGTCGCTGGATCCTACACTGCCTCTCTGTCACTAGTATTCCTCGCGGTATACACACATCTGTTCAGACCCCCCCCCCCTCCCAGCAAGGCATAACTGGTCAGAAAAAATTACCATGTATATTATCAAGAGTAATAGCACTACTCATAGTTTCGATACAACATCTTACCTTGTCTGAAATAATTCGGTAGGCTACTTATGTACTATATGTAACACACAAAATGCAATTTGGTTAATGCTAATGAGATAAAACAAAACAGGATGAAATATAACAGTTTAAAAAACAAATTTCGGCCTATATATTTGCACATTAAAGGAAGGGAGGGTTGGGGGGAGGTAAAGCATAGCATGTATCAAATAGGTAACCTAACGTAACCCAACCTAGGAACCTTTTCCCCTTAACCCCCCCAAAATCAATAGTTTAAATATTGTAAACGCAAAAACAAACCACGGATTTTAATCCAATTGTCTATTGAAAGAAACCCGTTTGACTAGTTTCTTAAGCATCTTCCCTATATAATATGGCGCGTGTGTTACAGACAGTACATAAGTATCAATAACTCCTTAGTAGCCTTAGAGTGGCCTACCAAGGACATCAAAATAGCTATTTTGCCAAATAAACCCATCATGATGCCATTGATATCTGAAAACCGCGGTTTTTCTACGATTTTCCCGGTTTTTTTAAGTTTTTAGGGCAGTACCGTACTTTCGTCAGTGTTACCACGTTGAACAGTGAAAATTCAAAAATCCAATTTGTTGATTCCTAAGACAACTTGCTTCACAAAATGCTTCATTTTGCCAATAACAGTCACACCTTCAAAAGAAAGCTACACCTTCTTAAGCAGGTTGGTCCATATGTTTTTTAGCCAGTGTATCACTCAAGCTTTTTCTTTTTTTTGGAACTCACTATTACCAAAAACAATGCATACTGCATGTGAATGTCTCAGTGGCACCCATTCGGAAAAATGTTAGGGGGGGGGGGATTCCTTTTCGAAATCTAGGCGGGAGGCATTTTTTTAGGTTTGTCAGGGGAAAAAAAATGAGTCAGCCATTAGGCAGTTTTGAACATCTCTTTTCTAATACACTATTCCTAAGTCCAGTTAATAACGGACCACACAGTATTACTGGCAAACATTTGGGCACACAGTATTATGGAAGAAGGGGCGTCTTTGGGGGTGGGGAGGTGACAAGGGGCAGTTGCCCGCCAATAATGTGGAAAAAAACATTATTATATATTCAATGCCCCTTGACTAGCCAGATATGGACTACCTCTTGCCCCCCCCCCCATAAAAATGCTGAAGATTCACTTCTGTATGGAAACAATGTTTCTTCGCATGACTTTGCCTTTGAATTTTACAAAAATTCAAAGCACTAACAACGACATATACTATGCATCTCTATAATGAGCATTAATTGATAATATTCAGTAATTAATTTTTAATTCTGTTATTTTTTCAATTATTTTACTTAATGTTGACTTCAATTGAAATACACTCTTGTTTGGGGTAATATTGTTTCAGCTCTTTGTTGTGCATTAAATTAAAAAAGAACTTGACGCTTTTTTGACTGAAGTAAAGATTGAGATTCAAACTTAAATGTAGAGAAATTGCCCTAGCCTAGGCAAAGAGTAGGCGTAGCACACAAAAAGTTTTAGCCTGTTTAAATAGATTGCATGCTTTACCGAAAAATACATGGCTCTGTGTCGAAGAAGAGAACGTTGCGATTTAAGAAGAAGAAGTAGAAACAGCCAGGCACGCGCATAGGGAGCGGAATTTTCGCCCTTCTTCTCGCTCCTGAGATCAAAACATTTGCACACGAATTTTCACACAATTCCTTATTGTTATTATCAAGATATTGCCGATTTCCGTAATTTTTAAACTAACAGTCCCATCCCCTAATAAGTTTCTGGATGCCTGAGCACGACAAGCAAATATATCAAAATTGTCAACGTTTATTCTAGTTGTGGGATTAAATTAATTCTGATTCAGATTCTAACACACTTCCTTTTCTGGAACAAAAAAATGCTACAAAACATAAAAAAAATGCAGATTCAGAAATGTTTGCTAGACGACTTAATACTAGATATATTTGAATGGAGGTGGATGGGGCCAAGCCGCATGCTATACTTGAATGAATATGCTAATCTTAAAATTGGATATTCAAGCTATTCAAGAAAGTCTGAATGTTTTCAGTAAAGCATATAATGTATTACAACACACCACCAACATTGGTGTGTGTTGTGTGTTGCAACATTGTGACTTTTAGGTGCGACAGGCTACTCTTTATTTCGAGTAATTTCTTCAAGTTCTAAGCTAGAATATCGCTATTGAATTTAGTCAATAGCGGGATTCCGAGATTTTTCATGTTCAATTTTTTTACTTTTATTTACTAGAAACAGTAAAAGGTGGGACATCTAGTAACTTGCTTTGGATAATAAAATATGAAGTGTAAAAACTTCCCTCTTAGAATGAAAGATTTTTTTTATATTAAATAATTTTTTCTCAATTAACTAAGAGTCCTGTTTTGTGCAAGAACAAACAGGCTTTTTGTAATAAACGATACAAAAATAAATTTTATATCGAATAATGGACCTGGAAAGCGAGGAAACAAAATAGAAAAACATGGCGGCATTAGTTCGAACCTCTGGTAGAATATTACTTTCGCCAGTTTCAATTTCCGAGCTGTAAAGACCCCTCTCCCTGCACAATATTCTTTCAGTGTTGGGTAACTTTTTACTGAGATATGACCTGTCTAGTTTTAGTGTGTTTTTAAGCCAAGCTTACATTGGCGCTTTTAACAAATCAGAGTGAGAATCAAAAACAAGGTGGGGTTATATCAGGTCAAGGTGCCAAGGGGTCGAAGTTCCAGATAAAAGGGCATTTAGATATGCAAAATCTAACGGTCAAACATTTGATTCTCCAGTTCCATTCATTTCAGAAATACTTGTTGCACTGTCACACAGTTGCAGTGCCACATGTCACGCTCGGATTTGATTGGCAAATATTTTAAAACTCAGTTTTTTAGAAGTTATTTATTTAGCTCGTAACAAAAACTGATGTTTTCGTAACAAATGATGTTTTGAGGGTAGAAATAAAAAATTGTCTAAAATGGAGGGCTGAAAACTTAGCATAGATTTGGCTTTACACCACCATAAATCTAATAATTGAACATTTGACATTCCACCTGTTTTCCATCTCACAAATCACCGATGTTTACCACAAGTGCTACCATCACTTGCCACAGTCTAATTTTGTTGGCAAAAGTTTTTACTACTCCAAGATTCACTTTCAAATGAGCTCCCACATAACTTTCCTCAGCAACCTCTCCGAGATGATGGTTGGTGTTAAAAAAAAAAAACAACAAAGAAATCAAACAAAGTAAAAAAATACAGACAACCTCGTATTACTCCTGGGATCTGTGTACAATACCTGTACAATTTTTTTTGCTTCTTTTTCGTGAAGGAGGGGGGGGGGGGTTCTTAAAGCAGGTACGCAGGAATACCTGTGCATTTTTTTGTGCTTCTTTTTCGTGAAGGAGGGGGGGGTCTTAAAGCAGGTACACAGGAATACCTGGAACTACTTGATAATAAGCATCCAGATATAACACTACTTTTTCGTTCTTTCTACAAATTCGGTCACAGTACAAATTACTAAAGTTCAATGCATTAAAAACCTCTTTTTCTTCATTCATAACTATCAAGCATGAAACGGCTTTAAAGTGTGAAGTATAGTTATGAGAAGCTGTAAATTTTAAGCATAATAAGATTTAACGTGATATTCTCATAACTATGCGTCACAGTTTAAAGCCTTTTCAAGCTTGATAGTTATCCTTATTTACCATTAAAAGAAGAAGTGGTTATAATTATATTCAAATCTTATATTTTATTTAGACTTAAGAGCTAGAAATATTCTTTGTATAATTTCCGTTTGTCGATTTAATTAATTTTAGGACGCAACTATTGTTTACATGCAAAATGAGTAGTTATGGTAGATATTCATGGCGTCCAAGCAACATGCGAGGGGCACTGACTTCCCGCCACTTGGTTTATATTTCAGAACGCCAACGTGTGCCGCACAGTTCCACCACGCTTAGCAAAGTTCCGTCTCGCTTGGAACGCGCCACCTGGTGTAGGTACCACCAACTCCTTGGTAATATGAGAAATATCACAGCAATAATGAGCTGTTTACAGAAACATCTAAAATATGCATGTAATATAAACGGAGAAGTGTTTTAACCCCTCCCTCCGAAATGTCATTAATTTTATTTATTTTCTCGTAATCTGCTGGAATTTTTTCTGTTTTGACGAATCCACCCACCTCACTCCTTAAGCAGAACACTGCATGTATATCTGTATCACTCTTATAATTCGTTGTTAAAAGTTGTATTATAAAAACAATATCCAAAATATAACCCCTAACACAGCATCCCCTTTATCCATAGTAGGTTCAATCACTCTTCTGAATTTTTCAACAGGCCAAATCTTTTCATTCTTTTTTTTTAATCTTTCTTTCATTGTAGCCCTAGAAAGTGAGATCAAACCATATTTTCGTAGATCAAACCATATTTTCGTAGACGGTCATTCAGCAAGTTCCTGGAATTATCCTTAGAAATTCCTCTAGAAAATATCTAGGGTATCTTCCTCAGCCTTTCAAAGCTGAAAGGTTTCAGAGTGATATTTGACCACTGCTGTTGTCGTTTCTTTCATTATTCTAGCTCGAAGACTATCTTCCTTTTTTCCAAAACTTTTGTTTTTAACTGCGAAAGTTGCAAAATAGACAACTCATACTTGCCTGATTGGGTTCAAGAACTTACGTCATTTGGCTCTAGAACAAATGATGAAAGTGATGCAGTTGGATGTCACTCCATCATAATATATTACACTAATTATAAAAACTGGGAATACTTTTCATTCAGAATTTAGATCTTTTAATGTGTAATATCATTTTTCATTTCATTAAGACAACTGTCAACATAAATCAGTCCGTTTATATCCATAATACGTATAGCCTTTTTAAGACGCTGTAAATTCCTATTCTTGCCTAAAGCAAAATATAAACATTTACCTCTTGGTACATAGTTACCATGGTGCTTATTTAACTTCCAACCTTGCGTATTACGATTCTTAACGCTTGTCTCACATACAACTGCGACTAATAGTATAGCCCTCAAAATCAAATTAGATTAAGCTTAAAATATTGCAAGTAAGCAATTTCACCCCCTGGAAACGTCCCTCTTGATGGAAGATTCTCCGTGGAAAAAAAACAAACAGAAAATTAGTCCCCCCCCATACAAAATGTATACATACTGTCCAATAACAAATACTAGCCTATGCATAAACAACGGGGAAATTTTATAAGACCTTTCCCCTGTGGCTGTGGGAGGGGGAGTCATGTTATATCCAAAGGCATAGCTATTGGGCCTTTCAATTATTATGAACAAAATAGCTATCTCAAAATTTTGATCGGGTGATTTTAGGGAAAAAGGGGTGGGGGAGAGGGCCAGGTTGCCCTCCAATCTTTTTGGTCACTTACAAAAGGGCACTAGAACTATTATTTCCGTTCGAATGAGTCCTCTCAAGATATTTTAGGACCACTGGGTCGATATGATTACCCCTGGAAGAAACAACAACAAACAAATAAGCATCCGTGATCTTTCTTCTGGCAAAAAATCACATTTTTTGCAGAAACCTCCACAGTATGGTTTTCTTATACGCTAAATCTGATGGTATGATTTTCAATTTTTCATATAGATTCTATGACTTTTAGGGTGTGTTTCCCCCTTTTTTCGAAAATCAGACAAATTTCCTCAGTCTCGTAGCCTTCAATGGGTAAGACTAAACTTAATGAAACGGTTTTTAGAGTTTCGGTTAGTATTAAGCTGGGTCGCTCCTCAATTATAGTTTGTTGCCACGAACTGTTTGATACAAACGTTTTCAGCGGGATTTTTTTCTGGTGGGAGGGAGGGGGGTCGGGGGAGGAGTTTACGTGGGAGGATCTGTCCATGCGGGAATTTTTCATGGGGGAAGGAATTTTCCATGAAGGGGGCGCCGGATTTCCCAGCATTATTTATAAAACAATCAGAAACTAAATAAAAAACAAGTTTTTTCAAATGAAAGTAAGGAGCAATATTAAAACTTAAAACGAACAGAATTATTACGTATATGAGGGGGTCCGCCCCCTCGTCAGTACCTTGCTCCTTTCGCTAAAGTTTTTTTAGTACTTTCAGAAGGTCTATTTATCAAACAGTTCGTGGTAACGAACTGTAAGTAAGGAGCGACCCGGCTCAATGGTAACCGAAACTCTAGAAAACGGTATTTTGATACAAATAGATACATCAAAAGAATCATATTTTAATGCTGATTTCAAATATATAAGTTTTATCAAGTTTAATTCTAACCATCAAAAGTTAGGCGCCTGAGAAAATTTGGCTGATTTTCGAAAAAAGGAGGAAAGACCCCCTAAAAGTTATAGAACCTTAATGAAAATCACACCATTATATTCAGCGTATCAGAGAACCTACTGTAGAGGTTTCAAGCTCCCATCTGCAAAAATGTGGAATTTTGCATTTTTTGCCAGAAGAAAGATCACGGGTGCTTGTTTATTTGTTTTTTTTTGTTTTTTTTTTTTTCCCAGGGGTGATCGTATCGACCCAGTTGTCCTAGAATATCGTGGGAGGGCTCATTGGAATGGAAATTAAAAGTTCTAGTGCCCTTTTTAAGTGACCAAAAAAATGGAGGGCAACTAGGCCCCCTCCCACGCTCATTTTTTTCCCAAAGTCACCTGATCAAATTTTGAGATAGCCATTTTGTTCAGCATGTTCGAAAATATAATAAGTATGTCTTTTAGGATGACTTAATCCCCCGAAGCTCCCGGGGGGAGGGCTGAAAGTTATGAACTTTACCCAATGTTAACATATAGTATTGGTTATTTGGAAGTATACAGACGTTTTCAGGGGAGATTTTTCCTGGTAGTGGGGGGGGTGGGTGGGTCGGGGGTTATGTGGGAGGATATTTCCATGAAGGAAGTTTTCATGGGGGAAGGGACATTGCTATGAAGGGGACGCCGGACTTCCCAGCATTATTTAAAAAAAGATCAGAAATTTAATATAAAAAAAAACAAGTATTTCAACTGCAATAGCAGCAACATCGAAACTTTAAACGAACAGAAAATATTACATATATGATTGGGTTCACCCCGTAGTCAATACCTCGCTCTTTAAGCCAAAGATTTTTTAGTACTTTCATAAGAGCTATTTATTCTAATTAACGGCCTTTGTGATTAAGCGGTCATTTTTAAAGAATTGGAACAAAATTCGAACTTTCGCTTAAAGAGCAAGGTATTGACTAGGGGGCGAACCCCCTAATAAACAAATTAAAAATATATGAATATAGAAGTTCGTTACGTAAGTTAATTCGTAAGTTACGTATATTTATTACTAATAAAAACGTTCGTAAATAAAATTAAACAAGTTTCGAGAAAGCCATTTAACTAAATAAAAGTAAATTAATATGAAAATTTTCATGTACGGTGAGCCAAGATCAAAACCTGCATTTATTCAAAAACGTTCAAAAATTAAATAAAAAAAACAAGTTTTTTTAACTGAAAGTAAGGAGCGACATTAAAACTTAAAACGAACAGAAATTATTCCGTATATGAAAGGGACTGTCCCCTCCTCAACGCCTCGCTCTTTACGCTAAAGTTTGACTCTGTCTCACAACTTTATTTTTTAAAACAATAAAAAACTTTAGCGTAAAGATCGAGGCGTTGAGGAGGGGACAGTCCCTTTCATATACGGAATAATTTCTGTTCGTTTTAAGTTTTAATGTCGCTCCTTACTTTCAGTTAAAAAAACTTGTTTTTTTATTTAATTCTAGTTAAAAGGCCTTTGTAATTCAGGGGTCATTCTTAAACAATTGGAACAAAATTCGAACTTAAGCATAAAGAGCGAGGTATTGACGAGGGGGCGAACTCCTCATATACGTAATAATTTCTGTTCGTTTTAAATTTTGATGTTGCTCCTTACTTTCAGTTGAAAAAACATGTTTTTTATTTAATAGCAGAATGAACCGAGGCACCTAGTTGCTTGAAACTTTGACTTGGCATGGGGCCTGATGGACCCATTTTTCTGCGGGCCCTGTTTAAAATGTGCTTTGTTTTATTTGTAAAGTTGATGCACCTCAATAGGCTACCTATTTCACTGGTTTTATCGGCGTTTTATTTTTTTTTTTTTCACAAAAGACTTTGGTGGACAGTGTCCACCTAAGAGCCTTGTTGGTTGAGGCTGTTGGAGCAGATGACTGTTATTCTGCGCATCTTACTCTTGAATGTGGCTCAAAAGACAGATATGTTTTCTGAATCAAGATCATCAACCCTGAACCATTCGGTGGCCTGAAATTGAGCCATCTAATTTTGCTGTTACCTTGTGGGCATTTCTTGTGTGGGAATGAATTAGACTGCATGATCCCCTATCGCACGACACCCGACACGTTTTATGGCAACTGCTTTGGTGCATTTCTCTACCACTGTATTAAAGTTGCACCCGGATATTGTTTTCGCTTTCAGAAAGGTAAGGAGGAACCCCAGAGACCAATTGAAACGCAATACCAAGCTTACCTGACCTTTGCATTAATCGTTTCATTTCTTGTTGAACAGGACTTTTTAAAGCCTTTCTTCCATTTCTTGAATTTATGCAAATTGATGCTGTTTTTGGTATTGGAATAAAAATAATGACAAAAAACCGGCCAGTACTTTTGGCGAGTGACCTTCGTGTTCCCTCAAGGTATCAGCTGGTACTTCTGCCGGTTTTGGTTCTTCACGCTATGTTTGAGACAACTCAAGAGCGAAACAGAATGATCAGTGTGGTTTTATTTAAGTATTTAACTGATAGTTTCTTAAGTGTGAGAATTTGTTCAGCGTGGTTAACTATGTTTTGGATGTCGTGGACCCTCATTTTTTCGGGATTTGGATGCTTAGTTGACCACACAAGATAATTTCATGTTTTCTTTTGTTCTGTCTGGTAAGTCAGATTGTGTTGTACAGCAACCTATCGCGAAACGAATTTGTCGTTCCTGGGCTGATTGAAATTGGCTTACAAAAAGAAATGTCACTAAGCGTTTGCACGACATTGAAGATATGTAATATATGTGTATAATTAGCCTATAAGAGGAATAATTGACAACGGTAATGATCCCGTGTGTACAATTGTTGGGGATATAAAGCAGTTTTGTCGGGGGGGGGGCACTAAAATGGTATAGGCTATATCCGAAAACCCAAAAACAAGAGGGAGGGGTATCAGAGCATTTTTTTTCTCTCGAGAGAGGATGAGAACGAGAAACATTGCATTACTGGTCACAACTTTTTAGTTTGTCTGTAGGGAGAGGTGGGGTGGTTTCAGGCCAACCTCATGGAAGATTTGCCCCATTCCTTTATGGAAAAGTGTGTATTTGGATTCCAAAAGCATGGATTGCTGCTGTGTTTTAGCGCTGTTCTGAGCGAATGTTCCAGAATGTTTCTGTCTTTGTTAATCTTTAGGAGGGACATAGGGAGGGTCTGGATAAATTCGATCTTCGGATAATATCAGATAAATTCATTTTTGACTTTGTTAAGTTCTAATTTTTGTTTTCTTTTTTTTAACATATGCTGATTCAAATACTTCGTCTTAACAATACTTCGTTTTAACAACAGCTCGGAAGAACTCAATCAACATTGCAGCTCAGAAGAAGTCTTGCATTAAAAAAAAAAAAAAAAAAAAAAAAAAAAAAACTAAGGAAAGCAGAAAGTGACATTGAAACCAAAAACGAACTGAAATCATCCTGTATGAAAGGAGGGTCCTCGCCGCTCAACCCCTCACTTTCTACGCTAAAATTTAGCTGTTGCTTAAATGGAAGTGTTTTAGAGTTTGAATTTTGGCGAATTCATACAAGAGCCAGTTGATAATTCTCGACGTTATATTCGACGATTGTCTTTTTTAAAGTTTATCGTTTAAAATAGATGTGTTTCGGCTCTTTTCGGGCCAACATTTCTCTTTTGCGACACAAAACGGCTGAAATCGGCACTTCGCTATGTTATGATCAGAAGCTTGTAAGCTAATATAATGGCATAAATCATCACCTTCCTGCGGCACAATCTCTGTTGTTGCTTGAAAAAGGTCCAAGTTTAACGCGATGTTTGTATATAAGCACACATACACACCATTAGGGAGATGGGTATTCAATCCCCTGTGATGACATTGAAAAATAAATCCGAAATCATGGTCTGAAAGAACAGAACAAAACAAATCAGATAACTATGAATCCAGACTATCCTTCTCAACAGAAATAATAGATTTTGTGTTTTTGTAGATTTGTGTTGAATTGTAGATTTGAGATTTTGTGTAGGGGCTTGAAACATCTGTTACAGGTTTCTCAGAAATGGTGGATTTGATTGTGCAGTTTTATCGAGGTCACCCTTTTTTGGGGGTGGTCCCATCTTTTTCTCAATGATCTTTTCGGTACTGTTTTACTTAATGGTGCACACCGCTATAGACTCTATAGCAATTTAGCATGGAGACCCGTAAAGCGGGTAATTGTTATCTAAATTGATCGCAAAGCGTTGTTTCTCAATTGAATTTACAATAATTAAACTGTTGTTTTTTGGGGTTTAGGGGGGAAGGTACCTAGGTTAAGTTACGTATTTAATATAGGTACTCTTCTATTAACTGGACTCTTTTATATAGCGCTAGTTCGGTTAATGCTAATGAAATAAAATAAAATAGGATGACTATATAATAGTTTAGAAACAAATTTGGGCTATATATTTGCACATTAGGGGGGGGGGTGAGGACAAAGCATAGCATATATTAAATACGTAACTAACCTAGGTACCTCTCCCTCCCAAAAAAAAAACAAAAAAAACAAAAAAACAACACATTAAATATCGTATACGCAATTAAAACCACGCTGTACATTGTATTTCTCTACCGCGGAGTCTTGTATCATCCCGTTGAAAAACGGGTTTTTCAACGCGTCTCGAGTTTGAGATATAAAAAGAGTTCAGCTAATAGAAGAGTACCTTAATATATGCTATGCTTTACCCCACCCCCCTAATCTGCAAATACATAGCCCAATTTGTTTCATAAACCATTATAAGCGGGTATCTGTCTCTCCCGTTTGACTAGTTTCCTTCGCGGAGTCTATCGCGGTGTGTACCAATAAGAAAAACAGTACCAGATTTTCTTATGCTAATAAAATTCCATGTGTATTTTTAAGCTTACGGAGTGTTTCAGGCTCCGAATTATGATGAATAGTAAACATGACTCTCAAGATTACTTTTAGAATAGTGGCTACTTTTGGCACAGGTCGCTGTCTACGTACAGTTTGTTACCACAAACTGTTTGACAAAAAAATGAGGGAAAATATTTATTATTAAAACAAATTTAAAAGCTAACAAAAAGAATATGTCGAAACTAAATAATATGAATTCAAAGGCAATAGCATATGTATTTGAATCAAACAGTTCGTGGTAACGAACTGTAAGTAAGGAGCGACCCGGCTCAATGGTAACCGAAACTCTAGAAAACGGGTTTTGATACCAATAGATACATCAAAAGAATCAGATTTCAATGCTGATTTCAAATATATAATTTTCATCAAGTTTAGTGCTACCATCAAAAGTTACGCGCCTGAGAAAATTTGGCTGATTTTCGAAAAAAGAGGGAAAGACCCCTAAAAGTTATAGAACCTTAATGAAAATCACCACCATCATATTCAGCGTATCAGAGAACCCTACTGTAGAGGTTTCAAGCTCCTATCTACAAAAATGTGGAATTTTGCATTTTTTGCCAGAAGAAAGATCACGGATGCGTGTTTATTTGTTGTTTTTTTTGTTTTTTTTTTCCCAGGGGTGATCGTATCGACCCAGTGGTCCTAGAATATCGTGGGAGGGCTCATTGGAACGCAAATTAAAAGTTCTAGTGCCCTTTTTAAGTGACCAAAAAAAATGGAGGGCAACTAGGCCCCCTCCCACGCTTTATTTTTTTCCCAAAGTCACCCGATCAAAATTTTGAGATAGCCATTTTGTTCAGCATGGCCGAAAATATGATAAATATGTCTTTTAGGATGACTTAATCCCCCGAAGTCCACAGGGGCAGGGCTAAAAGTTATGAACATTACCCAATGTTAACATATAGTATGGTTATTGGGAAGTATACAGAAGTTTTCAGGAGGGTTTTTTTCTGGTAGTCGGGGGTTTGTCGGGGGTTATGTTGGAGGATCTGTCCATGAAGGAAGTTCTCATGGGGGAAGGGAAATTGCCATGAAGGGGGCGCCGACTTGCCAGCATTATTTATTGGTTATTGGGAAGTATACAGACATTTTCAGGAAGGATTTTTTTCTGGAGGGGGGGGGGGCTAGAGGAGGGGGTTACTCTGGAGAGTCTGTCCGTCGAGGATGTTTCTTTGGGGTAAGGGACATTTCTATGAAGGGGGCGCCGGATTCCAAGCATTATTTAAAAAACGATCAGAAACTAAATATAAAAAAACAAATTTTTTCAACTGAAAGTAAGAAGCAACATTAGAACTTAAAACGAACAGAAATTATAACGTATGTGAGGGGTTTCTCCCCAAGTCAATGCCTCGTTCTTTACGCTACAGTTTTTTTTTAGTGCTTTCAAAAGAGCTATCTATTCTAATTAAACGGCCTTTGTGATTCAGGGGTTTGTGAATCAAAATTTTTTTTTAACTTTTAACGTAAAGAGCGTGGTATTGACTAGGGGGAGAACCCCTCATATACGTAATAGCATATACGTAATAAAAAAGAAACAATAAAAAAAACAAGCGATATGGCTCAATAGTAATCGAAACTTTTAAAAACGGAATTTTGATGTCAACAAATGTATCAAAAGAATGTGTTTATAATGCTGATTCTAAATATATAAATTTTATTAAGTTTAGTTTACTCATCAAAGGCTACGAGCCTGAGAAAATTTACCCGATTTTTTAAAGAGGGGGGAAACATCCCCTACAAGTGAAAGAATTTTAATGAAAATCACACCGTCAGATTCAGCGTATCAGAAAACCCTATTACATAGGTTTCAAGCTCATATCTGCACAAATCTGCAACTTTGTATTTTTTGCCAGAAGAAAAATATACGAATATAGAAGTTAGTTACGTAAGTTAATTTGTAAGTTACGTCATAACCAAATTTAGAGACACCCATTTAGCAAAAGAAAAGTAAAATTTTTATGCAAATTTTGTTTACTTATTCAATGACGGTGAGCCAAAATAAAAGCTGCATTAACTAAAAAACGATCAGAAATTAAATAAAAAAAACAAGTTTTTAAACTGAAAGTAAGGAGCGACATTAAAACTTAAAACGAACAGAAATTATTCCGTATATGAAAGGGACTGTCCCCTCCTCAACGCCTCGCTCTTTACGCTAAAGTTTGACTCTGTCTCACAACTTTATTTTTTAAAACAATAAAAAACTTTAGCGTAAAGAGCGAGGCGTTGAGGAGGGGACAGCCCCTTTCATATACGGAATAATTTCTGTTCGTTTTAAGTTTTAATGTCGCTCCTTACTTTCAGTTTAAAAAACTTGTTTTTTTTATTTAATAAATAGTAGAGTCTGCAACCTTACTCTTTTACCAGACAGAAAAATAGTGATTGCTGTCCTTTACTCCTATGCTAAAATGTGCGCTTTAATCCCATTGGTTTATTTTTGTAATGTATTTTTGCAAGCCAATAAAATTCCATAGTTTTGGAGCGCAAAATAGCACCGGCTTTTTATAACCGGGTTAACTAACACCCCCGGTTGCCCAAGTTAATTAATGTAGAGTGACGACTCTAGACAGATAAGGAAATACAATTTCCGGAGCGACAAATAACTGCCTTCTGAAATATGATTGGTTCTTCTCTAAGAAATATTAAGCCAGTACAAAGAAGGGAGAATTTTGACCTTGCCAAAACTAATGGTTGAATGATTCATTCATGATTCATTGAGTAAATCTCAATTCTTGATCCCGAATGGGTTCATAAACGTTATAATTATGTCTTATTTTCTGTGTGGGGTCAGAGAACTTGCGCTTTTTCAATTTTGGCGAGCTTCAATGAAAAATTGCAATAACCAATTTTGTAGCAGGTTTGTATATTTGAGCGACACATAATTTCTACCAGCTACCAAATATGCAGTTAATAGAGAGCTATGGCCTTTCAAGTTTGGCTATCTCTCTTTAATTATAGCATTTAATAATCATTACAAAGGCTAGACATTAGTTATCCTTTTTTGGTTTTGCCTACTCTTGACTTATTCTAAGTTTACTTTTTCGTAAATATGTAGCTGTTCAAGCTGTGTGTGTGTGTTTTTTTTTTCTTGATCGTTCAGTGACCTCTAGGTATGCTTATTTAATATTCATGGCATGCAGTTCATCAGTGGTGGGTGTTTTGACTGGACATTTTGGGGCGTACTTGAAAAAGAAGCTTCATCTTGATTAAAATGTTGATGAACAGTTAGTCGTGTTCCAAAAAGTGTTTTTTCATGCGAATTTTGACAAGTCACCTCTGATTTGTAATGTTTATTATTGTTATTTTCCTATTCTGATTGTCTCTTTCTCTTATTAAAAATGGCTTGATACGAACTATGAGGCACTTGGACATGATTTTTTGGAGGGCAACATTTAGAAGGGTGGTTAACGTTTTTTTTCTGTGAAGTTATAGCCTACTGCTCGGTGGTAGTTCCTTTAATAACAATAAAAAACAAATCACTTTCTGTAATTGGAAATTGTCCGTAATACCCAGCAAAACACTAATATGAAAACAATCAGTCGGTTATCGGACGATCGCTAGAGATATGTTTTCTTTTTCTGTCATGCCTGAAGCCTAAAGGCAAGTGAGTATTCCCATTATAGAGATTGCATACAGTCAGTAGGTTTCATTAAAGGTGTGGATTTCTTTCTGTTCCCTGTTTTATCTCAAGGCTGAAGAATCGAGTTTGAAGTTTCAGGAATGGGGATTAGATTTTTTCGGCGAAGAGATTAGGACTTACAAAAATCTATTTTCTCCTGACCTTTTAAAAGAGTACACATTACGGTTTTGTTATATTCTTTATTACTGGCACTCAACACGCCCTTTGGCGGATAATAATACAATAAATGTTGAAGTTTGAACAACTTAGGAAATGCACTTCATTCAGTGTGTGCTAAACCCTCACAATTAATTTACAAAATAAGGAGTTTTTTTAAGAAACCCCCCTATTCTTAAAACACTTTATAGTGCAAATTATTCCTAATTGGTTGGCCTAACTGTCAAGTTAATACAAATCAAGTATATAGGATCAACAGAGTGACTAGGTCGTTTTCCAAATAAAAAACTAAAATAAAAAAAATATGCAAAATTCATAACTTCGAAGTCAGTCCAAGAAAACCTGGGTATCAAAACCAACGGTGTTCAAACTTTCATTTATTTTTCTTATACGTGGGACCTAAAAAAGGGGAAAAGAAATTAAGGGTCAACAGATTTATTCACGGGAAAAAGATTTCAATGATGTTTCAATTTTTCGTTTTATGACTATGAATAGAAAAGAAGTGAACGTCGGTCCTCCATTTTGTTTCTTTAGTTTCCGTGAAAAGAAAAATAAATGAAGTCTGGACTATGTAAGTTATGTAGAAAAGTTGACTTGGACTGACATAGAAATTCTAAATTTTTATTAAGGTACTTTTTTTAAGCAAAAGCGATCTGATCCTTCTACTGGTTCTGAATATGTATCTTTTATTGATTTCAGAATAAGCAATTGAAACAATCCACATTTGAAAATATCTTTGAAGACGGGTATTCCCAAATCTGTGTTTAATTTTTGAATTTCTTTTGAGTAGTTCCAATGACCAAATTCCACAAAACTTTATATTAGATGTTATTGCAAAAAAAAAAAAAAAAAAAAAAAAAAAAAAAAAAAAAAAAAAAAAAAAAAATTGAAAAATTTGTTTCAGTGAAATGACGGAACTCTTAATCCCTTATAACCAAATGCCCACGTAAACCAAAGAGTTCATTTTAAAAAATTTTTCTTCATTTTTGATCAAGTAGAATGGGAAAATATCTGGGCAGCACAACTGTTAAAAAAAACTTTTCTTGAGACATGGTAACTGCACAGTCGTCAAAACTGCAAACAGGCGAATTATGTGAAAACAAAATATGTTTGGAAAATTTGGGAGGCTTTGGTGAGGAGGTTAGCCTACCCTTAGTGGAACTTCCTGCAAAACATATAAGATAAAATAAAACAACGCCGTGACAAGATGAGTCCCGGAAGAAAAATAGACCTCCTTTACGAGGTACTGTGAAATTTTTGCAGCCACTAAAAACCCATGGACAAGAGTTTTGGAGCACCGAACGGTGTTATATTTCACAACGAACAGTTTGTATGCTCCATTAAAGAAATTATACTGATCCAGAAACAAGGTACATTTTATACACAGGAATCCACAATAAAGCCGCTATATACGAAGACTGCCCTTTTCGGATGTGGATTCAGAAATTTGTCTTTTTGATCTCTCATTGTTGACCCTCGTTCCCCCCTGGGGAACTCAGATTGTTACTGAATACCCAAAGAACGCAGCTACGACAGTAAACCTTATTTCTTGCTTATTCTGGTCGGGACATGACGTTCCCTTAGTGTTGATTTGCTGATGAAGAAAAAATCTAGGAACCCCTCCTGGTCCCCCTTCTTTCTTCCGACAAAGCGCTCTGAATGGATTCTGACGCTCAGAAGGCACAGCTAGGACACCTACATTTACTTCTCATCTTGTTTGATGACATTCGGCTACTATTTCTGGTAGACTTCAATATGATAAGAACTTGCAGAACCCTTCGTACTCCCCCCAAAGATTTTATTGGTCTGGGTCCCAAAAGGGCACGAAAGGGGAATTATTTTTCATTATCGTCAAGTTTATTTAAAATCCGATAATCCATTCTGGTATATGTTGCGATTATAAACATTTAGTCCCCCCCTCCCATTTCCTACAGAGATTGGATCGGGTCTAGAAACCCAAAGTACATAAATAAGATACCAGCTCGTGTTATAAGAACGACACGTGTGCCACACAATTCCGCCACGCTTGGCCCAGTTTTCGCCACGCTTGACTCACTTTCACTACACTTGGCACCCACCACCTTGTGCACGTGATTTCTGAAAGTCAGCACCCCTCTGGCAAAGCACCCAATAGTACAATTAATAGTTTTTCTCTTTATTTAAAAAAAAAAAAAATTGCTAGAAGAATCTTCGGATGTGTATTAAGGGGGGAATTCATTATTATTTTGCGTTTTTGTACGTAAAGGTGGGGTTAACATAGCAAGAGTATTTAGTCGCTCAGCCGGGTAGATTCTAGTGCGCCAATCAGGGAGAAGTTAGCATGAACGCATATAACCTACTTTCCACTCTCTTATGCATTAGACCTTGGGAGCTTTTTAGCATACCAATACTTCTGAGTAGAGCAATACAGATAAGATATCATGTCCTGACATGGACAAATGTAATGATGGCGCCAAACAATGGCAAGTATAAAGTGTACCAAGTATGTTTCTTTATTCGATATGTCACGTATTTTCAAGGATAAGTAACAAAAACGATTCTACTCCTTTTATGTCTTGCAACACACAAAAACAAAAAAAAAAAAAAAAAAATGTTGGCCACAGTTGCTATTATTCTAGTTGTGACAATATCGAAACGGGACAGCATTGACAACGCAGAACAAAGAAATGATTGAATAAAATGTAAAAAGAAGCAGAGAAAGAATAGAAAGGTCATCTTTCAATATAGGAGTTGGATATAGATAAAAGACAAATCTTTCAATTTCTCTTTCACGGCTAGAGACAGAACAGAAAATAAATAATCACTACTTTAAATATTCGGTACTCTTTTACTAAACCGACTCTTTTATATAGTGCTAGTTCGGTTAATGCTAATGAAATAAATAAAATAGAATGAATATATAATAGTTTAGAAACAAATTTGGCTATATATTTGCACATTAGGGAGGTGGGGGTAAAGAATACCATATATTAATACGAAACCTAACCTAGGTACCTTACCCCCCCCCCCCCCCTAAACCCCCAAAAAACGGCAATTTAAATACAGTTCTTACCTTTGTTTATATCCCAGAGAGAGCGTAAACCTGTTTTTCATCACGCGTCTCGGTCTATTTGGTGACTGGTTTGCATTGCCGTATATAAAAGAGTCCGTTAGTAAAAGAATACCAAATATTCTTTTCGTATTTCGTCAACCTCAAAGGCTAAATACTCACGGCAAAAGTGAACAAATGAACTTTAAAGGACTCAAATAGGTGCCACTGGCAAATTTAAGACCCATTACATCATGGGCTAATGTTTCGCCAACACATAGGTGCTAATGTCAAAATGGTGAGCATTTTTTTGTATGTCTTTTGAAATAGCTTCAGTTAAAAATATACAAAACTATGTACACAAGTTCAGGTCTTTGGAAGAGAATATTTGCCAGGGAGAGTTAATTTTTTTCTTATTTGGCGGTGTGGTCTACTATTCCCCCCTATGTTGGGACATGCTCAATAACATTACGTTTCTTTCATCGAGAATGCTATTCAATGTAGGTGGGATCTTGACCTGTCTCGCTCTCTCGCACTTAGTCTGTACACCAGGTTTTGAAAATTAGCATCCCCTTGGTTTGGTCTGAACTGCATACTTTTTGGATTGTCTGACCCCTCCACAGAGAAACAGAGAGTTTACTTTTTAAAAATCTTGTGACAAAAACTTTGTATCTTTTTACTGCCTTAAATTTCGTACAGGAACCAGTCAAGTTCTAAAAATGCGAGGTTATTGGTTACCTATCCTGGCGTGCACTTAAGGAATAATGTGATTGAATTACAAAAATACGTCACAGACGTAGGACAATACAATTAAAATACCCTTATTTCATAGAACTATAGAACAGTAATTTCTTTTTTTCTCTTTGCATCCACCATATTTGATTGAATCACTGTGATACTAAAGGGTTCTTAGAGGTATAACCTACAATAAAATTACAGTAAGCTATATTCAAATAAAATATCTTATTGACCAGGTTAGCCAATTTAGTTAGTCAATTGCAAGGATGGAACTTCTTTTTTTTTCGTATCGGTCTCACTGGTATAGTCTGTGAATGCCTGTGTAAATCGAACAATTCGTGGTAGCGAACTGTAAGTAAAGAGCGACACGGCTCAATAGTAACCAAAACTCATAAAAACGGAATTGATACCAATAGATACATCAAAAGAATCGGCTTATTATGCTAATTCAAAATATATAAGTTCCATCAAGTTTAGTGTTACCCATCAAAGGCTTCGAGCCTGAGAAGATTTGATTTATTTTCGAAAAAAGGGGAAAAACACCCCTTAAAAGTAAAAGAATCACACCATCAGATTCAGCGTATCAGAGAACCGTATTGTAGAGGTTTCAACCCCTATCTGCAAAAATGTGAAATTTTCTATTTTCTGTCAGAAGAAAGATCACGGATGCGTGTTTTTATTTTTTCAGGGGTAATCGTATCGACCCAGTGGTCCTAGAGTAAAGGGAGAGGGCTCATTTGAACAGAAGTTCGGGTGCCCTTTCTAAGTGACCAAAAAGATTTTAGGCCAACTAGGAAATTTTGAGACAGCCATTTTGTTCATCATAGTTGGAAAGCCCAATAACTATGACTTTGGATATAACATGACCCTCCCCCCCCCCCCTATGCCCCAGGGGAAATGTCCTTAAGTTATAAAATTCGTCTATTGTTTACGCATAGTATTTGTTATTGGGAAGTCCGCACACATTTTTGGGTGGGGGGGGGGGGGCAAATTTTAGGCTGGGGGGGGGTTTGACGGCGGGGATTTTCTATGGAGAGGGAAGTTTCCAGTGGGTGAACTTTTCTGGAGAAATTTTACAGTAAGGAAATTTGCCATAATTCTTATACAAAATTGTCTTTATGTCTAGCTTCTTCTTTTCCGTCTCTATTTTATGCGCTGATATGTTGAGGGTAATTGTCCGGAGTAGACTTTCACTGCGATTGGATTGTCTAGAGGATAATTCTGTGGAGAGGGGTATTTCTCCATGGAGGCGCAGCCAGATTTCGTGGCATTATTTGAAAAACGATCAGAAATTAAATTTAAAAAAACGAGTTTTTTCAATTGAAAGTAAGGAGCAACATCAAAACTTAAAACGAACAGAAATTACTACGTGGATGAAAATGGCTGCCCCTCCTCAACATTTCGCTCTTTACGCTAAAGTTTGAATTTCGTCCCTATTCTTTAAGAAAAACTCCTGAGACAGAATGGCCGTTTAATTAGAAAAATAAGAAGCTTATTTAAAAATACTAAAAACTTTAGCGTAAAGAGCGAGGTGCTGAGGAGGGGGCAGCCCGTTTCATCCACGTAGTAATTTCTGTTCGTTTTAAGTTTTAATGTAGCTCCTTACTTTCAGTTGGTTGTTTTTCTTATTTAATTTCTTGTCTGGAATGATTACCTCAGAGCTGGCGCAAGTGTTTCTAAGGATTCACTTCTTTCCTTATTTTCAAATAATATTAACTAGGTAATACTGATGAAGTTATAAAAGGTATCAATTTTTGTTTGACGTAACTAGAAATAAGTTTAATTAGTCATTTAGTTTAGTTTTTGCCTAGACAGTTAGTTTTAATACTTAAATCCCGCGTTGTTCCTATCAGATAGAAATTGAAAAAAAAGAAAAGGAAAAAAACCGAATGGATCTGGCATCTGGCCAGGGAACTCTTCTCATTGATAGGTCAATTCTTATTTATTGCTTAGCAATAAAGCGACTATCCATGTAATGCAAGCTTGAATAAGTTGAATTCTACGCTTTAAGGGGCACTGAATTGATACAAGTGGCATCGGTTCATGACAGTTAGGGAGAGGGACAAAATAAGAGAACCCTTTTCAAAACTGGGAGGCGGGGGTAATTTTTTTTTTTATTTTTTTTAAATAAAAATACCAGAATGCGGTATTGTCCAATAGAAATGTTAATAAAGATATTTTTTTTAATATACGGAAAGGGGAGTAAAAAAAATTGAGGTTGGCAGATTTCCCCTTCCAGCTCTCCCCACAGTTGACGCCATTGGTTAATGATCTTGCTTTTTACCCTCTTAGAGCAGGCTAATTTTGTTTATATTTTCCGTTTTTGACTTTAATACCTATAGTGATTTAGCTTGCTTCAAACATTATTTCACATATAGGTTCAAACGTCATGTAAATACAACATACAAATAAAATATAAAATTTGGAAAGTCTTGAATGTTCAAGAAAGAAAAGTGAACTGCATAGAAGAATCAGAAAAATAAAGCTGTTTTCTAGAAACTCTTGAAACGTCAATTTTCTCTTGTCGACGGGTGAAAAAATGGCTACAACCAAGAACGAATCCAGGGTTTTTGTTCGGAGGGGGGGGGTCACAAAAAAACTTTAAAATACGTATCAAAAGTTATTTGTATGCATTTTTGTAACGTCTTTGCGAGTCGGAATTTTTTTTCGGGGGGGGGGGGGGGTCACACCCTCCAACTCCCCCCTCCCGGATACGGCCTTGAAGATAACCTTGAGATGACAAGTACTGAAATCTAAGAAAGAAAGAACTATCCCAAGTATTTGTTCCATGGATTTGATCAGACGACCCCCGGAGCGGTTCAGAACCATTAAGAATGATTCGGCACGGTTCAGAAACGAACAGTTAAGATCTAAATGTTAGGATAGCCCTCTCTCTGAAAGTTTTCATAGTAAAATGTACTATATCTTTATTTCATTCCTATTTTCCAAAAAAAAAAAAATCATCGTTCATAAGACCACAGAGCTGTGTATTGACAAGATTATGGTTGCTTAGTCCATAAACTGAGGAAGACACGTTATTCTTCCTGCAATATTCCCGTTTTGAAAAACCGATTAACTAATTAACTTTTATGTGTAAACACAGTAATCATCATAATTTTGAGTGAAACAGGAAAGCCTTTTATTTGGGATCCTTAAACGTTTCCTTAATGCTTACTCAAATTAACTCTTTTAAAATTAGGTCTCTATGCTTGTCAGTGGCTCAACGGGTGATGGGAATTTGCCCCTCTGTATTTTGTGCCCCCTCTTAGGTTTTGAAAAAAGTCTTGACGTTGAAAAATTTTCATAAGAAATTTTCATTGAAAAATACCTTTTTGGTATTTTCATAAGAAATTTTCATTAAAAAATACCTTTTTGGTTTTTTCATTAATACAAAATGGAAAAGAGTCACAAATTTGCCCCTCCCTTGAGGAAAAAAAACATTTTGCCCCCCGAATTTTTTGAGTTGACGCAACTGGGTGCTTCTGTACAAATAGTGCACATTTATCCATTCACGCATAGCCCGTAAAATAGCTATGATATGTCTTCTAATGTTTTTGCGACATAAAGTGCTTGACTGACATGGCTTCTGGCTTTTTCATAGAAAAGGCAACATTTTGAATTTGTGAAACATGGACACTTAGAGATAAAAATTTGTTTGGCCAAGCCATCAAAAAACATATTGAGAATTGATGAGCTTAAACCTGTATAGAAACAGGGACGCACATTCTCAAAAATGACCTAAAGTGAACTGTATATAAGAATCCGAAAATTTAAGTTGTTATCTAGAAACTCTTGAAACGTTAATTTTCTCTTGTCGACGGGTTAGAAAATGGCTATAACCAAGAGCGAATCCAGGGTTTTTGTTCGGGGGGGGGGATCACCCCAAAAACTTAAAAAAGTATCAAAATTTGTTTCTATGCAGTTTTATAAGGTTTTTACGAGTCGGGAAAAAAATTGGGGGGATTCACCACCCCCCCCCCCCCCCCGAATATAGGAGGGGACAAGGACTGCTTTTTCAATTCTTTATTTAACGAAGATGTAAAAATCAGATGTTTTTTAATCTTGGGATGCAGTTTTTATATTCTTCTTTCAATGGAAGTACCAAAAAAAAAAACGAAATGTTTGTCCGATACGTAAAAACGTAACAAAAATGGACATAAACAAATTTTGGAGGCGCTTTTTAAAGTTTTCTTTGTAAATACCCCCCCCATCCCGAAAAAAATCCTGGATACGTTCTTGGCACAGACACTAGAAGGTCTGTTGCTACTTGGTAAATGAAATCAAGAAAAGCGCTTGTTAAATTTACGAAACCTGATACCAAATTTGACCCGGTACTTGTATGATAAACGCCCTACCGTTAAAGTTGTTCATTCATTGACGCATTATAGAACCGTTTTTTTTCGTTAGTTTCTTTCAGCTTAGCGTGAGACGAGACAGATAGAAGTGACAGAAATTCTGTCACAGAATAGATGGAAAATATATAACTAGGGTTATATAGTTGAACATTAGGGGGTGGGTTAATGTATTTGGACAGTGTGAAGTTAGAAAACAATTCTTACTACATAATATGCACAATAGTTGTACTTGTAAGCATGCAGACCTGCTATACACCCCCCCCTCTAATATGCAAATATATAGCCCAGATTTGTTTCTAAAGTATTATATTTTTATCTTACTTTGGTATATTTCATTAGCATTGAGCGTCAGAGAAACATATTAACCCTAGAAGGTAAGCTTTCGTAAATTTTACGACGCAAAAACACTTTTCGCGGTTGCCATGGAAACGGATGCATTGCGCGAACCGACCTCCCCGATATGCTAATATTATGACTAGCCAGTTCTTGTGCCGTCACCGAGGTTTTATTATCTGAACCGGTTGGGGAGATATTAAGGGTGAGTAGTAAAATTTACGAAAGCTTACCATCTACGTAACTTTTTCACCTATTTCAGGAAAAGGGATTTTTTGATCAAAACTTGGTAATTAGTAAGCTTCTTCGGACAATGAGGTTAGATCAGTTTTTTAACGTTGTTGACAAGCTTCGTAGCAAATTTCGTGAGGAAATAGCACATGAAAATGCTGAATTTGGCTATTTTCTGATTTAACAAATGAGCAGCAAAAATTTTTCACACTGACAAATAGAAATGTCACGACTGACAACTGGTTTACATCGACTCCGTTTGCAGCAGAACTACTGAAAGAACCGTATCGACTGACTACAGTTGGTACAGTACGAAAAACAAGAGAGAAATTCCGGAAGAGCTGCTTGTAAGCAAAGGGAGAATCACAGGAACCTCAATGTTCTGTTTCGATCGGGAGCTGACTCTAGTGTCTTATCTTTCCTAAGCCATCAAAAATGGTCCTGCATCTGTCAACTTGCCATGAGGGTACCAGTATCACGTATCCAAGCAAGAAGCCTGAGATCATTGAGTACTACAATAACACCAAAGGCGGGTAGACACATTTGACCAAATGTTGTAGTTCAATGTCAGCGGCTCGGAAGACCAACAGGTGGCCCATGTGCATGCTTTATGGGCTGATCAACATCGCGGTGTAGCAACAGTTATGTCATCTACTCCTTCAATATCTCCAAATCTGGTGGGAAGACCACTTTCACGAAAGGATTTCATGAATGTTCTGTTCAAAGAGTTGACCCAGCGCATATGACCACTCGCTTAGAAACCCCCACTTTGCAGCGCTCGATCAGACTGATATCAGTCAAACAATGGAGGTGACAGGTGAAATACATTCCAGGAACGTCTGTGGAAGGGAGAAGAACGACCTGCAGTCTCTGCCCAGCGCGCATTCGCCGAATGACTACCAATTTTTGCAACCACTGCAAAAAGCCGTTCTGCGGTGAACACCGTGCAAAGTCATGCATACCATGTGACTCCAAGAAATGAAAGCAACCTTTTGTTGCTGTGTAAAACATTATCTGAAGATCTGTTTTTGATAATTCCCACTTACTTTTAAAATATACTTAAGTGATGAGTTTTAAAATTCAATGTTTCTGCAAGTAGTAATTTTTACGAAAGCTTACCATCTACGTAACTTTTTGGGAAGCTTACCTTTCTAGGGTTAAAAGAACATTAGGTAGGGCGTATATCATATAATTACCTTTATATATACAAGTAACCCTATACTAGCATAACCGGATTGATGCTCTGCTTGGTAATACGGGGCCAAGGGCTCGGTCCCTGCTGCCATAAGGCTGGGCGCCAGGTCTGATACCTGTCCCTGTAAAAAAAAAATACCCGGCAACTGAAACATCGAGTCGATGCCCATCAATGGAGGTGGAGGATTTTTATCCTTACTAGCATGCGCTAATTAAACGCCATTTAAAAACGACTGAGAGTCAAAGCTATTTTGTGGGATATTCCGAATTGAACAAGCTGCGCAACTGTGTTGCTCGGTCGCAAATTTAAAGACCCAGTCAGAATGAGATTTTACTAATACCGAGATTTAGATAGCGCTAATTTAAGCCAATCAGGATTTCTCGCATAATTTTTCAGCCAATCCAAAAATACCTCGAAAAATCTGATGGATTCAAATTAGTGCTGGCTAAATCCCAGCATTAGCAACATCTTTCTGTGAATGGGCGAGAGGACACGTTTTGTGGATGAAGTTCGCGGATTGGCTAAAGATTGTCCTTTTCGGCCATCCATCGAGGGCCAAACGAAAGCAGGTGGTCTCCGAATAGGATGGAAAGGGGTCGTAAGAAAGGATTTAAAGGAAATGGAATTTCCTGGGACGTTGTAAAGAGAGAAGCTGGGATTAGATTGGGATGGAGGAGGAGTGTATGCAGCTGTGTTGACCTCAGGTGGCTTGGGGGGTGCAGATAGTTGTTGGAAGTAGTAGTAGTAGTAGAATGGGCCAAAGCTCACCGGTGCAGGAATTCAAATTGGATCAAACAAAATGTGGGAAATAAACTATGAAAGTAATATAAATTTCGTAGCCTTCAATTTCTACAAGGCTCAATTAAGTTGTGTACAACAAAGTGCGGGACCCCTTGAAAGAATGTCTTATTTGAATGACTGGTTTTTTAATAGTTCTTGATTTTACAATAGGATATGGTTTCATTTAAACCAGTTATTTTCGTTTGCTGCGTTCAAATGGCACTTGAATGCTATCACTTCAATTAAAGATAAAGATTGATTTATTGCTATGTTTTCACCAGAAATGTATCTTGGTAAGTATATGATTGAATGACGTGTTACAAACATTAAGCAATTATGTATGCATTAAACATGATTTAATTTCTAGTATTATTCTGTGACTCAAGTGAACAATAATTCAAGTTTCCGGAAAAGAATTCAGAGATATTATGATGTATCGCATTTTTAGGCTTCCTATTCCTAACGATGATGGGTATAAACCAGTGCCACGAGTTGAGCCAATCCAAGTCACGCCTGGAATGACTGGGTCAAAGTCTACCCCTAACTTGGATGTTAACCTCAGGAATTCCGACTCCTCTTTGACGAGATCTGGTTGGGACTGGTCAAACACGGATGAAGAATACGCCTCTCAGTTGAGGTCGGTGCTTCTTGGTCATAACCGACAACCTTCATCCTTGTCGAGTAAGTACTTTTTTAAGCTATATACTCAACCCGAGTTCAAACAAAGAGGGACAGAGAGATTACTGTCCATATTTCCATGTTAAAAAGTTTGCTTTGATTCCATTGGCTGATTTTTCTGACGTATTTTCCTAAGCCAACCATGTTATTTCCTAAAGTACCAGGGATATCGAAAATCAAATCTTGTTGCTTGAATTGGTTAAGTGGAAACTTAGGAAACCGTATATGTCTTAAGAAATTAGAAAAAATCAGGGCATCAATTTTTGTAAAAACAACCTTCATATGTAGTTGTGCAGCTTTAGTAGTAGCGGGTACTAAAAAAGAAACATGATTTAAAAATCATCAAAAAATAAGCCAAAAACACAAGACACCAACTAGTACCAAACAGCTTTCCTTTGAGGGTGTAGTTGTCTTTGGGAGCTGACGTATTGCTAATGTTTTAATGGCTATTTACGGATGACAAGCACTGTCAAATCCAGCTAATTAGTTCCGCTTATTTATTTTTACGGCTCAACGTGGCAACAGTGACGAAAACTTGACATTACCCTAAAAACCTCACAAATTCATAACAACCAAAAAGAAAAATCGTAGAAAATGGTGGTTTTCAGGTACGATTAGACCTAATACGGGTCTACAAAAAATTCAAATAAACTATTGATAAAAAGGTTGAAATATTGGAGTTTCTGGCAGTAGGCGGACCTGAAGCTAACTTCATACATACGTGCCTTGCTTAGACTGTCTTATGCTTGCTCCTTTGAATCAGCCTTTCAGTTTTGATTAAAAGGACATATATATATATATATATATATATTATGATATATATATATATATTATATATATATATATATATATATATATATATATATATATATATATATATTATATATATATATATATTATATATATATATATATATATATATATATATATATATATTATATATATATATATATGTATAGATATATATATATATATATATATATTTAAAGGTATTGTCTAGAATCCCATAAAACACGCGAGAAAGACTGCATCGGATTCCAAAGATGCTACATGAAAAACAGGTTTTCTCTGCCTTGTGAGGCATTGCTCACTTCGTGACAAATGTTTGAACTTCAGTTTTTTGGGGTTGAAGGGCAAAAAAAGGTACCTAGGTTATTTTACGTATTCAATATATACTATGCTTTAACCCCCCCCCCCCCAATGTGCAAATACACAGCCCAAATTTGTTTCTAAACTATTATATTTTCATCGTATTTTGTTTTATCTCATTAGTATTAACGAAGCTTCACTTCTCGCGTGTTTATCGGATTTTAGACAAGTACCTTGTTAAACTTCAGGACGTCAAGAATGATTTAAGTAAAACTGCCTTCTTCTCATTTTTTTTTTAGAAATATTTTCTGTAAACTACCATAGACATTCCAGATATATTTTACGAGCCAGCTGTTTCTTTTTCACTATTCTTCTAATCGGCTGTGCAATATAGAAATACAAATACTTATAATAAATTCTTTACCTATGCAGACCACACTGTTTTCACTTGAATTTTAAGCTTTCATGTTACGGAATATGACCATTGGGTTTTGATAAGGTCGTACCCAGTTGCTTGTCAGACAATGATCGACTGCATATGTGTAAAAGTCCGTAGAAGGTGCCATTTTTCTGACATTTATTCAAGAAGAACCCTGAAATTAAAGGGTTGAATCTTTTTATGTATTTGCTCTTTTTTGGTGGCATGAAGTGATTTATATTATATTTCGGTACTTACGAATTACACCGACCACACTCAAGAAGTGAAGTTAGGTTTATCACAATGAAATATAACAAAATATGATGAAAATATAATATTTTAGTAACAACATTATGGAAACTACAACAGAGAATTATAGAAAGCAGGCCGCCCAGAACGCATTATATTAAATATCTAACCTAACCAACTCTATATATTAAATGTATGATTAAAATATACCTGCATAGTAGTTTATCTCACTCATGCTAAGCTGATTGTCTCCAAGTGAACACATAGAAACCGATTTTAAACCGATCAAGAACAACAATGTGGTCGGTATAATACGTAAGTACCTATATTTTTTCCTGCGTTTCTTCTAGAGGGCGCAGTTCAGATTCCATTTGAAATGTGTTTTTTCCTAAAAATGATTCCTGGCTGGTACAATTGTAAAAATATATGCATATTGAGGAGGGGATATCATGGACCAAAGACGTCTCCCCTGCGTGTAGTACCTGACCAGGGACATATTGTGGGTTTTTTTGTTCTTGCTAAGTTCTGTTTGATCTAAGGCTATCAGTGTAAGACCTATTTACCATGAAACTCAAACTGGAAAATAGAACAATGATTATCTGAATTAATTCAGCGACACCCACAAGATTAAAAAAAGGCGAAGAATGAACCAATATTAATTACCTTTGAGTGAACATGCTTGCGTGAGTTACAATTTTCTTTACACTTAATCCTCGTATAAACTGAATTGCTGAAGTTGATTTTATATGTGACATCATATAGTGAGGTAACACATCTCACAGCCTCGTATAGTTAATGACTGTAACTGCATCTTGGTCGTAATAAAATTAGAATGTAAATTGAATTTATCTTTTAAAATAATCTCTTTGAAATTAAATTCTACTGAAGATTAATGTATACTTTCAAAGTAAAGGAAAACTATCAAAAATCACCTCATCAAGCACTCCTTATTGAAAACACGTCCTGGCATGATAGTCAACCCAGTCTACCAGCACTGTTCATTCAAGGAAGCTGTTCGATTATCATGGAGGGGAATGGCACAACTTAAAGTATGATAAATAGATTTATTCACACGAAAGTCCTATTGGGTCATGGTGAAACACAACAAACAAACAAAGAAATTCAACATCAAAACCCCAACTGGCAAAACACTAGAACTGGCTAATGTCAAACAGTTTTATTTCTATTTTTGAATTGCAATTGCGATTTAGACCTGTGATTTTTTTTGTACAGGTATATTAACTTAAAACCGTCTGTGGTTTTATTAGAATTTTAATTTACACATTTTATTCTTTATGTTATACATTCCTTGCTCGGGGGAGGGATTAGTAGCCCTCAATATGGATTTAGAAGAACCTCACTCTTAAAGTTTGTATCCCCTTTCACCTTTTTTCCATCTAAAATTGTGGCTAAATACACTTGTGGTCAGGGGCTTAGCTCCAGCATTTTTATTGGGGGATAAAATGGGTCCACATCAGGAGAGTCAAGGGGTATGGGCTATATAATATTTTTCTTTCGCAATTAAAATTGGTTTAAAGCAAGATTCTGTGTATATTATGCGGGTAAATATTGCTGGAGCACAGCAAGCACATAGGGAAGGCGATTCGAGTCTATGTCTCCACTCGAAATCTCGAGGTGTTTCATATAGTTTCTTATATTGTCCACATAATTATATCCAAGTATAAATCCCATATTGATATTGATATGTTTATTTAACTTTAACAATTCACATACAAAATCAATATGATTCACCCAAAACCAAACGGTTGACTTGGGGTGAATCAGGTAAAAATAAATACATATAATATCATTTAAATTTACTATAATAAGAAGGAAAAAAGGAAAGAATATAAAATCAAAATAATAATGTAGGGACATGCCATGTCCATACTGTGGGATGACACTCACCAACCAACAAGCAATTACAACTTAATTTAAATCTAATCTCCTCCAAAACAAACGAAACTAAAATCCATACTTACTTAATAACTTCATACTTGCATACCAAGTTTAATTGTTGAAATATAAACCTAAACCTGTTTTTTTTTTTTTTTTTTTTTTTTTTTTTTTTTTTTTTTTTTTTTTTTTTTTTTTTTTTTTTTTTTATCTTTGTCCTGTCAAGGCATATCCAGGATTGTTTTTCGGGGAGGGGAAGGGAATACAAAAATTTTACAAAACATCAAAATTTGTTTATATGCATTCACCTTGATAAATCCCAACGTCCATGTCTATTGTACAGTACTCATCCGTTTTTTTTTTTTTTTTTTTTTTTTTTTTTTTTTTTTCAAGATCAACAAAATATATTTTTGCAAATATACTGATGGTAACCACGCTAGGAGATGAGTTTTACTCGTGATGCATCCGACTTTTGCAGGTCTTCGTTCAAAAGTCGTCAATACTGTACAACTGTACCATCTATTTACCATGTTATTTGGAATAACCCAGTTTACTCTGCCAGAAAGTGTTCTATTTCTAACCAAAGGATTCTTAGGCCTTAAAAATAACACGTTTTTTGTGTGTGATTATTATCGTGCCTTAAAACAAGTAATATTTGGTTAAAAACTTGGTTGACGAATTGGTTAAAATATGAAAAGACAGTTTTTTCTGCCATTATTTGAGTGGCTGAATTACTGTGCTATATGTGTGTTCGGCCTTTTTTTTGCATGATTGACCAATTGCCAATTTATCTTCCTCTTCGTAAAGGTTAAAATAGTTGTAGAAGACACACAGATAAAGCAATGATTGTAAAAATGTGTAAAGTAAAGACGTCTAGGACTGTGACACACACGGAAACAACACAAAGAAATTAGATGAGATCAAGAAAAAAATTGACATAACTAATTCTTGATACTTTATGAAATTCAGGAAGTCAGCTGGGCTTCTGGCTGTATAAGCAGATAGGTCATTACTTATGCTGTAGTGACCGATCTACTGATAGAGTCAGAAGGTGTATACTGAGGATGATGCCACTGGCATCATCTTTGTCGTTATGCTTGTTTTGCTTAAAAATTGGCTAGCTGGTTATTTGTTTGTTTTTTACAGGTATTTAAAATAGCTAAACAGTATTTTCTCTTTCTTTTAATCTTTTTCGGTCTTCAGTGATTCGTTTCATTGTTCTTTTCTAACTTCATGTATTTTTTCATTAGGTTCTTCCAGTCATAGCAGGCAAATTTCGTCCGTGTCTGATGAAGGGGTTCTTTCAAGCAGTGATCAACGAAGTAGGCCACTCTCAGAATCTCTGTCTCATTTAAGCGCATCTAGCGGTGGAGATCGATATTTTTCGTTTGATCACTTAGATGATGTTGGTTTGCCACACCAATGGGATCCTATACCAATTTCGCCGTTGCATCGCTCACCTCCACCTCCACCAGTCCGAGATATGTCAAGCTTGAAATATGCTCGGTCTCAAAGTCAGACCCATGAAAAATACCCATCGTGGCCCATGCCACAAGGCGAACCTGTTCCACAAAGTCAGAGGAGCAAGTCATGGACTGAGCATACTGAATACCAGAAAGAACCGATTCCGATGTACACCCGGCTGTACAGTCGGAGACCCTTACCAATGTTTAACCAACAATTAAAACCAGTGATTGAAAACTTGAGCCACGAACATTATGAGTCAAGTCCTGTTCCCTCTCCAGAACCGCCCTCCTCTATTTCACGCTATACTGACCCGGATTATGCTCGATACGATGATTTGCGGTCGTACTCACAATCAGAAGGATACTCTAGTTATGTGTCCTCTGAGGCAAGCTATGTGAGCAATGGATCCGGAACTCCCTTCTTGGATCGACTGCGACTCGAATCTGAAGTTGTACGACACGAAGTAAATAGAAGTAGTCCGAGTTCTGTAACTGGTAGAGAGTCAGTGACAACAGTGGTCACAAATAGTAGTTCTAGCAGCTCCAATGATACCCAGAAAATCCATTCATCATATAATGATTTAAGTGCTTATAATATGTCAAATCGTCACGGGGTCGCCCATAGCTCTCGAGTGCAATTACCACAGAGACATAACTCAGAAAGTGTTTTATTTTACGCACAGGACAAGAAAAGACCGGAGGTTAAGAGCAAACCTCCCTCGCAAAACCATGAATTATGTGATGAGGATCCATTGCTCCGATCCCCAGTTGTTGATACGTCGAAACTCGCTCCGGTGTCCGAAAGAATCTTTCAATTAGAAAGGCAATCGAAATCTGTACCAAATTTAATGGATAAATCTCCTAATAAACCGGTGAGATCTCCACATAAGGAGAATCTAGCTTATTTAGATCCAGATAAAAAGTTGCAAGTAGCCGAACCGACTTTGAAACAAATTCAAAAGCAAGCTCTTATGAACTATTATGAAAGGAAAGTAACAAGTAAGATGAGGTCAGAGTTTAGGAAGCAAGCTTCATATGATGCTGTGTCAAATTACCAAAATGTAGACGTACTTCTGAGAGAAGAAAGTGAAAGAAAGGTGGCCTTCTTACAGAGACAACAGGTATGTAAAAAAAACTAGCAGCAAAGCCAATGCATGTACGCGGAATCATTTTGGGGGGAATGGGGCGGGAATAATAATAAAAAAGGGGGGTCAGTAATAAAACAACAAGTTTTATTTGACAATTTGAACAAGAAGTACTCAGAAATTGGGAAAAAAAACACATAGTGGTACTATTTTTGGAGGATCGGGGGAAAAATTGTTTACCCCCCCCCCCTTCAGCAAAATCTGAAGATAGGTGGTTTCTTTCTCACAGGCACTTAATAAAACAAAATAATGCTCTGCTTTATCTTGAGATTTTACCTGAGCCTTGGAAGTTTGATAATTATAGCTTTATTTAAACTAATTGTGATACAATCTCAAATATTTTATAATATGCTGGACCGGAGGAGATACAAGAATTTTTTTGCAGAATGGCTAACATCGCATAGCCAGAAGTGTGAATAGCATTTTACTAACTAAATCCGTGCAAAAAATATTCTCAAATTCTTATACAATGTTAAGGCAGAAATTTAGGAGGTAATACACCAGAATGGGCGGTTTGCAATATAATATACTTACATCTATCTGGAGTCACTTAGAGCGTTTTAATTTGGAAGGGGTGGGGCAAGGGCCATAGATTTTGAAAATGTCTTTTTGCCTTCCTGTCAAACCAACCCCCAAAAAATGTCCTTCAATCCATTTAATTCCTTTCAAAACCCCAAAAGTGAATTATATTTTCGTCATTCAAAACCTCCTCAAATCATCACATCTGGACAAAAATAAGGACCCGCCTTCAACATCACTTCCAAATCTTTAAAGGGTTTAAACTCAAATATCAGAATTACGTGCAATTTCATGCCTTTCAAAATAATTTTTATGGAAGTCTCTAGATTTCCTTGATGATTTTTATGCTTTTTATGCTCTACTTTGCCAGGATTTTGTTCTTCAATGACCCCCCCCCCTCCATCTGCGTACATATCTGGAAAGGGTCTTCTAGGACACTTTCTAGGGTAAACTACTGGTAACTATAACTCTTCCCATTTGCAGATCTGGTGGTAAATTTCATTTTGCTATGCAAGATCTTCAAGCTGATAATCGCGCACAGTTTTGGCTGACAACTATATTAACTGTAATTCTTGGCGCAATTTTACAGCTCTCGTTTAACTTGATTTCCTCTTCCTTAGTTTGACAGTCAAGGAGGGAAAACCTGAAATTTGAACTTTGCCAAATTATGGTCCTTTTTTTTCTTTTTTTTTTCTACATAAATTGATAGTCTTATTGTAGTATTTAACGATGTCTAACTCACGATCAAAGATACTTAAGCTTGATGTCTTTCGATTTTCGAGTGCTAGGCAGCCGAATAACAGTAAAATGTCGGGGCTAATTTGTTGTTATCCCTGTTTTATAATAAAGAAAAAATTAACCACCGTCAATCTTAACATCAATAAATATAAAAGTGGCCAGTTTCTGGTATTTCTTGCCCCATAAGGAGCATTTTGGTCCTGATAAAATAAATGAGGGAAAAACTCCATAATCATTCTGTCGAAATAGCCTCTCTATTACCTTTGGTGACTTACACAAACAAGCACAAAAAATTGTTTTTTTAATAGCAGCTACTGGATTTAATAATAAATAATCGTTCTTAAATTGATTCATCTAAACGTTATACCCTGCAAAGATTGATGTTTGTCTGTCAGCCAATTTTTCATTGTTAACAAAAACATGTTGGATGGACTGTTATCAGCTGCCTTCTAACAATGATTAAATAGATTAGGCGCCTGTGATGTTTTTTCCTCTTTTTTAATTTTCTGCTATCTTTGTCTAACGCTGCTAATTAAGCCTTCCTGTTTTTACTACCGAATGTGAGAACATAAAGGATTCGAACTCGAAAGATTACTAACTTGGTCCAGAATTTGGGTACCCATTTTTAATAATCATACCCTCTGTTTCTCGTAAATATCACCCCATCTCCCCTCCCTGTAGTGGCTTCACACAGAAATGGCTTAAAATCTGAACATGAAAATCTTAATCAAAATCTAAATTTGCGATTGTACATCCTTTCCGCAATAACTGAGGACAGCTTCACAAGGCATGGGCTAAAATCTGAATTAAAATATGAACGTGCGATTGTGGTTTTACATATGTTTATATATATGTATATATATATATATATATATATATATATATACATGTATATATATATATATATATATATTATATATATATATCTATATATATATATATATATATCTATATATATATATATATATATATATGATATATATATATATATATATATATATATATATATATATATATAATATATATATATATATAATACACAGTTGTTATAACTGTGTAGCTTCACAATACAAGGGCTTAGAATCCGAATAAAAAATCTATGTTTGTCATTGTGCTTTCGTTTCCATAATAACCGAGAATAGCTTCACTCGGCATGTACTAAAATCCTAATTAAAATCTGAATGTGCCATTGTAGATTATTTTGTTCTAACTGTGTAGCTTCAAAATACAATGGCTTAAAATTTGAATTAAAATATAAGTGCGCGATCGTATATCCTTTTTGTTATAGCCGAGTAGCTTCTCACTGCTTGGGCTGACATCTGAAGCTGAATTTAAACCTGAATTCACAATTGTGCTTTTTTTGTTATAACTGAGTAGTGTCAGACTACAAGAGCTAAAATCTGGAGCTGAATTAAAATCTGAGCGAGCCGTTGCAGATTTCTTTTGTTATAACTGTACAGCGTCACTATACAAGGACTTGAAACCTGAATTAAAATCTGAGTGTGCTATTGTATATCCTTTCCGTTATAACCGAGTAGCTTCACACTGCTTGGGCTGACATCTGAAGCTGAATTAAAACTTGAATGCATAATTGCACGTCCTTTTTGTTATAACTGTGTAGTCTCACGCTGAAAGAGCTAAAATCTCGGTTAAAATCGGAGTGTGCCTTGGTAGATTCTTTTTCTTATAACTGTGGAGCACCACGATACAAATGACATGAAATGTGGCTTAAAGAATAAGCGTGCGATTGTAAATCCTTTTCGTTTTCACCGAGTAGCTTCACATTGCTTGGGCTGATATCAGGGTTGCCACCAGACCAAAAAATTTCGTAACGTCCAATTCCTAAAAACGTAACTTTTTCGTAACTTTTGATAGGAAAGTCCCTTTTCAAGGCGGGGTGCCTTAATTTCACTATCAAGAGTGGTACTTAAAGGGGGGAGGGGACATTTGTTGCCTGTATAATTTGAAAAATATATTTTTACGTAATCTCACTAAAAATCCTCCCTCCAACTTTTAAAAGGTGCCTAAAAAGTATACAATAATAACAATTCATGTTTCTTTACCTTCAGGAAATTCCTATTTATTCAACTGTAAGTGCTGCTTTCCAGTTTACCTGCACAACAGAAAGACACCCCCCCCCCTCTCCCCGATGCGTGTATAAAACCCCAGGCTACTATTTTGCTCATCTTGTTGTTGTTGTTTTTAATTGCCATTAGGTGTTTTAAACCAAAAGCTGATGAGTAATACGTACAAAATAAAAGGTAAATCAATAAATACAGGACACTTTAGAGTTTTGAAGAAAAGAAGAAAACCAACTAGATTTTTTTTTATTGTTAAATTTCTCTAAAAACGATCTTAATAAATCCAGCTTCTTAAAAAGACCAAAAAAATCATTTTAATCGCTCCCTTCCCGTCTAATATTTTAGATTGGCTTCAGTCTCAGTCTCACCTCCTCTAGCTTCAAATTTGCATCGTTCCAACATGAAGATTTAAGCAATTCCGAGTGACAGAGTTTTTGTTTTGTTTTTATTTTATCGAACAAAAAATATTTCAATCGTTGTCTTCAGTTCCTATACGAAACTACAGTTGTTTTGCATAATATGCATTTTTCCGTTTGTAATTTGAATCGTAACTCCCAACCAAAAGGAAGTCAGAAATAAAAGAAGTTCACACAATTCAACCCCAAGAATGTTACCCTAAAGCTGTTTTGATGGGTCTCACAAGTCCAGATACGTACAAAGAATTTTTAGGGGAGGAGGTCAAACAATAAAAAAAAATTAAACTCATTTTCAAAATGAACTAAAAAGTAGAGAATTATTTTTTTTCTCTTAAGAATATATGGATATAAGCGAACATGAGGGGCACAAAAAGCATTTGGTTTTACATAGCATAAACACCAAATTTATCTAGGTTTTAAATACATAAGGGAAACAAATAAAAAGATCAAATTATGCAAAAACGAATCGATTTTTTGCCCCGAATTTTCACTTATATTTAATATTTTCAAATTTTAATTTTGCAATTCAAAAAAATATGATGTCTCATCCAAGATTACAACCTAAGTTAACACAGCCTCGGGATGTGCTCTTGCCGTTGTGCTATACTGATAAAAGTGGGAAGTAATTGAACATTTGGAAGTGGTTGAAAAATTGTTCACAAATTAAAAAAAAAATTGTGACAAAGAAATAAAAGGAAGATGGAACAAAAAGATCAGTGAACTAATAAAAATGAACTGGAAATGATTTAATTAAAAAAATTAAGGGGGATGATAAAAAAAAACTATAATTTAATAAAGAAATGCCGAGAAATTTACATTTTCAGGGGGTTGGGGCCCCAGTCCAGCCTGCGTGGTCCACAAGAATCAGTTTTTAAGTAAGCTGTAAGCCTACCCTATACAGATACAAGACTGTTACCTTCTTCATAAAAATGGGCATTAGTCTAGTTGTCGCGTTCCAAAGCCAAATATTTAGTGATTGTCCTTTTCTGAAGAAAACATGCTAAACACACAAGCAGTACAAATTATTTTTTTATACTATTTCCAAATATCATGGCCTCTTTTCTGAAAAATACACCCACCCCCTGATTGTCCGGGATATAGCCCTAGGAACATATTAAAAAAAATCAACCAATAAAATTCTTACTTTACAATATGAAAGAACACGATAGAATGCAACAAGAAAGAATGCCATCACAAGATTCGACACAACGATGAAATGCATTTATACAGTTATATATGGGACCGCAGATGGGGAGGGGGGTATAATATAAAAAAATGACCATGATATTTGGTAAAAAGTTTAGCATAAAATCGAAAATTCCAGCTCAACTGACCCCCCCTCCCTCCTCAATGGTTAGATATAACCAAAAAATGGCTCATTTTTACAGTTTCATATATTTTGTCAATACCATCTGTTCATAATCCCATATAAAAAGAGCAACTTTTGTATATAACCTGATATTATGTCTGACCAATCAGAAGGGGGGAGGGGTGAGGTTGTTACGGAAAGAATAATACATATATCATCGGTACTAGTCAATTAGCTGATACACACGCAAGATAGATGCTAAAGGAAACTAGTCAAACGGATATCAGTCAATAGAGAATTGGATCGCAAAGCGTGGTTTGTCATTGCGTTTACAATATTTAAACTATTGTTTTTTGGGGTTTAGGGGGGGGAAGTACTTATATTAGGTTACGCATTTAATATATACTATGCTTTACCCACCAGCCCCCTCCCCCTAATATGCAAATATATAGCCCAAATTTGGTTCTAAATTTTTATATTTTCATCATATTTTGTTTTATTTCATTAGCATTAACTAATGAAACTAGCTCCTTCTCCATATAATTTTAGTATGACTGTTAACGGAACAAGATTCAAAGTCAATTGGTGTAATTGAAAGTTGGTGAAGTGACTAACTGACTATTGTGACTTGTCACTAAACAAATGATAATCGTATGCTCATGAGAGAGAATGTTATCTTAACTTACTATGCGAGTAAGCGAAGTGGGCATTTTCCATCCTAATAACTGAGTGATTGTTTGTTAAGATTAAATGACCGCGATATGAAAAATGTCGATACTCATGTCAGTGTAATTAAAATGGGAACAGCCGATTTTTTCACGGGGAAAAAAATAGGTTACTCAGAAAATGTGAAACTTCCTCATTATACAAAAGCGTAAAATAATTGTAACATAAATTCAAAAACGTAACAAAAATGTAACGTTTTTGGACCGTAACGTAAAACGTAGCGTTTTATTTAAAACGTACCGAAAATGGTACGAACGTAGCCTTAGTGGCAACCCTGGCTGATATGTGAATCTGAATTGCAACCTGAATTCACATTTGCGCATCCTCTTTGTTATAACCGTGTAGCGTCACACCGCAAGAGCTAGGATCTGAATTTAAGATCTAAACCTGAATTAAAATCCAAATGTACGATTGTACATTCTTTTCGATATAAGCGAGCATAACTTCGGATTGCATGGGCTAAAACTTGAATCCGAATTAAAATCTGAAAGCGCTATTTTACATTCTTTTCGGTATTACCATGTAGCCTCTCACTACAAGGACTTAGAATCTGAATTAAAATATAAATTTAAGATTGAACATCCTTTTGTTATAAGCAAGAAGCTTCACCGTGTTTTTTTTTCTAAAATGTGAATCCGACTTAAATTCTGAATTCCTAATGTTTTTCGTTATAACTCAGCAGCTTCAACTGCGAAGCTCAAGTTCGAATTTTGTAGCAAATGTTGTTTGATTTTGGAACGCGTAAAGAAAAAAAAATCGAAGCGCCAAGGAGCTATACCCTGTAGCTCGTATTTAGCTTTTAGTCTTAAGCTTTGAGATAAGCCAGAGAACTATAACAAATGTCAATGATATCATTTTACTGACGGATATGGAAGCGCTTAGGGGTTACCTTTTTATGGTCGTTCATTTTAAATCAATCTTGGTCTTGCATTTACTCTTTTTGATGAATAATTCAACCTTGATTGTAATTAAAGTTGTCTATTCAAAAATAAATTCGAAATTGTTTACTTCAGAGGTAAATGACACGCTCTACTGAGAGGAAACATTGAGTAAATTTGCGCTAAGAATTGACAAATGAACACTGATGTTAGCACCTTAAAATTCGATTGAACCCGATGTACGATCCCGGATGTCTAAACCGTATGATTATCATTATTTATTATTATTATTATTTTTTTTTTTACATCCTTAGGTAAACCTTTTAATTTCTTTCATTATATTTGTAATCAGTGGCAAGGGCGTATCCAGGATTTTTTGGGGGAGGGGGGGGGGCTTAAAAACATCAAAATTTGTTCATATGCAATTTGGGTACTGTTCTATTAGCTGGAAAACACGTGAGACAATCACTTGAGAAAAGCAAAGATCAAATAGGCATTATCCGATAATTCCTATCTGACGCTGTATAAATAAGGGTTTCTCACTCCGGGAACTATGTTTAAACCTTGGTTTTTGGAGTTTAGGGGGGAAAAGGGTACCTAGGTTAGGTTACGTATCTAATTTATGCTATGCTTTACCCCCACCACCCCTAATGTGCAAATATATAGCTGAAATTTGTTCCTAAACTTATATTTTTATCCTATTTTGTTTTATTTCATTAGCATTTACCAAACTTCACTTCTCGCGTGTTTTCCAGCTAATAGAACGGTACCGCAATTTGTTATGTTTTACGAGTTGGACGAAATTTCGGAGGGTGGGGGGTCAAACCCTGAACCGTCCTCCCCTGGGTGCGGCCTTGAACAGTGGCATAACTAGGGTTTTCAACGCCTGGGGACAATAGTGGTTTTTGCGCTTTTCCCTCATCCCCCCCCCCTAATCGTACTATTAGTGCAAAATCCTCACTTCGGTGCACCTTCAGAGACTGCGCTCAGGAAAAGCCGCCTCCCTTGCCCCCTCCTCTGGTTGCGCAACATGTTTTTAACCGAGTTAGGCGTGCAGACGCGAGGCATAAGAATCTAGAGGTGGTCCCAGCCACATGCCCACAAAGGTCTTATTCAGGAGAGGGATTAGGGTTTTTTCACCCCCCCCCCCTCTGAAGTGTTTGTCCAACTTGTAAAACCGTAATAAAAATGCATAAAAACACATTGATGCGTTTATGAGTTTTTTTTTGTACCCCCCCCCCCCAAGAAAAAAATCCTGGATGCGGCCCTGAGGCCCACCAACTAATATCGGAACAAAATTTAAACTAGAAGATAAGAGCTACTAATTCTTTTATTCATTTATCAAGGGCTAAACATGCAGGGTTTTGTCATTGTGTGAGGAGCGGTGAAACTGGAGAATCGTGGGAGTTAAAAATTGAATCATCCATCGAGTGATTTGTTTGTTATATTTAAAGCAAAGTTTTGCCTTTATTCATGCCAACATTTCCGTGGTGTAGTTAAGGGTTTACTACTGTCCTATGGGGCAGCAAAATTGAGGGACAACCTCACTGATCGTAATTTTTTTTACTGCACAAATAGATAGTTCTCATTTATTCATCTACAAAGAATGTGGTACTGACTATAAACCCTCGGAGGGGAAAAATATCAGGCTTAGTTCTGCTATAGCTATTATCTTATGCTTAAATTATAAGATAATTTGTGGAAGCATGTGCTGTTATTGATTCTACTTCAATATCAAAGCTAAACCCCCACTTTGTCAGTTTTTCATATTGTAACTTCGTCAAAAACTGTGATAAGCAAAAAAATGGCGTCAATTAAAAATTCACTGCTCACGTTTCTTCATGGCGATCAAGACAACTCTTTCACAGCGAAGACTCTGCCCCCCTCCACGTTTTAAGGACCTTCAAAGCAAAATTAGTATTGTAGATCAACTTGGTGAATTTTTATTCTCCTCGTAACAATAATTCATGTTATAAGGTAGGAAAACGTAAAATACGGTTTCATCAAATATTTTTTTTTTCTTTTTTTTTTGGCTGGATTACTTTTTTCCCAGATTTGGGGAAGAGAGGATAGACAAAGGGAGTGATTTCCTCCCAAAGAACTTTCATGCTGCTTCAAAGAACTTGAAAGTTTGCTAATTTTACTATTTTTAGTAAGTAGTAAACCCTATTAGGTTTATAGTTAGATAGATAGATTTATTCTCACGAAAGCCCAATGGTGACATACACAAAACAAGTGAAAAAATACAGCAACAAAACATAAACGGAAAAGACATCAAAACTGATTATTTAAGAAAACCACCACGATACCTCATACCTACCCGGACAAACTTTCCAATAGTATTTATATTTAAGTAACACCTACTCCTCAATATTTCCAAAATCCAATCTCTCCCCCCGACCTCCCTACCAAATATTTCCAAGCGTAACTCCCTCAACTCCCTACATTCCCCTAAAAAATGATGCAAAGGCTCATCCATCTCTCCACACATAGGGCAACTGTAAGGACCGTCCCTCCACCTATCCCTCCACAAATATTTCCTATGTTCTCCAAGAGGCATAAAATTTCCCCTTGCATACATTACCCATTTCAAATCTTCCGGAGCCAGTCCCATTGTTAGGTAAATTTCTTCGCCCAAGTTCTCATTGACCTCCGCATATAGCCCAAGGGACGGCGAGGTGGCCTTCTCAGCTGGCCAAACTTAAACTTTCTGACACTCTAGCCTAGTATCAACTAACCTAGATACAATCCCTACCATCCCTCCTATCCCCTTTCCCTCATTCCAGCAATTACCTAGCCCTGCACCGTCTTATATATTCTTCACAAGATTTAGCTACGAATCCCTCCTCCTTTCTTGGAGTATCGTTAAAAATACTTGTTTAAGTAGCCCATTATCTTTTATCTCCTTTCCCAATATTTTACCATACTAATTAACATACTCTGTCTCATATACTTTAATCCCTATATCCCCTTTCAGCACTAACCCATTAAACTTATTATCAAGGCCTAATATACGCTTAAAAAACCTCAACTGGATTCTTTCTAAATTTACCCCTTTATCAAACCCCCAAAGCTCCGCCCCGTAATGCAAAGCCGATCTAACCCTAGTATTAAAAATATGCTTTAGCAATCCTACATCCCTAGTTTCCTTAATACTACTTTTACTTAACATTTCTAGTAGTCTATTTTCCTTACTTTCTACCATCTTAAGATGTTTCATCCACTTCCCATCTGACGATAGCCTACAACCTAAGTACTGAAATTCATCTACACGGTCTAGCGTCCTTCCTTCATGCGTGACACCGCGAATCTATCTGCTCTCCGATTTTCCTAAAAACCATAACCACCGGCTTCTTTACGTTTAATACTAGTTTTTTATTCTTAAAATAAGAAGCTGCTTAATCTAGCAGTTGCTGCAAATGTTCTTCAATTTCCGCTACTAATGCTATGTCGTCCGCAAAAAGTGACGCAATAACACAAGCTCTTGAAAGCTTAATTATTGGGGTGCCTCTGCCTATCAAATGTTCTTCAAAATCATTAATATACAATCAAAACAGCCTTGGGGAAATTGTACATCCCTGCTAACACCAAGTCTACACCCAATAACCAGAGAGAAATCCTTAGCTACCCGTGCTACAGTTTTAACTATATTATATATAGATGTTATAATCTTAACAAATACTCTTGGTAGCCCTAGTGCTAACAACGACTCTATCATTAAGCTTCTATCCACTCCATCAAACGCCCCTTTTAAATTCATATATGCAACAAATAGCCTGCCCTCTTTTCTCCTAACTTGTTTCCTAATCATCCCTAATAAAATAAAAATCTGATCTGTAGGGCTATAGCCTTTTCTAAACCCTGTCTGTGGATCTGATGAAGTTCTATTTTCGTCTATCCAATTATCTATCCTATGACGTAATATCTTAGCGAAAAGCTTACTAAGCACATTACTTAGGCTTATAGCTCTATAATTCCCATGGTCTAATCTATCCCACTTTTTCAATAACGGAACTAAAATAGACGTATCCCAAGACAAGGGCCAATCTTCACTTTTCAATATACCAGAAAATGTCCCTGCTATAACAGGGAGCAGCCACACCCGTCCCCACTTCCAAAGAGCGGCTGGTATTCCTTTTACGGCTGGAGTGGAGCCGCCTTTCATTGTCTCCCAAACTTCACTTACCTGGATGGGAGCAACCAAATCATAATCACATTCTTTCGTTGGCCTATCTACTACATCACTTACTGCAGATACCAGATCTACACTCAAACTAGTTCCTCCCTGGTCCCTAATCACTTCATTTTCTCTCTCCTCTAAATATCTAGAACAAGAATCTACTGTTGGTATACCATCATAAACCTCTATTCCTCCTATAGATTTCTTAACTATGCGCCAAAAGGTCCTAATATCCCCTTCTCTATAATCTTTCTTCAGTTGCTCTCCTGTCCTAATTTCATGCTCGTTTTTTCTTAATCTGCAACATTTTCTTATACTTGTTCCGAATCAACTTATAATCCATATAAAATCTAGTATTTTCCCTACTACATATGCTATCTCTCGCTTTCCGCAGCGCCTCCAAAACTTCCTGGCATTTCCATTCACAATCTTCATCAAAATATCCATTGTTAATATTATTCTTAACTCTTCAATTTAACTTTGAACCTACCTTAAATACAACATCATAAACTAATGCTAACGACTCCTCTGTTTTTCCATCACATAATAAAACCGAACATTGCTGTAATTCCTGCTGTTTCTTCACTCATCAGCATACTCTGAAAATCCTTCCCTTTCTCTTCTGTTACTTTCAGTGCCTTTCTAATCTCTAAATCCTCATTTTCTCTGTGTTTTCCTTCCTATCACTATTAGCCGCTAATTTCTTAGAACTAACCCACTCAAAAGTAGTCTTAACCAGGGCCTCCACTCTCGAAAATTAAAATTCGGGAACAAGTCTTAAAAATTCGGGGAGTTTTCGGGGACAAGTCTTCAAGATTCGGGGATTTTTCGAGGAAAAAAACAAAATGGAATTTCGTTGCGAAAATTTGAGAGCCAAAATTGGGTTTAGCTTCGTTTTCAGGCTCAAGTAGGGCTTGTATCTGCGTAGTAAATCAAGCCTTTTACAAAATAGGTTTTAGACCCAGAGCCCGGGATTGGAACCCATATCTGAAAACACTTATTGCAGATATTGCGGCAAAAACTTGAAAATTGTTTTCAAAAAGAAAAGAAGAAAAATAGTGAACACATGTGAACTGTAAATACCAGTAGTAATTTTTTATTAAGTCATTAATCTCAGAAATTCATTATAATATTTAAAAACAAAAACAAATATTGTTTGCCGTTTCTAGATAAGTAAATTAAATAGAAAAATTCAACCTATAAGTACGGGGTAATATTAAAACTTAAAACAAACAAGAACTAAACTAAACAAGTAAACTTAAACTTAAATTAAAAAGGGAATTTTGACGACAATTGAGACATTATTGGTTTCTCATGCTGCTTCTAAGGACTTAGGTGTTTATCCCCCCCAAAAAAAAATCCTCCCACAGAAAAAAGGAAAATACCCCCCCCCCCCCCACAAAAATTACCCCGCAGAAATTGCTCCTCTGCTGAAAATACTCCCCACGGAAAGTACCCCCGCGAAAAAGACCTTCGGAAAATACCCACCCTCGTGCGGAAAATACCCCCTCCGAAGATACATTTTTTCATTGTTTCTTTCTACTATGCTTTTCTTTCTTTTGGTTACCTCATAATTACTATATAGTCACCGATTAACCCCCAACCTTCCCACCAACCCTGTGACCATCCATATTCCAAATATAATACTTGTTGAAGTCTCATTTTTATATCGGCCCATCTAATGCCTGGACATGATAGCTGTAGGTTACAAATCATATAAAATTTACTAATTCTTTTACTTCGCACTAACATTATTTGGCGTTGTTAACCAAATGTTCGTGATAAATAAGTCCGAAAATATTTAAAACTTGACAAGAAAACAATATGAGCCTAATACCCAAATTTTTACTTAAGCTGTATTGTAAATTTTCTTATGGATAATATTTTTGGGGTTACTTCCGTTTGAATCCTCTATTCCCCGACCTTTTACATAGTCTGTAGCTAAATTTTGCCTCATTAAGAGGGGGAGGGAGTTGTGCATTTTTATGGTAAGAAGATCGTAGTTAGGGATAGTTCTTAGGAAGAAATAAATTATACCACATTTTTTAAAAAAAAATTTATCTCAGAATTAGCCTTCATACAGGGCTATTAATCGTTAAAGCATTAGAAGTTGTAAAGGTAGGCCTTAGATACTTAAACAAATTTACTTGGCTATCCCGAATTTGAGCAGAATATATTTAAAATTTACTTTGCCTAACTAACAGGCTTGCAAGACGGTAAAAAGTTCCTAAAACTGCAGTTTAAAATATTACGTCACTGAAAATATTACACGGGTGAAGGGACCAGAATAATAATTGTGAGGGGAGTGCTGGGTGAATACGTTTGAGCATAAAGGGTGGTATGACAAATACTATTCTCAGATAAAAAGAAAAGAACTTATATTTTACACACCGAATGACACAAAAATTTAAATGGTAAGAATTCTTGGCAAAAAGGTCAATTTCTTCAATATATTATGCGTTCAATTATTAAGTATTAAATATTAATATAGTATGTCCAAAACCGAAAATGGCAAAAGAAAACCAAATTTAAACTTATGATTCGGTTTTCAAAACAATTCTTTTTCTTTAGAAGTTCAATTTCAAAATTCAGAATCTAACTGAGCGTTCCGTTAAACAACTTCAAGTATAATTCTTGGCTAATTTTTGTCAAGATACTTGACCACGAATGATGTAAATGTGAGAATCTTATAGCATTTGGAATCCTGCATTCGAAATTATTAAATCTAAATAGAAGAAAGTGATACTTTTGTGAAAATATAAAGAACCGTCTATAATTAAATTGTATCGGTCTGGTTCTTATGCAAATTAACACGGGAGACGAAAATTAACGAACAAGAGAGTAGTGAAAAATTATGTTATGTAAAGTAATGTTTGCTAGGGATAGTCACTAGGGGGTCAAACCGTGGTTGAATGATTTTCGGGGAAATCTCAGGGATTCGGGGAAAAATGATTTTTTTCGGGGAGACACATAGATTTTCGGGGAAATCTCCGAAAATTCGGGGATAGTGGAAGCCCTGGCCCTAACAGGCAAGTGATCCGAACCTTCTACTGCCATCACCTATAAATCCACAGAGACGCCAAAGAGGAACATCCACCAAAATATAATCAATCATACTTGGAAAAGAAAACAAGCAAAATTTCCCACACCTCCTTCCTTTCCAACTCTTCCATTAAAAATAATAAAATTTTCTTTGCCAAAAAATCCAAAATTTTACGACCCCAATTATTCTTCAGTCTACTATGGTCCTTACTTGCCCTTGGAGGGAGATGGATTGCCAAATCATCAAACTTCCTAAGCAGCTTCCGTCCGTACAGGCATGATGTGACATCAAAACTTCAGGAGTAACCTCAATATAACCATTAAAGTCTCCTATAAGACAAAACGTATTGGAAGGAAACTGAATAGAAAGTTTACGTCTTAAAATTATACTAAAGTTACGTCTTATATTATACTAACTTAAAAGAAAAATTGAAAAATTAAAGCTGTTGTCAAATGTAATTCAAATCATAGTTAATTAATGTAAATATGCCAAATATATTTATCAAATACTTTATGTCAAATACAACCAAGTGCTGAATGTGTCGACGCGAATGAGTGAAATGCATAGGCTATACTCCTTGTGTTTTTCCCCTTTTTCTTGGCAAATTATAAAAAAAGTCATTCTGAGCCTTTTATCTAAAACCAAATTATTTTCTCTTGCCCCATTCCTCAGGATGAATCTCCGGGTGTGTCCATATTTAAACCCTTCTTAGTATCAAATTGTAAATCAATAAAATATGACTACTTCATTGTAACTTCCTGCAACGTTCTACGGTTTTTAAGTACAGCCATTAAAATACCTTGATTGAACAGATAATTGTTTGCGCATCAGTTCTGTCATCCGCTTCAAGACGGGCGAAGGTACTCATCTCGATATGAAGAACATTGTAGTATTTTGTATTTAATTGTTAGTTCCACCTCACTTGTCACACTGACTTGTTGGCTAATGATTGTCAAAAAAGCGTTTTTCCACGCATAAATGTGCTAATTGATGTAATAAAAGAAGACGAAAATTGGTGTGAGATCTGTGGTTTGATTAAGCGTCCTTGAGATGCAGTAAGGTCACTGAACTGACAGACCGTTGGCTTTTTTGTTCTACTGCATCAGATATAAGAATAGCGTTCGCAATTGGCTCTTTTATCAAAATACAATGGATAATCTGAACTGAAAATAAAATAAAAACAAGGGTCTTCACACTGCCTGTCACAAGGTGTACACTTTATGCCTCCGACCATGCTGAAGAAGAAGATGCAAAACATGTGTTATAAAGCCATCTAAAAAATCTACCTGATCAGCTGACATCTCCCTAACCTAATAGAAGATGGCATTGATCGCGGTGTTATAAATAATTATTGGCCTCTTTCTTTGTCAACATGCAGATCAAATACTGTTAGTCCCTTTGGTCGTTGCCAGTACTAGTTGCGTTGATTTTAGGCATGTAATTCATATTCAGTGCTTCCACTTTGTTCCTACTAGATTTCTGTTCCAACCACAGAAAGATTTCTGACACCCAGCCACAGAAAATTCGACCATTTTTCCGACACCGTGGTGGTCCGAAATCCAACAAATGTCCAACTCGAACCAAAAAATCTGACATAAGTCCGACTTCAAGAATAAAGCTTCTCATTTCCTACACTATTTATAGGCCTTCAGAACGGCTCAAAATGGTTTCTCAAACGTCTTCTTCTGCAAATGATTTTGGCAATTTCAGCTTGTTGTTGTGTTAGGCTGAAAAGGATGCAGTGAGTCGCCTTTCAGTTCCCCGATCCGATCCCGGTACTCCCGCTTTCATCCTTCTGGCCCTTCTTTTAGCACGCAGCCGCGTTAGAAATTCCTTGCGCTGACGACGCAGCTATTTGCGGTTCAGACGCCGTGGACCATTAGCCAAGACACTATGTTTTCAAAACGCCATCAACCGCTTCAAGAAGAAAAAGAAGTTGCACCAAATTCGGAATTTCGACGAAAAACCGTAATTGTGAACCAAAATCCCTCTTCTGGGCGTAAAAAAAGCCTGTTTATTTTGTTTTCCATACTATTTTACCTTCTGCTTTGCCTTTTTTTCCATCGGATCAAATGGCCGAGAGCAATGGCTGGGCTGCTGTGCGGCGATCTTGACCACGTTTTAGACAGTGTTATACCTTATGGGCCTAATGGTCCAGTCCAGTACAGGCTCTCTACAAAGGTGACGAACGCGGTGACGATTTCAAAAATGCTTAGCTACTCATGAGTATTCATTTATTGGAAAACTGGTATCAAAAATCAGACTATTAATGTAAACAAGTATGGCAGTCTTTGGCCATAGTTTCGCATATTCAAAAGACGAAAAAAAAAATGCTGTAACTGCTGCCTTGTAGATTGCACAAGTCCATAGAAATATGCCCAAACGAGTGATGTAAGCCTGATTGTAGAAGCATAAGAAAATGTATCTCTTTTCCGCTCTCAAGATTAGCCCGGCGATTTTCGCTGTGTATGAGACATCCGAAACAGTGGAAAAGTAATGCAAAACAGGTTTTTCGATTTTTGTTTTCTTTTAGGAGACATACTTGCAGCTTAAACATTCACTTATGCTCCTTACCCTCTTACGTCGTTCATCTGCACCTAACTTAAACTAAAGCTGCAGTTCCACTAGACTGAACGTACTCGTCTGCCATCGCGTTTGCTCTAACACACTTGAGTCGTTTTAAGAGGGAGCATCGACCTCTAAGTCGCGGGATACATGTTTCTTTCTCTTCATGCCAGACTTGGCCTGCATGATAGAGGTAAGGGTCACACTTTTGAGCAAATTCCTATGCTCTGTTTTCACGTCTTTCAACATAGAAAAGAACCGCTGTACATCTGCTTTCGAAAACGGCAAGGTCAAAAGATACTGCACAACCCCCACTATGTTGGGGAATCTCTGTGTACCGTTCGGCGTTTTCAAAGAAGCCACATGGAGCCAGAAATCACAGACGTCTGTCACATCTGGAAGATCAAAGATCAGTAGACTCTGCCATTCTTCTATAATTTTTCGTGCATCCCATGATGGTGCCTTATACTGCTGAAGGATCTTATGGAGAAGAGTGACAGCACCGATATCCAAAGCTTTCACAGGGTCAAGTATTTCGCACAATGTAAATAGTTCATCTTCAAATGAAAATCGCTGCTTGATTTGCTTCACCGCCTCTACATACAACTTCCAAGCACATTCATAGATGACTTTCACTTCACGTTTATCTGCTTTTGTACTCGGGTCTGATTGCAAGGTCTGAAGAGACTCGTGAGCTGCAACTCCCAAGTACACATCTTCCACTGCAAGGTATTCACTTGCGTTGTTGGGGTCAAGATTCAAAGGCGAGGTTGATATGACGTAGCTGGTCTTCATAAATTAATGGCCAGTTTTCTCAAGAGTATCTCCACCTCTAATTTTATTTTGTGGAACTATGGTTTTTCACTTTGGAAAAGAAGATTGAAATCTGTAAACAGCTCCAGTTCATAGAGCTGGAACTCAAGCTGAATCCAAAGCAGTGGATTCTTTAGGGCTTGCCATGCCCTGTCGTTTGCGTGAGTGGGATCTTCAGCTACTACTAACTGAAAGTAGCTACAAAGTGCATCCCAATTCTGCAATAGTCGCTGAACGCACATCCGAAGTGATAGCCAACGTGTCTGACCTGGGGCAAGCACATTCAGGACTGGGGTGTCAGTAAATAGCTGATGTAGTTCAAACTCAGAGCGCCTTTTGGCACTCATGTTGAAGTGATTGTATACAATTCGACATAGATCTTCCAGTTGGTTTGGCAATTGTTTGCAAGCATAAGAAGCCACCAAATGAATGGAATGGCTGCTGCACTTGACACACATCACAGATGGGAATTTTTCTTTGATTATGCTGACAACAGAGTTCTCACACCCAAACATAGTATTGCAAGTGTCTGCACAGAACCCAACCCAGTTCTCAATAGGTATCTTTTTATCTTCAAGAACTTTGCATAGCAGATTGAAAATAGTTTCCGCCTTCCTGTCGGAATGCTCAACCATATCTAGAAGGTCGACTTCTACTTCCAAATTCTTATTGCAGAACAAAACTACAATTGCAAGTTGTTTTTTTACTGCCACATCAGTTGTTTCATCAATAATGATAGAAAAAGGCATCAATCTCAACTAATCACACATAACTTCATTGTAGTGTGGTCCTAATGCCTGTCAGATCAAATTCGCTTGCCCAGCGTAATTTTTTCAACAACAGCCTTGTGTGGCAAACTTTTCAGAAAAGGTACAAGAGTTTCTACAAATGATAAAGGCAGATTGTTTCTGACAATGAAAGCAGCCAACTTGGCCTTTAGGCTTTCTTCTTCGTTTTTGTCTGTGGTAAGGACATGATCAATCCTTGTAGTGAGCTTTCTTGAAGCCTCTAATTTCCTTACACTTTCACTGTCCTTCGCACTCTTTGCATATTTTCGGAGTTCGGATTTACCACAACACAAGGACTGACTGCAGTGCAAACAGAAAGCCTTTTCATCAGAAGACTTGTCCTTTGCAAGCCACCCCTTAAATTCAGGGACGTTCAGCCAGCTGTGTCTGAATTTGGCTTTTTTCCTCTGAGCCTTCTTTCTTGGGAAGGATCTTTTTTCTTCTCCCTTTCTTTTCCGCCTTTCTCCCCCACTAAGATATTCAATGTCAGTTTCAGAAGATGACGAGCTGTCCGACATGATGGTACTTCCTGCAAGCAGACTTGATAAGTAAAATGTAATAAGTGTATTACAGCAAAGGATCTATAAAGTATGCTTTACTTCAAAAAGAAAGAAATTCACTGTCTCTTCACTGTTGAAAGCTGGTCTTTCTAAATCAGAATTTCATGTTAACAGAGATATTAGCAAAAGATGAACCTGTGAAGCACATTGAATAATTGTGTAGATGATATTGAATTAATCTCATAGATGATAGGTTTGCTGTTTTCAATACAGTTTGACTGAATAATTGTAGCTTTCTTGATCTCAATAGTAAAAAAAAGAAAAGAAAAAACGAATGTGAATTATATAGCCTATGACACTTTTTGATATATTAAAACAAAACCAATCTATGACACCGGCTACACCAACCTGAAAAAGCCTGTGTAAATCTAGTGTATGATAGTCAGAGTAGCCTTAAAGGAAATTGAAACCCTCTTGACCTTTTAAACCTTCCTTGTAGGATACCCTAGTTATAGCCAGTCAGGAACTCTAGTCTTTTGAGACTATCACGCAATACAGCCAACTTTGCCTGACAAGTGGATATGCTACTACTTAGTGAATGCCCAAAACGAGATACAGTCCCGAGAGAGCTAATTTCTACTCAGAGGAAGATCTACCAATTTTTCTCCTAAGTGGAAGTTAGCTGTGCTTGGGAATAATTTCACTTTGGGCATTACTGACAAGAGACAGATTCTCTCCATTAGAGGAAGTTGCCTGGGCTGGGTGATGATCGCAAAATAGTAGAGTTCCTGACTGGTTAGCTATAGCCTACTGCTCAGAGAAACTCTTTTTTTCTCCTTCCATACCCCAGTTCCAGACACATGCAGCCCATGCAGGGTACATGTAGACTATCCTGCTTGGTGCAGAATCCATTTATTCTGTCCTGAGTGGTCATAGTGCTGCTCAGGATAGCTACAATGGTTCAAGTGTGCTTTGCAGATCAGTTCTGGACAAATTCTGGGTAATTTCTCTGTTAGAATTAAACTTGACTTCAAGAAGAGTGCCAGAATTACCAGTCTTTTACCGATCTACATACCTAGATCCAGACCCAACTTGCATTCTTCTTTTGAGTAGGCTATTTTGAGATTTTAAAACATTCTGAACCTGTGAAGCACATGATGTCACTAAACCATGGTGGCCTATCTCTCCTGTAGGCTACTATGTTGGCAATATACTTTCTAATCTTATACTGGCATTGCAAAAAGTCTCACCTTAACTTTCCTCAGATCTTGAAATTAACTGAAATATCAGAGCAGATTGAAGCACAGCATGTGCAAATTTTCAAAAATTGTGCCTTGTCTTGTCAAACTGTCGCCGCTTACGATAATGACTTTCTGAAAATCCCTAACAGAATTGGCCTTCTAATTTTACAAGTTTGAAAATCCTTTTTTATTGGAGTTGGAGACTCCAGTAATCTAGAAAAATACACAAATCCGAAAAATATCCATTTTTTACAGAAAATCCGACAAAATTCCGAAGTCCGACACGATATTTTTTGTCCGACAAGAGGGCCGAAAATCCGACAATGTCGGAAAAATCCGACACAGTGGAAGCACTGTCCATATTAGCAGTCACTTTCTAGTAATCATGACACCCGGTAACGCATGCCTCATGTAGTAAAGAGCAAACCTTTTCTCGCGCCAAGCTGAGTAATAATAAAACGGAGGATATATTAAAAAAAAAACAAAAAAAACAGCTTTTATTTAGGATTGTGAGACATACCAATGAACAATAACCTGTATAGGAAATTTGTTTGTGATTTTCAAATAGAAGGAAAACGTTCCAGTGATGGGATGAAACATAAATAAAAATAAAGAGCAGGGGCGTACTCAGAGTTCTATCTCGCGAGAAATCTAAATGTAGTTGAGTGTATCTATGAAAAGTGATATTTGAGTGTCTGACTCTTTATGTGTGATCATTGAATTATCCAAAGGGAGGAAGAGGAGAGAGGGACTCAAAAATGTGCAACAACCGCATATGAGGTCCACTTTTTCGATCCTTCCATGAGTGAATAACTTTCCCCCTTAATACATCTATATGTTTGTTTCGGTATTAAAATCTAGGAAGGGAAGGCCGAGTCTCCAAAACCCCTGGTTATAATAATAAAAAAAAAGTTTAAATACTTTCGCATGCTGACCAGTGGTCTACATTTCGCAGATACCGATACCGATATCCTGATTCAATGTCTTTGGCCGGGAGTGCAATGCGTGGTTGGGCGCAAATCATCCGACACTTCCTTTGTTTTTCCCCCAGATTTCTCCAGGTACCCATTTTAGAGTTCTATAAAATTTTCAAAATTTCGATATCTTTATCTAACTATGTAATTGGTTACAACGGTAATACTCATCTCTGAAGACAATCGTCCGAAGTTATGCAACGGGTCTGAAGCCATCCTACACAGCAAGTATTTCTCATTGTAGAGCCAGTAGGTTTCCGATCCTCACAATGAAGTATACGCTACGGTTTTTCTTTCTCATGGATGTCCCTGATAGTATCTCCTGCTAGTATTCGCTTATATTAGGATAGTAATCTACTACTACTACTAACAACTCACCGCAGCACCAAGCCGCCTGATGTCAAAACAGCTACGCACGTTCCTCTTCCATCCCAATTTATTCAAATCCTCCCTTTTTACACCCTCCCATGAAGTTCCCATTTCCTTTAAATATTTCTCTATGCCATCCTCCCAACCCAGACGAGGACGACCTGCTTTCCGTTTAGCCTTAGACGGTTGGCCGAAAAGAACAATCTTCGGCAATCTGTCATCCTTCATCCGAACAACATGCCCTAACCACCTCAACCTTTCTTTCATTATAGACCTAGAAAGCGGTATTGAAACATAATTTTTGTACAGCCTATTGTTTGAAATATGGTCAGTCAGCCGGGTGTCCAGAACAATCCTTAAGCAATTTCTCTGGAAAACATCTAGCAAATCTTCATCTGCTTTTCGAAGCGCCCATGCTTCAGAACCATATTTGACTACTATCATCACTGTAGCTTCTAACATTTTAATCCTGGTTTGCAGACTTATCTTCCTATTCTTCCAAACTTTTTTTAACTGTGAAAAAACAGCCTGAGCCTTGGCTATTCTACTTTTAACATCTTCACTGCTCCCACCATCTTTACTAATAATACTACCAAGGTAAGTGAAGCTGCCCACTTGATCAATCTTTTCATTAACCAACGTTACCTTTTTATCTTCACTTATTCCTATCCTTAGTGACTTAGTCTTCTTAACATTAATTTTCAAACCTATTCTAGCACCCTGAACTCACAAAACCTCTAAAAGTTCATTCATTTTGCTCACACTTTCCTCTAGGATGCTTAAATCATCAGCATAATCTAAGTCCAGGAGACTTTTTCCTCTCCATTTGATTCCATGATCTCCCATTGCCTTTCCTGTGCTCCTTAAAACAAAATCCGTCAAAATAATTCATATAAAGGGAGATACAACACAACCCTGCTTAACTCCTGATTTAAATATTGACGAAGACCACACTGCCTTTCGATATCAAACAAACACAACTTAGAAACAATAGGGAAATTTTTTTTCAAGACAGTGCAATTTAAATCGGTGAATATTTCGGCCCTATGTCCAAGGGCCGTCTTCAGCACAACATTAAATAAAAAATATATATATAAACAACTTACATTAAAATACGAAGTTTAAAACTAAAAATGCTCTTAAAAACTTTTTAAAACAGCCCCAGCACCCTTACTTCAACAAAGTTCAACCAGGACTGATAAATAAAATGATCAGAGAGGATGAATTCATTCAAAAGAAATAAAATGCAATTATTAACTGCAAGTTTCCAAAGCTAATCTTGCTTTTTTAGCAGCTAGTCTCAAAGGCCTTTTTGTAAGGGGTTCAATACTATTGTCAATTGGTTTAATAAAATATTTTGTTAGATCAATGGGTTACCAGTGGGAGCAGCTCTATCCGGCCTACTGGCTAATATTTATGTCGAGAACCTTGAAAATTGGGCATTAAATTCTTATTTTTTAAAACATGTACATTGGGGTCGTTACATGGATGACGTAATTTCACTTTGGAATTATGGGGAAATTGAACTTCGGAGTTTCCTAGATCATCTTAATACTTATGATAGAAATTTGCAGTTTACCCTAGAAATTGAATTTGAAAATAAACTACCATTTTTAGATGTGCTAATTATCCGTAATACTAATAATTTGGAATTCACTATCTATAGAAAACCAACACAAAACAATAGATATCTTCATTTTAATTCAAATCACCCCCCACAAGTTAAAAGAGCAGTTGTAACTTCTCTCATTGACCGTGCCCTGAACATTTGCTGCGATTCATACATAAAAACAGAAATGAATTTTATCAGAGATATTCTTTTTGGCAACGGATACCCCATTCCTTTTTCAATAATACGATTAACCGTAGACTAAAAAGACATTTTCGTAAAATAATAATTTTAAAATCACAAATTTCTTAAACTCCGGTAAAGATAAAACCCCAGTTACTCGCCAAAGAGGGGTTTATCAAATACCATGCGATTGTGGCAATTACTACGTTGGCAGAACTCATCAGAATCTAGAAAAACGGATACACCAGCATAAAGAAGACATAGACAAAGCGTTAATTGCTAATAGTTCTAATAACTCCTTTGATTCTGCTTTAGCTAGTCATATATTTGATAATCCCAGCCACACAATACTTTTTGAAAAATCTTCTCTCATTAGTAGTGATTTGGGGATAAAACAGGTGGTCCGGGAATCAATCGAAATTAGGCTCAAAATAAATAAAAATATTTCCTTAAATAGGGACTTAGGAGAATATTCACTGAATTCTTTATACTCAAATTTAATTAAAAATGATCTAACAAAATATTTTATTAAACCAATTGACAATAGTATTGAACCCGTTACAAAAAGGCCTTTAAGACTAGCTGCTAAAAAAGCAAGATTAGCTTTGAAAACTTGCAGTTGATAATTTCATTTTATTTCGTTTGAATGAATTCATCCTCTCTCATCATTTTATTTATCAGTCCTGGTTGAACTTCGTTGAAGTAAGGATGCTGGGGCTGTTTTAAAAGTTTTTAAGAGCATTTTTAGTTTTAAACTTCGTATTTTAATGTAAGTTGTTTATATATATATTTTTTCTTTAATGTTGTGCTGAAGACGGCCCTTGGACATAGGGCCGAAATATTCACCGATTTAAATTGCACTGTCTTGAAAAAAAATTCCCTATTGTTTTTAAGTTGTGTTTGTTTGACTCCTGATTTAATACGAAACCAGCTGCCAACCTCATTTCCTACCTTAACTACAGCAATGTTATTCTCGTTCATAGCACTAATCACTTTAATATATTTTTCTGGAATACCATGCAAGGATAAAACCTTTGCTAAAGCTCTTCTATCAACAGAATCGAACGCTTGCTCGTCATCTATAAAACTAGGACTAAAGGTGTTTGACAACTTAGTCACTCTTGTTAACCTAAGAGTGAAAATTGGGTCTACGCATCCTCTACCTTTTCTAAAACCGCACTGTTCTTCTCTTAAAACTTTGTCTACGGCATCTCTCAGTCTAAAAAGTATCATATTACTAAGTAATTTGCCACCTACAGAGACCAGACTAATGCCTCGATAATTACCACACTCACTTTTATCACCTTTCTTATAAAGTGGCTTAATTAAGGTTTTCCTAAAATCGTTAGGTACTTCCCCTTTTTCAAAAATCTTATTCATAATCTTCAGTAACTTATTTCTAACCTCCGAGCCACCATATTTGAGAAACTCATTTACCACCCTATCAGCATCTGGAGCCTTATTATTTTTTAATCCTTTTAGAACTGTCGCTAATTCTTCCTCACAAAACAAATCTTCACAAAAGTAATCAGGGTTTATGATCTCAAGAAGTTCACGAAATCTCAGCATATGAAACTATAGCTGGATGTATTTGGCTAACATGATTGCAAATAATATATTCAGTAACATCTGATATTATTGAGGAGTCGCCCTCTTACACAAATCATGCGGCACGTGCCAATCGTGGCGAAATGTAACAAGCGTTTTGGGGACTGTGCCAAGCGTGGAGGAACTGTGGGGCGCATGTGGCGGTATGAGACGTACACTAGGTGGAGGAAGTTAGTACCCCCTCGGCTATTCTGTAATTTCTCAAGGATACTCGAGAAATAAGAAATTTTACAACCAGAGTCTACTAGCCTCTCATCCATTGCCACCACCCAGCGAAATTTTGAATTTAAAGTAATTTTTTTGAAAAATAATTGTCGTTCTCCCCCAATTCGCTGTAGAGTATAAAATTATCATAGACGGGATGTTTATGCCTAAAAATGTGAGTCTTGGAAGTAATTAAACAAAAAACAACAAGTTTTTTCAACTGAAAGTAAGGAGCGGCAATAAAACTTAAAACGAGCAGAAATTATTGCGTATATGAGGAGGCTGCCCTTTCCTAAACACTCGCTCTTTACGCTAAAGTTTGACTTTTTGTCACAATTCTTTAAGAAAGACTGATCAAACACAAGGGCCGTTGAATTTGAATGAGAAGTATTTTTTAAGTTCTTTAAAACTTTAGCGTAAAGAGTGAAGGTTGAGGAAGGGGCAGCCACCCTCATATACCGAATAGTTTCTGTGCATTTAAAGTTTTAATTGTGTTGCTTATTTTCAGTTAAAAACCTTGCTTTTTTATTTAATTTCTTACTGTTTTTTAAATCATGCCAGGAGATCCCTTCCCTCCTTCCCACCCTGTAAAATTTCCCATGGAAACGTCCCCAAGAAGCTTTCCTTCCCACGAAAATTCTCCTCGTGGAAAATCCCCCTTAGAAAATTCCACCTCCAAACAAATTCTGTGGATTTCCCCAAAACAACTACTACATGTGAACAATGGGCGAATTGCACAACTTACAGCCTTTTACCCTGAGACTATGGGGGGGGGGGTTAATTCATCCCCAAAGGCATATTTATTTGACCTTTCAGCTATGCTGAATCAAATGGCTAGCTCAAAATTTTTGTCGGATGTTTCTGGGGAAAAGGGGGGAACGGGAGGAGGCGAGTTGGCCTCTAATCTTTTTGGTTACATAAAAAGGACACTGGGACTTCCCTATTTAAGTTTTAGTGGGTCATCTCTAGATCTCCTAGGATTATTGGTCAGATACAATCTCCCCTGGGGAAAATAAATAAAATAAAATTAGGGATCTTTTTCCTGCCAAAAAAGTACAAAAATCTATATTTTTGTAGATAGGAGACCTCTTCAGTAGGGGTGCTCTTGAAACCTCTATACCTCTATGTGGTTCTCTGATATGCTGAACCTGATGGTTTGATTTTCACTAAGATCACTTGACTTTTTGGTTGTGTTTCTTCCCTTCCTTGAAAATCAGGCAGATTTTTCTAGGCTTGTAGTTTCTGATGGGTAACATTAAACTTGATGAGTTTTATACACTTGAAATCAGTATAAAAAGCTAATCCTTTGGATATATTTTATTGTTATCAAAATTCTTTTTTTTAGAGTTTAGGCTACTATTGGACCGAGTCACTCTTTACTTACAGTTCGTTACCACGAACTATTTGAAAGCTCCATACAAAAAATCGTTATTCCTTAATGTTTTAACCATGCGCCCATGGCAAACAGAATGCATAGTTCTAATTGGAGAATCCATCTTAGACTTGCACCACTGTGACTAAGATCGGTACTTGTGTATTATATAATATACACTCGAAAAGTGAAGTTTGGTGAATGCTAATGAAATAAAACAAAATTATGACGAAAACATAATAGCTTAGAAATAAATTTGGGCTATATATTTGTACATTAGGGGGGGGGGCTATATATTTTACAATTTATTTTACTTAAATAAAATGCAGCTACAGTTTATTTTCCAACCAAGCCAGAGCTAATTGTCTGGTATATAGAAGTGGCTTGACCAGTTACTTGTCTCACGTGATTCGCGATACAAGTTCTCGAGTGTGTATTATATAATACACAAGTACCCTAAGACCTGTAAGTCGGTAGAACACATCAGAACAACATAACCTCAAGTTATGTTTTTTTATTTATTTCCCATATGAGTGAACACATTGGTCAGGTTTAATAAAAATTGTCTCATTTGTTAATTTTTTACTTAAAGGCGTCCTTGATTTAGCATATGTTTGTATAATAATGTCTGCAAAACTTGCTCTCCTGTTCTGACTGCCAAATGGCATTTTTTGCACATAACTAACATAATTACTACAGTTATGCTATTATGCAAAGGCGCCAAGTTTTTATAATCCGAAAATTTTAAAGATGCATAAAATTGAGAGGTCTCAGTACTTATACGTGACGTCTGTCTTATTGAAAGGGGTATTAGGGATATGAAGTTTTGGGTTGTAAAACTTCCTCTCTATTATTTTAGTGCAAGGGTCCCCATACTTCTCAAACAGTGAGCCGAACTTTGTTAGAACAAGTGGACTGGGGGCCTACTTAAAAAAAAAGAAAAAAAAGATTAAGATTGACTAGAAATACCATTTGGGATTTGGACCCCGATAGGCATGTCCCTATTTTTCCAAGAAGTGGTAAAAAAGCCTTGCACAAGAACTACTTTGAACCAACATGGAATGATTCGAGGCCAGATTATTCACCTCTTCCCTAGATAACGCCAAATGTAACCTCTGAAAGGAAAGTACACCAAGGGGGGCTCCAGGTTTTCCTTCCCCCCAAGTCCTAAATGTTCTTCGATTTGTGGGCTGTTCTTATTCAAATTATAAAATGATTTTGTTTTTTATATTACCCCCCCCCCCCTACTCTTTTATTATTTGTCCCTCTCCCTAAAAAGAATTCCCGCGTATGTGTCGGATCCCTGGCATCCAGCAGTTGACGGAGATATTCTTTCATGTAGTTCGCTGGTTTAAAACTTTTTATTTTTAAGGGACTAAGTGGTCAGATATGGCTATTGGGCTGCAACTCAATTTAAGGGCGAACCTGATTGTTGTCATCTTATTTACGAAGAAATAATTCTGTAATTCAATTTGTTTTATTTCCGGACGAGTCTTATGTTTCTTGTAAGACCAGGAGAGTTTTATTTTAAGGCCAACCAAGGCCGTATCCAGGAGAATAGGGGGTTTGACCCCCCCCCGAAATGTTTATCCGACTCGTAAAAACGTAACATAAATGAATATAAACAAACTTTTGATGCATTTTTTAAAGTTTTTTGTTGTTGTAACCCCCCTCGAAATCCTTTTGTACCCCCCTCCCCCTCCCTCTAAAAAAATCCTGTATATGGCCCTGAGGTTAACCGCTATTTGTCATGCTTTTTTTACTTGATTTTGCTCAAAAATACTCAGGGGATCTCAGATGCGTTTAAATACACTTTTTTTATATAGTAGAATAATGGGTACTTGTGTCTTATAGCCACTACACTCAAGTTCTGGCGAGAAGTGAAGTTTGGTTAATGCTAATGAAATAAAACAAAATATGATGAAAATACAATACTTTAGTAACAAAATTATGAAAACTAATACAAAGAATTATGGAAGAGGGGCCGCCCAGACCGCATTATACTAAATACGTAACTTAACCTAGCCAAAATACCAACTAAATATTTAATTAAAATATAGCTAGCAATAACCAAAGCTTTATCATGGGGGGGGGTAGGGTGTTGGAACACCTCCCCCGAAATGTTTGTCCGACATGTAAAAGCATAAAAAATGCATATAAACAAATTTTTATGCAGTTTTAAAGCTTTTTGTACCCCCCCCCCGAACCAAAACCCTGGATACGGCCATGTCAATAACTGTCTAATACTTTACTTAATCTTGTTTTTCTTTCGAAGAGTTTGCCCCCTCCTCTTCTGAAATAAATCCCTGTACATTTTGACGGCTGAAAATTTCCAGTTATTAACATCTCTGATGTTTGTGAGGTTTCGTCGAAAGTTACCGTACTAACCAAAATGGCGAAAATCATCTGCCCAAAGTAGGTCGTTTCTTTATTTAGCCTAAATTATTCTTTAGATATCTCAAACTCACTAATTTTGAAGAAGAAAAGAAGAGTAAATGGTAAAATTTGCGATGTTTGCCTAAAAATTTGCTGTTTACAAGTTCTGTAGCTTTCTGACTCTGAATTTAAACTGTTGCTAAATCAACCATATTAGCAGTGAAAAATTTTTCGTTTCTCAAATTGCTGACTAGGTTCATAGTGCAAAGAAACGAGCGATGCGAGCACTTACGATATTCTTACGTCCGAGGGGATGCCCACTCTGCCGTCTGGTCTACTTCTCGGAGTTCCAATTGCTGTGCTACTCGTAGAGTATTTCAACCACGCTGGCTTCTTTGCAACACGCAGGTCACGCTTCATGCCATGCGTGGCACACTTCCACCACGCGCCACTGTGTGTACGCAATTTTTTAAAGCGAGCAGTTCCTCGGTTACGTCTAATTAAATTTATGATCTAATAATGATTTTAACCATGATGATTAATCTCTCATCTTGGATGCTCGCCCAGATGACTTTAACTTTGCAAAACTTGATTGAACAAAGAAACTATTACGTGAGAAAGAATGTGTAATTTTTGCATTCTAGTCTATGTAAACAAATTTGGGTGGATTACTTAAACAAGATTTTATTTGCCAAACTTAAAAAAAAAAATGCATGTCAGTGTAGATTTTGCATTTTGCCATTTAATTCCGTGCAGTTATTTTGGGTGTGTAGTTACAAAAGAAATATTAGTTTCCAAGGAAAGGAAACAGACCAAAACCCAACCAAGTATTTCCGGCCTGTGGGCTTGTCTTGAAATGGAAAAAAAGCGCGAAAAATTGACAATATTTTTGTAAAATGTGAACAGCAAGCCATATGAAGAGTCGCACCCAGATATTTCTTCAGATTGTAAATTGTGGAGTTTTAGCTGCATCATAAAAAACCTCAAATATGTTAAGAAACATGAACTTTGTTCTAAGCGACATTTTTTAATTCGTTAAGAGTTCAAGAAAAAAAGGTTCAGATCAGCATTGTTTTGTATTTTTCCTTGGCGATGTAATTAAAAGTGTGTCTTATGATATTTTTTACAAAGTTTTGGTGTCTGGCGTTTTCAGAGTTCTGAGATAATTGACAAAAACCGTTTGATATATACATATATATATATATATATATATATATATATATATATATATATATATATATATATATATATATATATATATATATATATATATATATATATATATATATATATATATATATATATATATATATAATATATATATATATATATATATATATATATATATATATATTATATATATATATATATATTATATATATGTATATATATATATATATATATATATATATATATATATATATATATATATATATATATATATATATATATATATATATATATATATATATATATATATATATATATATATATATATATATATATATATGTATATATATATTAAATGATATCATAATTATATTCCATATAGTTATTATATTATATGATTATATATTATATCTGTTAAATCACAGATATAGCTTGGAAATAGAGATTTTGATGCTAATTTTCGGTTCAACAGACTTTTCCTTGTACAAACAACTGTTTCTTAACAACAATAGAAAAAAAAAACTGAAATACATTTTCATCTTTTTTATTCTACTATAATATTTTAATCATATAGCAAAAAAATCTGAAGAGCTGCCCACTTCCATAAATCATATACACCAGATGGCACGTGCCAAGCGTGGCGGAACTATGCCAAGTGTTTTGGGGTGTATGCCAAGCGCTTTTGGGACTGTGCCAAGCCTGGTGAAACTATGCAGCACACATGGCGTTCAGAGATTTACATTAGGCAGTGGGGAGCGGGCAACCCCTGGATAAAATATTTCGAATTAATGTAGCCGACTTGGTAACCTAACTGGCCTGTTGCAATACAGCGCTCCTCGGTTGGGCTCCAATTACTGCTATGTTGCCAAAAAAAATTTATCAGTTAATTCTAATAGTTCTGTTTATTACTAAAATTTAACAAATTATACTATCTTATTTACATTATTTATTTAGTGTTTATGATTGTAGTAAAGTAATACTATTGGCACTCGCATTATGTTATTTCTGTTAGAATCCGATATAAAACTAATTAAAACTAATCCGATTAAGTATAATCCGATTAAAACTAATAATTTTTATTATTAAAACTAAGCCATTAAATTTTAGTAATTGAAATATTGTTGAACATAAGAGTAGAAAGCGAAAAATACAAATTTATATTTACTCAACATTACAATCCAGATGACTTTTGATAATGTTGCCTTTAGGTAACATTACAAAAGATTGTATGTAGATAGCATAACATATTATTTTTTTCGAAAATCAGTTTTCTGATTAACCTATGTGAATTTTTGGACATACAAAAATACATTTGGATATGTTTTGCATAGTACCAACCTGAAATGTTTTAAATCGGCCGTTGAAATGCCATGATGTAAAAGCTTTTTAGGTGTGACGAAAATGAGCGAAATGGCGATAAAAGAAAAAAAGCGTTTTCTCTTTACGAAATGCACCTCTGCAAAACTAAGAGTGTGCTCCCTGTGGAAATTACGATTTGATTAAATTCACTTTAGATTTAATACAAATTAACTGTGAGCCTGGAATGGTTTATTAACAAATGCCGTATTACTCATTATAATGTTTATTAAAATACGAGTGCTTTTAATTAGTAACGAGTAAAATGTAAGAAGTTTGAAGAATAGTGCCTTAATACTCATTAGATTGGTCATTTGCCTCCATTTTTCCCACTTTGATGCTGATTGTACAGAAGTTAATTCACTGAACACTCATGTTAACTGCATCCAGAAAAATTGAAATAAGGAGTTTCTGACCGCTCCAGCTGTTAATTTGCTCTCGCTCAGCACAAAAAATATAAATTTTTACGGTACCTATTTGTTAGCCAGTACACCCTCGAGAATTTGGATCTATAAAATCCGACAATAACCGGTTTATTGTTGTTTGTATACGGAGACAATTAGCTTCGGCTCAGTAGAAAACTACATTGTAGCTATATTTTGATAAATATTTAGTTGATATTTTGGTTATGTTAAATTTTGCATGCAGCCCCGCTATACTTAACCCGCAGCCCCTCCGCTCCTTAATGTGCAAATGTACAGCCTAAATTATATATATCCCATCTATCTCCCAAGCGTCTCAGTTGTTTCAACCCCGTACCTGCACATCTAGATTCTCAAGTGTGTACTGGCTAACAGATAAGCACCTTTTTATTTAGTAATATTGACTTTTTATCGGACCAGAAACACCTTTTACCCTCGTCCAGGGGAAGAGGATTTGCGTTTCAATTCATCAAACTACATACCTTTATCGCTTAAGCTCTATGTATAGATTTAGACCAATCTTCAAGATTATTTGGTTCAGACTCAAATATTGCTGATTTTAGTTATCCTCGTCTGCGAGTGGGATTACACATTATTGCCTTATTTAAATGAGAAACAAAATGAGAAATTTAAATGAGAAACTGTGGTTAGGATCATTGGCTTTGCAATCAAATTGACCCCTCATTTTATCTTTTAATTGACTGCACTAGTCATGCTATTGGCACCATTTTACCAATTTGTGCATACATTATCTAAATACTGCTCCGCAGCAGTTTTTAAGATCTGCGCGCATAAATTGCTGAGCTGGTGTCAATAAAGTCATCTGTAAAGGGGGTTACCGTGAGAGACATGGGCGGGGGATAAACTCTGATATCCATCCTTGTGCATATCCCTGGTCTAGAAACATAATTTTTGAAGCATCAGCCACTCGTGGGAAGTATCTACCAATCCCCATCCCCATCAAGAATGATCATAAGAGCTTGAATAAGCCATGGGGGCTCAAAGCTATCTTTCTTTGAAGTTAGTGGCACAAATTTAGAATTGATAAGGTACTTATTTAGAATCCGGTAAGTACGCGATAATTGTATTGCGAAAATTAGATAGGCATTACCGGGAAATTCATATGAGACGCTGTATAAACAAAGGGTTTCTCACTGCGGGAATATTTAAACTTTAATTTGGGTGTTTAGGGGGACTAAAAGGTACCTAGGTTAGCTTAGGTTAGTTAGGCCAGGTTACCTATTTAATATATGCTATGCTTTACCTCCACCCCCACCCCCTAATGTGCAAATATATAGCCCAAATCCTATTTGTTTTATTTCATTAGCATTAACGAAACTTCACTTCTCGCGTACTTACTGGATTCTAAATAAGTACCATTGATAAAAAATGTTATGAGTACAGAATACATGCTGCAGGACTGTAGGCCCACTCTCAAGTGCACCTGTGTCCAAAAGTCTGCCACCCCTAAGAGAATCCATTACTGTCCTTATCAAATGACTACCCAGGTGTTAACGAATCCAAACGAGTGAAGTGTAGACGCTTAAAATTCAGGTTAGTGTGGGTTATCAGAATATAATGCGCTATTGTATGCACATTTTTTGCTGTCGAAGCATGCGTCCTTGGGTCGCCAATTTTTTGCAAGAAGGTTATGAGAGAAAATTCTAGTTTGTGGTATTTGATCTCGGTGTTGACCCGTGTATTTGGGCCACTTTCTTATTTTTTTTTTCTTTTTAGTTCTATGAAATTTGTTGGCTCACTGATTTCGTTACGAGTAGCCAACAAAAAGTATCGATAGCTAAAACTTTTTATATTTAATTCGGCATAATATTTGTAATGTTTCACGTTGGATTGCAAAAGACTCGTGTGTGTTTTTGGGTATGTGCGTTTTTTTTTTTTTTTTTTTTTTTTTTTTTTTTTTTTTTTTTTTTTTTTTTTGTTTGTGTGTTGTGTGTGTGTGTGTGTGTGTGTGTGTGTGTGTGTGTGTGTGTGTGTGTGTGTGTGTGTGTGTGTGTGTGTGTGTGTGTGGTGTGTGTGTGTGTGTGTGTGTGTGTGTGTGTGTGTGTGTGTGGTGTGTGTGTGTGTGTGTGTGTGGTGTGTGTGTGTGTGTGTGTGTGTTGTGTGTGTGTGTGTGTGTGTGTGTGTGTGTGTGTGTGTGGTGTGTGTGTGTGTGTGTGTGTGTGTGTGTGTGTGTTGTGTGTGTGTGTGTGTGTGTGTGTGTGTGTGTGTGTGTGTGTGTGTGTGTGTGTGTGTGTGTGTGTGTGTGTGTGTGTGTGTGTGTGTGTGTGTGTGTGTGTAAAGAATTCATGCAGGGGAGATTAAGTTAAGGGGTTGTAAATTAGGTTGTTTTTTTTTTTTTTTTTTGTCTGCATTATAATCTGGACAGAACACGACAATGACATCGAGCTGGAGGAAGGTTTTAATGTTGCAGACGATCGGACCAGAGTAGACACGTACGCTGACATTTTTTGCGGGGTGCAGTAATAAAAAAAAACAAACGAATTCTATTTGATGATTTAATTAAGTAGAGCCCAGAAATTTGGCCACCGGGTGTGCTTATCAGAACACCACATGATGTGCATAGTTTTGCCACGCTTGGAAGTTTCCACAACGCTTGGTACGATTTCCGCCACGCATGGCACGAGCTACCTGATGTACGGGATTTCTGAAGGTGGACGCCACTCGAAAATTTCATCCAAGATGCTGCCCAGAAGCTTAACGAAAGCTATACAGTCAATAAAAGAATTATCAAAATCAATCTTTTCAAGTCACCCAAATTTATTAAAAGATCTTGAAAAGATTATCCAATCCAATTTAGGGTTCTTCTCCATCTACCTATCTTTTTTACTCATGTTTCCCTGACGATAGTTTATAGAGGAAAAATAAAATTGATAAGAATCATCAGAAAGTAGTGTTTGACATGTTGAAAACCCTCCATAGTCAGGGCAATAAAAAAGTACATGGATTAGGACGTACCCTTGCAGTAATATTGAATATCTAGCAAAAATAATCACAAACTAGAGGGCGCCAATTTTGGATTGGAGAAATTGCCACCCCCTCGATCTTGAAAAGTACTTTTTTCAATGTTTTATTTAAAAAAAATAGAATTGCCTCCTCGGAGATTTTTCGAAATAACTTTGATGTATATTCATGAAAAAAAAATTGAATAAAATCCCTGCCCCCTACCCTCTATATTTTCTTGAACTGGCGCCTCTACCACGAGCAATCACTATCGTGCATAGAATAGATCAGACCATGACTAACAACTTTAAATAACAACACAATCATAACTAAAATAATATATGACCATTATAAAACGCCGAAAAGAAGTAAGCGACATACTCTGTCAAATTTCAACCCTAATGACTAACAACATCAGCTTTTTGGTGTTTCGACCCGTTGTTTCTAAAAAACAATTTAGGCTACTTGTTACTCTTAATGATATGTCAGCCTATACTTTCTCTTATTGGTTGAGAAATCGGAACAGCCTTTCTTCCAGTCTATCACGCTCACAAAGCCCCAATTTATAGGATGTTAAGCCTTAAGCAGATGCTAATCTCTTCAGTTGCTATCTTTTGTATCAGATTAAATCTATTTTTTTTTAACAGACTAATAAAAACCTGACGGGAAGAAATTCTCTGTAAGCTTAAAAAGAATTATAGGTCCGGCCTATGAAATACTAATCAGTTAACTTTTATATAGCCTTTAACTTTTATAAAAGTTAATATTTTATAATTAATTTTAACTAATATAAAAGTTAACTTTTATATTAACTTTTCTTCAGAATGCAGTAACTTCATGCCCAGCTTAGAGTAAGCTTCACAGAAGGAACACGATATGTACATGTAATAACGAAACTAACGAAAATAACGAAACTATAAGATTCTTGTGAAAACTATAGAAAATTACGTGGTTACACCCCCAGCCCCCTTCTCCTTCCTTATTTACTTCCCTGCATCGATCCCTCTTTTTTAGCAATATTATGTAGCAAAAAAAGTAAAAATCATAATAACGTGTTTGATTACTTAAAAGAAGAATCATATGACTTTTACCATAGGTTAAGTGAGTTATAACATGTCCACTTATATATTAAACTGAATTAATGAAGCCTGTATTTTAAATGAATTACTGTTGTAACTTCTGGCCCTTGTCTTTGAGGTTGTATGTACCATTCCCCTCCTCCTCAGCTTCTGATTAAGATGCCTACCTTGGAATTTCGATCTTATACAGCGTGGGGCTGAAGATGTGTTGGGAATAAAAAAAAACATTGAAAAAGCGTTTGGTTGTCTTCCATTAGATTTTGGCCCTCAAAAAGGGCAGTGGAACTTTTAATTTGCGAACGAATAAGCCTGGTAGAAAAATAGGTTCTACCAGTGTTGCCAGTTGCTTGGTCTAAAGTTGCACCACCTAAATGAGAAAATGCGCCGAAAACTTCATTTTTCTAGTGAAAATGCGCCGAATGAACGATTCCCCCCCCAAAAAAATCACCGAATGAACGATTCGCAAACCCCCCCCCCCCCCTCCCCAAAAAAATGCGCCAGTTTGAAAAAATTCAATGTGCAATTGCCTTAAAAAAGCGCCAAATAGCGCAAATGCGCCACTCTGAGCACTTCTGTATTATTCATAACACACTCGAGAAGCTTGCTGGATGTACGATCTATGAAAACCGGTTTCATAGCCACAAAGACAAATGACAGGTGACAGAATGCATTGGCCTTGTATAATTTGGGCTATATATTTGCACATTAGGGGGAGGTAGGGTTAGGTTACTTTACCCCCACACCCTCCTAATATGCAAATATATAGCCCGGATTATATTAATATATAAACTAAAGTATTATATTTGCATCATATTTTGGTATATTTCATCAGGATTAACCTAACTTGACATCTCGAGAGTGTTCTGAATAACACAGGAGTACCGAAAAATATATTGGAGAGACGCCGCCCTTTTCTAATTCACCGCTATTGCATTGAGTGTGATATCTAGCTGTTAATCTTAAAATTTTATTTTTTCTTCAAAGTTGCATTTTTTTTTAAATATTCAGGGGTAATCTATTCATTGTTTTTCGTCTCTTGTAGGATCATTATGCCAACGCCGTTTCACCACACAATCCTCGTCATTTCAAAGGAAGTGAAGAGATGGCGACCTTATCAAGGTATATCTTATTCTTTGGCAATTTTCCTATATCTCTAAGAATGTTCTTGGAAAGGATAGTTTTTGGCACAAAAGTTCTTGGACTTCCTTATCTAACTCGTATGTGTTTTCTTTAAACCTGCAGATTTTTGTGTAAAAGCTGGGGACAACACAGATTTTTGAAAACTTTGTTGAAACATGAAAATAACTAAAAATAAGAGTATTATGGGATAAATATCAATAATTATGTTATCTATGTACAATTTTTCCTGGCGAAATATGGAAAAAGAATATTTATATCCTATCGTGTTTCATAATATCTTTATTCTTTCATCACAAGCTCTTAACTGTTTTACTCTTCATATCCGTAATCTTCATTTCTACTGCTCACCTCCCGTGTCCCATCGCAGAGATGGCGATTCTGTGTCCCTTTCATGACCAATGCGAAGTATTAGTCTCAATTTGGACTTGAAGCTTTGGATTTAGCTTTTGACTTGCCAAAAAACTACAGACACTAAACATCATTATTTGAATGAGCACCATGTGTCTTTTCTTTATGGACGGAGAGAACAGTTTACTGTTTAGAGGTATATATTGGAAGAAAGAGGGCTTGTGAATTACGACAAAATTCACTAACCTGAGCATGTAAGGTGAGATTTATCAGACACAAAGAATCAGACACAAAATGGTACTTGTCAATAATCCAGAACCACGCGATAAGTGAAGTTTCGTTAATGCTAATGAAAAAACAAAACAAAGTAGGATGAAAATATAATAGTTTAGAAAAAAATTTGGGCTATTATTATTATTATTATTATTATTATTTTATTACCCATTATTAAACATACAAAATGTTGTAAATGGAGTACAAGAAAAGAAAAAAAAAAGAAAAATATCCGAAGAAAACTCAACTACAGAAAAACAAGATTATATTTGCACATTAGGCGGGGGGGGGGGGTCGTAAAGCATAGCATATATCAACTACGTAACCTAACGTAACCCAACCTAGGTACCTTTTTTTGCCCTTCAACCCAAAAAAACTGAAGTTTAAATCTTTGCCACGGAGTGAGCAACACCTTAAAAACCTGTTTTTAATGTAGCATCTCGGTCTTTCTCGATACAATCTTTCTCGCGTGTTTCTGGATTCTTGACAAGTACCACAAAATACATACGCGGCTCTGTTCATGATTGTGGCAGTCGCTGCAACCTAGTAAAGAGCGCAATCTAACCCAATATGACGTAAGAGCCTAAAAAGCGCTTAAAAAAAAACAACAAAAAAAAACTAGAAAGTGAGGGAGGAAGAACTTCCATTTGAAGCTGATTCCAGAATGATCTTATTAAGTAGCCATTATTTTGGTCAAGGGCGGATCCAGGTTTTTTTTGGGAGGGGGGGGGGCAAAATAGGTCGATCCGATAAACTTGCGTTAGAAGCAAGTTTAATTAACGCAAACTTGTGTTAATTAAGTAAATTACACTACTTTAGACTACTTTAGGGGGGCGCGCGCCCCTCTCCCTGTATCCGCCACTGATTTCGATTGATCTTAATGGCAAAATTTTATTATGAAAAAAATTATGTGAATTTTGAAAAATAATCTGATACTCCACAAAAATGGGGTCAAATCGAAATGAAAACTGCACCATTGAAATCCGTGTAGCTGAAAATCCGGGGTGTTACAGTCCCCAATCTTGAGCAACGAGGAAAATCACTTGTTCACGTGGGGAGCTGTGATGGGTCTCCTTTTTATATTCTCCTCCAATTTTCGTCGCCATTACTGTGGCGCTGAAATCCCCTTAAGTATCCTTGGCCTTTTTTTCAACCGGTTGTCCACGGTATATATATATATATATATATATATATATATATATATATATATATATATATATAAATATATATATATATATATATATATATATATATATATATATAATTTTATCCATATTTGGAGTCTAGTAAGCCAAGTCCGTTTAGTCTGATTAGTTCGTGAAGCAAGAAAGCGCATTTCCGGTCTTTTTTCTTTAATATAATATTTGTTAAGAACTAGACTCTATACAATAAATACTGCTACTGTCAGAGGTCAATACAGAAAATACAATTTTGCGAAAACTGGGTGTTGCAAATTATATAGTTTACTAGACATTTTAAGGTGTGTTTGACTTGCACGGACCGGTCTGCCCTAAGCACAAAACGGTTTGTTTTTTATTGCAAATATCGTGTTTTTCTTGTCTAGTCAACTGGTATATTCCTGACTTTGGTATGTTTCTCGAGTATCTTAGCTGAATCGTTTAAAAGGGTTATAAAGTCAATCAATTTCCAGTTAATTACACTTTTGAATTCTTTGAGATCGCTTTGGAATAAATTTGAGCGTTATATGACTCTTCTCCTATGTTATATTTTAGTACTTTCATAATAAATAGCTGTCCTTATGTAGCCCCATACTTTTTGAAATATTAAGCTGAAGGCTCCCCCTCCGTACCAGGATAGGACGAATACATATAAACCGGTGAGAATCTTGGACTGGAACTGTTATTTTATTTCACCTTTATTCATTTGAAGTATGAAGTGAAATTTTCCGAGCAATCGGCCTCCTCGCACATCCCATAAAAGACTTCCTGACCCCGATTCATCTGGAAAATACCCAGTCTTCTAAGGGCCCTTCCTCCTTAGAGTGTATGATTGTTCCAGTCAATAGATGAAGTTTCTTTCTTTTATTAGGGTTCTCCATTTCTCTTTGTATAAACTTTCTCATTTTCTTTGTGTTTTCGAATATCGTCATTTCCAAAGTCAAAGGGTGTTCCCGATACTTCCCAAATCCTTTAGCAGGTATTTCTCAACCGGATTTTGAGACTAATTTTCTTCATTAAAGGGAAGGGATATTTATGTACTATGCACGCAAATATAGCCACCTTATCTACCCACATACTGTATTTTTTGTATCTCCTAAGAAAACAGATTCACAGATATTATTTTACTCTCACTTAATCTTCTGGAAATGTCAGATACGCCAATGAAACTAGGGTGGAACGAAAATTGTCATTGGATTCTATTTTAAAGAAAGTCTGGTTCAGACACATGTACTATTTCTGAAATCGTTTCACTTGTCCAGATTAGCCTTTTTTCCTAATTTTCAGTCCTTTCTTTATGAAGTCTGCTGTTTCACTGAGTAGACAGATCGATAGATAAATATAGTTCATTCAATAACAAGAAAATTCTAACAATAAATTCTAACATAATAACACCCTGTGGTTGGTAATGCATGGTTAAAGAGGATTTTAATAATAATACAACTACAGCTGTATAAAGGTTTACACCTTTGGGTAGGGGTTGGAAGCAACTAGAAATTTCATTCTTAGACTGCATTTTTTTCCAACAGGGTTTCTTCTTATCAATCTCAAATGTATTCCTCATACCCCTTCACTTTTATGAAGGTATGGTGTAAGCCTTCAGTTACTGAGCTTATTAATGAGCTCCTAAACCAAGGCTATATCCAAGGGAGGCTACCAGGTTTGAACCCTCCCTCTCCCAAAATTTGTGTCTGACTCGAAAAAATTAACAAAAATGCATATAAACAAGTTTTTGTGCGTTTTGTAAAGTTTTTTTGTACCCCCCTCTCTCCGAAGAAAAATACCCCTCGCCCCCGAAAAAAAAATCCTGGATACTTCCTGGCAGGAACATACCATTCGTTTCTTATAATTATAATGAATAAAAATTATTGCTCTGGCTAAAAATTGTCAAGCTTCTGGAGCCCGAAAACTTAAAAATTATAAAACATGAATTACAGGTTTGCTACAGATTGTTTAAATAACCCATTGAATCAAAGCTGGTGAATTCTACCCCATGTTGATTTTGACAACCTCAAAATGATATTGTATAAAAAGAATCTTCAATTCGCAGTCCATAAGCTATAGATGGATGTGTCGTTCCACATTGAGCTGCTATGTTTTGTTTAGAGGGACCAGTTTTTCGAATGTGTGCTTTTTTTCGATATGCTGTAACTTATTAACTGACATATCGAAATTGACAAACCTATGCTGATCGATTGTTTGGCATGGGGTTTTGAAGGATGCCTTATCAAAGATGGATTTAGTCTGAAAGAATCTATTGCTGTGGCAAATAGATTTGCAATAATTTGCATTTAGGGAGGGGTCCATGAAAAAAATGGTGTAGGGTTGAAGGAAAACGAGTATTACCACTGTTGACATCAGGTGGGCTGAAGCTGGTACGATTCTGTCAAAGTTTTAATAGAAGACTGAGCAGTGTTATCAGTGATTTTCTTATTTAATTTTCAGTTCAACTTGAAAAATATGTCACTTTGAACTTTAGGGGAAGCGTTCGGCCCCCTTTATCCTCGCTGTGGACTTTGTATGTTGACTAAAAAGTAAAGTTTCATTTCCAATTGAACATCACTAAATTTTAATAAACTGTTGGAACTATTATATTCAAACGGTTTTTTGAGAACTTTGCACAAAGTCTTTGTAATTATAATACAGAAATACAATCAATTGTGTTGGAATAACAAAAAAAAGGTAAAAACGGTGAAAATTGTAAGTAAGACTGAAAAGCCTGCTTGAACGTCATTGCTGCAAAACATATATTGAATAAAAATAGAATTTTTTTTCATCTTTTGGTGCACGTAATCAGGTGTCACTGCAACTAGAAACAGCGAAGTTGATTAGACGAAAACACGAAAGATTAAAAAATTTCATATGTAGATTTCAACATTGACATCTACAAAAATGTTATTTAACGAGAAATAGATGGCGCATAGATCGATGTCATTTGCTTCGTCGGTGGATTTTTTCTATAAGGTATAGAATGAAAAGATAAGCTATATTTCAAACGAAATCGTTCAATAAATAAAATTGCTAATTCCTTCAAAGGCCACTGCAAGTATTAACCACCAGCTGATGTATGCAGAACAAATGAGGGATGAAGTGGTTAAACTAAATTATATTCTTTTTTCCCAATAATAGTCTATTCCCCCTCCTTCCCTATTCAGGTTTCATGGAGACGTGTTTCCATGGCAGCACTCTTCCTCTATTCACATACAATTTTGCAGCAATCAAACAAAATTTTGCCGAAAATTAGACAAAAGGACGAAACAGGGTCAAATTACCGGGCCTACATTTTTTTTAAACGTTTGTAGTATTTTCCGTGAATCATGGCTGCTACAAATCGAACTGCCGTGCGGTTTTTTAAGAATTTGCTATTATATAGACCTTTTTTATTAGTGATTTTTCCACGAAAATTTTCCTCAAAAATCTTATCTGCTATTAGTAATGGGAGGATTTTAGTAAGAAATTATTGTTCTTTATCTCATTTTTTTTCTCTGTCAAGTCTTGTGAATATTATGAAGTAATTAAATTAAAGTAATTAAATGTATATTTAGATTAATACAAAAAGTCGAAATTTATTGAGTGTGGTGATTGCCTAAGTCGAGCTCGTCAAGGCATATCGAAAAAATTTTCGGCTAAACTCTGCTATTGCTTTGACCTGCAAAGTTTTCTTGAAGATTTTGGTATAGAATACCAGGTTATTCTATTGAAATTTCCTAGTTACCAATTGTAATTTTTTGTGTTTTTTTTTTCATCAACCAATCGCAAATACTTCTGTAACTATAGTAATTTTTTTTAATAAAATGCAGACTCTAAATTTTCATAATTCATTTATAGTTTATTCAAAGAAAAAAAAAAGGATTTGTTCCACACTTCCGTCTTAAAAGTGTGCTTTACTTCCATTGGTCTTTTTGTGATGTTTTTCAAAATCAATCATGTTATTTTTATTTCTAAAAAAAAGCCCCAGTTTTTTTAAAACTTGCTTAATTAATGTTGAGGGACAACTTTAGACTGACAAGGAAAGTCGATTTCTGGAAAGACAAATAACTCTGCTTTTTTAAAATCTTATTGGCTCTTTTGTGAGAGATTTTAAGCCAATAAAAAGAACAATAATCCTCGAGTCAGAGCATTTTAAATGAATAAACGCTCTGTTTCTTTGTGGTTTATTCCTACAAATTTCGTTTGTTCCAATTCAACTCACATGTTGTTGAGTTTAAGGATTACAACTTTCTTTCACTAGCACTGATCCTTAGCTGATGTTCAGATTCAGCTGACGCCAAGATTTTAGCTAGTTCCGGATCCATTCATAGTAAGACTTAGTTAAATTTCTGTGCTGGGTAGAGCCAGCTCCGAAATTTATTTATTTCGAAATTTAGATAAGACCCGCCAATCAGAGTGCATCATTCGATCCTTGACTGCATAGAAAAACTCTTTACTGGAATTTTGACCGGCGCAGTGTGTCCTATTGATTTCTGAAGTGTCAAGTGTGTCCCCTTCATTGATTTTGAAAAGGCCTTCGATTCCGTGGACCGTGACACACTCTGGGAAATTCTACAGTATTATGGTGTAGCCAAGAAAATAATAAGTTTGATCATGGCCTTTTATGAAAATACGGAATGTTGCATGAAGACAGAGAATGGAACAACTAGATACTTCAAAATTATGTCAGAAGTGCGACAGGGATGCGTTTTATCACCCTTTTTATTTCCAATTTTAATGGACTATGTTTTGAGAGAAGCGGCTGGCTTCGGAATAACAGTCGGAAATAAAATACTTTCGGACCTTGACTTTACGGATGATGTTGCACTTCTGGAAATGACAAAGCAGCGACTCCAGGAGCTCCTTAATAAAGTGAGCGTTAAAGCGGAGAAAGTTGGCCTAAACATCCAGGAGCTCCTTAATAAAGTGAGCGTTAAAGCGGAGAAAGTTGGCGTAAACATCAACATAGACAATACTAAATCAATGGCAACATCAGGCTCGCCAGTCGAGCTCCTGCACAAAAATCGTAGAGTCGAACAAGTCCAAGAATTTAAATACCACGAAAGCTGGGTCGATTACACAGGAGATGTGCAGAATGAGGTCAAGAGAAGAATTGGCATGGCAAACGCTGCTTTCAACAACCTTAAGCCAGTATGGAAATCAAAGAAGTACTCGCTTGCACTAAAGCTGTGACTTCTTAATAGCAACGTTTTGTCCGTGCTATTGTATGTCAGTGAGTGGCTGGAAACTAGATGTTGGGACAGAGAAAAGACTCACAGCTTTCGAAAATATGTGCTTGAGACGCGTGGCTGAATATCGGTCCGGCGTCAAAGAGTCAGCAACATTGAGGTCCGCAGAAGAACTGGCCAGCCGCTTATTACTGAAGTGATTAAGAAGAAGAGATGGAGCTATCTTGGCCACGTCTTTCGGATGGAGGACTCAGAATCCCGAACCAGGTTCAACAATGGCAGTCGCGTGGGCGTCGACAGAGGGGAAGACCGAGAAACACGCTCAGACGCATATACAATCGTGATCTACGCAGTGCTCACACATCACTACAACCCCAGTTGGAGGATTTACTTGGCGCAGCGCCAATACGTGACATTTACCGGAATTCGTCGATGCCCTATGCGCCCCAGATGGCTCAGGAGGACTTAAGTACTAAGTAAGTAAGTGTGTCCTATAGTGGCGTAGTGGGATTGGTCTCAGCTTGGTAATACAGAATCCATAGTCCGAACTCAGCTGCAGCAACACACATTAGGACCTGGGATTAGGTCCCGGTAATTACATTGTGCGAAAGTTTTCTCCATAACAATCCAAGTAAGAAGAAGAAAACACCCAAACAGTGGGATTGGTCTCTGTTTTGTAATACAGGAGCTGATGTTCGAAACCGGAGTTCGAGCAACCCACTGCAGGGCCTGGATTTGATTCTAGTAATGGGATTATTTGAAAGAATCTCAAACATTCCAATCAAGAAGAAGAAGAAAAATAGCTGTGAAAGTACAATGGTTATGACATTCTCCTTCTTTGTAGGAGGATTCAAGTTCAAACCAGTCTTTGGAAAATATTGTATGTTGTTTTCATGTCCCTTATCAGCGTTTTTTTTAACCCTGTGGTGGTAAAGTGGGATTACCCTCTACTTTGTATTACGGGACCCGGATTCCGACCTCAGCTGCTGCAGGGTGTGGAATTGCATGGGGATTGTTCTCAGCTGTTTCATTGCTTTTCTATCTTACCTTACCTGGACTAGCTTCTCAGATAAATCTTACTATGAAAGGGTCTGATGTTAGTTAAAATCTCGACGGTATGTAAATCTTACCGAATGAGCCGTTAATTTTCAGCTGAGCTCCAAGAGTTTGTTGGCTTTCATAGTCACCTCAGGAAATTTGAAATGGAAAGTGTGACTTATTCTCACTTGCTTTCTACATAGTGTCTGATAATAAATCGCTAGTGTAACCAAAAAGATAATAGAGATCCAACACAAATGGAACCAAGTTTCTCCTCAGACGTAAAAAAAAAAACTATAAAACTATTTGATCGTTTGCATGAATACTTTTATCATGTCCATGAACACGATGGTCCATAATCGGGCCTAGAGATGTGCTTTAATGGTGAACTTCTGAATTTTCTCTGGCAAAAGGTAATAGCTGAAATATCTGTTATCCTAATACATTTTTGTGCAAGGTTTATTCTCGATGTTTATAAATTTTTTAGGTTTGATTAGTAGGAGCGTTCCAAGGGGGATGGGGAAGGGCTCACCCCCCCCCCCCAACGTTTTTGGCATTCGGTAAAATTTTCGCCGAAGGCGAAAATTTCGGCAGAAATTTCACAAAATCGGCCGAAATTTAGCAAAATTCTTGATTTCTGCAGAAAATTCGGCATAAATCAGTTAGCGATTCGGTAAAATTTACGAAGATCCCCCCCCCCCCCCCCCCAATGAAATGATCTTTGGGACGCTCTGTTGATTAGGTCTAAATTTTAGGTCTGATCAAACTATACCTTTGATTGGGTTATTCTAGTTCATCTTAGGACTGAATGGTCATAGGATTTTCGTGCTAAAAACGGCTGTATTTATCCAACACAGCTGTTTTACGACAGGTTTCGAACTTACAAATTGTTTCTAGTTCAACATACATTGTTAGCGGTTTTTTAAACTGAAAATTTGGCTCAGTAAAACTTAATATTTTCAATACCGCATTTGCCGAAATACTTTCTATAGAAGTTTAAGCTCATCTGATCTTGCTGCTTTTGGGTAGCTTTGCTAAAGGGGTTTTCTTCTTTAAGCTTCCATATTTTATAGATTTATAATATTTGCTAAGAAATCACTGCCTTTCTCTCTGAAAATAGTCATGCTATCTTTCACTTGTGTAAGCTCTTAAAAACGCCTGAAGAAAAATCTAAGACTGTTCAGCCCTTTAATCAAAGGTAATAGAGACCTTACGAACATGCAACAAAGCAAAAAAAAAAGTTAAAAAATTAAAAAAAAGAAGAAAAGTTCCAAAGTAGAAAAGAGTTAATAGTCCCCATGAATACTTTTATCCTTTCTATGACAAGACGATTCACAATCGAATGACTGCTGTACTTCAGTGTTGAATTTGTTTTCAGGTCTATACAAAAATAATTTCATCTACTTTCTCAGTAGGATGTTCTTTTACAAGTTTTATTCTTGATTTCACATTTTTTATATATGTATAATCTTTGCTATTAACAACGAAGCCAATTTTTATTGGTCTTCGAATTATTTTATTGGGCATAAAATTGTGGAAGAATTTTACCATCGAATGGAAATTTTATTAAACTTCACAATTGCCATATCACAATATCCTATAAAAGCTTTGTTTCAAAGAAATTGATATTTTATCTGAACTTTTTTAATTGTTATGTAGATTTTTATTCATGGAATTTTATGGCTGGTAAGTTTTATGCCCCTGGTCGCACAGATGAGCTGACAACCTCTAAAATGCCAGACGTAAAAGAAGAGTAAGATATTTCTTTCATTGCTTCTCACCTTCCCACTTGTATGCGAGGTGCAGATGTTAAATCAACTAATTGCATAGAACAAATAACAGAGAAAGGTTATATACAAGATACGTTGATGGGCTTGATTATAATATACGGATTATCTAGTAAAAAAAAAAATAAGTAGATAAAATGCAACAGGAAGAATTTTACCTGAGGGGAAGTGTATAAAGAAGATTCGCCGTCTTACGTGGAGAGGGTTGTTTTTTCCTTGAGAGAGATGTCTTGAGAAGGATGGTCACGTCTGTAATTTCTCTAAGGATTTAACTTTTTTCAGGAATACTCGCATCTAACCGATCGTCATATAAACTAAAAAAAAGGCTCGATTAAATAATTTTATTTTATCCTGCATGAATTACTGTTCTCTGCTATTTTCTGCAAAAAAGTGGCGGTTCTGGCCCAAACTCCAAATATAAATTCAATAGAAAACCTTATAAGGATTTAACAGGACATACATAGTAAATAATATTGCGCATGAATTCCAATAAACATGGAGGGGGAGGGGCGCTGCCCGAATTCCGTGCTTTGTTCTAAAATATAACTTACGCTTTAATTTAAGTTAATTTACCCATTAACTTAATTTATCTATTGGTTTTCAAAATACTTGAACTTGATATTTTACCGTGTAAACAAAGCGGACCTAAAAGAGCTCGATCATTTTATTAGTAGTCTGACAAAAAAGTTTGACTTTAGTGCAAGAGCACGGGCGTCGTTTGGGGGGGGGTCAGTTGTCCCTCCCCCAATAATTTGGAGAAAAACATTATTATATAGCCCATGCTTCTTGACTATCCGGATATGGAACCCCTTGCCCCCCCCCCCCCCCCCAATGAAAATACTGAGGCTACGCCCCTGGAGGAGAGCCATCTACCGCAGAATTGAAACCTGGGAATTGAATGTATTCCTTGAAGCCAATGCTATTCATTTTGTATGTGAATATGCCGAAACCCGGTGCTTGGCAATTGCAGCTAATATTTGGCATCAGAGACGTCGATCTTGTTTTTTAGACTTTAGTTTCTGATTAAAGGCTATATTCTATTGAATAAATAAGACTAATAAAGCACAGTTACTCACCAAAGTTTCCATTTTGCTTCGGTCATTTAACTCCTCTAGTAATACCACCAACAAATCATCGCAGCACTAAGCCGGCTCTGGACAAAATATATGCGAAAGCTCTTTTCCTACCCCATTTATTCAGGACCTCAATTTCTTAGAGAGTGGACGGTACTGGTGCATTATATGCTACACAGCGCTATAGACTGTACAAGCAAACTAGACATGGAGACCGTCAAACGGGTATTTGCTATCTAAATTGATTGCAAAGCGAGGTTTCTTATCGAGTTTACAATATTTAAACGATTTTTTGGGGGGTTTAGGGGGAGGGGAGGTTTCCTAGGTTAGGTTACGTATTTAATATATGCTATGCTATACCCCCACCCCCTAATGTGCAAATATATAGCCCAAATTTGTTTCTTAACTATTTTATGTTCATCCTATTTTATTTTATTTCATTAGCATTGACCAAACTTGACTTTTTTCGTGTGTAGCATATAATGCACAAGTACTGAGTGGACTCAAACAGGTACCCAAAACTATCCTAGGAGCCCACACCAGTGTTGCCAACGCTTTGAAATAAACTTTACCAGTTTTCCGATTAAAATTGTACCTCAAGAAAGTAATGTGTATAATCGGAATAGCAGGTTAAAAATTTGCCATAACAATGAGAAAATTTTCCATAAACTAAAACTTGGAACAGATATTTGAGTAAAAAAGGAGCAAGTAAAACCTAAATGTATTGGAAATCTGACTGTACCAAAAAAATTCCAAATGTACTGCACTGTGCCAGGACTCTAAATTGTACCAAAAACTGTACAATTGTACCACGTTGGCAACGCTGGCACACACATGGACAACATTTGTCATATCTCGCTCCTTTTTTAAAATGCTTACGTTTCAGAGTAATACTGGACATTTTCAGTTACGGTTGTTTTTGGAATCATATTTCTAGTTCTAAGACCTGCCTTCCTATTTCTTCTTTAGACTGCTAAAAAACACTACGTTTTACATTTGTAATGCATCACATCCCTTACTAATGATTCTGCCTAGGTAAGTGAAGCTATAAACTCGGTCAGTTTTTTGGGGCCGGAAATCATCTGCTCATCCTCATTTTTCCTTAATTTAAGCCACTTATTCTTTATAACATTAACTTTTCAAACCCATTCTCGAAGCCTGAACTCTCAATCCCTAAATATTCATTTATTCATTAACAGTTATATCTAGGATACACAGACTGTTTGCATAATCTAGGTCTGGGAGAATTAATAATACCATGTTTTCCATAGCCTTTGCTATGTTTTTTAGTACAAAATATATCAAACAAATTCTTTTAAATGGAAATAAAACACAATCCTGTTTGCTTCCTGATTCCACACCCAACAAATTGCTAAGCTGAATCCCCTTAGTTTTTTCCTTCTGTATTTTGAAAAATATCTTTTTGGGGGTATTTCATGGAAAATACTTCTTTTGTATTTTTTGTTTAAAAAATTGAAAACTAAATTAAATTTACTCCCCTCCCCATTGATTTTGAGAAATATATATCCCCCATAGGTTTTCAGATATATTTTGCCCCTACCCCTATACTTTCGTGAATTGACGCCCCTGCCTTTACTAAGGCTTTTTTTTCTGTTGAATCAGTGAAGGGAGGCAAGAAATGCCGTCTGGCCCCTAGAGCACTCTTGGAGGAAGATGTGGCACATTTTAATTAGTGGCTTGATACGGATCAGCAAAAGAATTTATGAAATGAATTGTGGAATTTTGCCCAACGAATTGACTAAAATTATTGTCCCAAGTTCTACCAGAACTTGGCTCAGGAACTTGGGACTCGGCTCATAACTGACTTCCCTAAAACGATTTAAACGTTCATGGAACAGTTTAATATTTCATATATTCTCGTTGTAGCCTTAACATTTCATGATTAATACTTCTCTGTCTTTATGATAAAAGACTAACTTTAGTACTTTCGTGTTATAGTACCCTAACGTAAGCCTATCGTACCTAACGGTATTTACGTGTTATAGCGACCACACTGTTGTTCCTGATCTGAGTAAAGCCGGTTTCTCTGTTTGCATTTGGAGATAATTAGTTTAGTCTCAGTGAGATATACTATTATGTATGTATATTTTAATTAAATATTTAATATATAGAATTGGTTAGGTTAGTTATTTAATATAATGTGTTCTGGGTGGCCTGCTTTCCATAATTCTCTGTTGTATTTTCCATAATTTTGCTATTAAAGTATTATATTTTCATCAGATTTTGGTTTATTTCATTAGGACTAACCACTTCTTAGGTGTGGTCGCTTTAACATGAAAGTACCCTAATGTTTTATACTGAATCTGTACAAACACCTCAGTTTTTATTGTCTCCTAGAAATTCGATTTCTAGTTCTTCTAGTTCTGTACGATACATCCATCCACAATTTAAGGACATTTCCCTTAGCTAGACATCCTCCACCTGCTGAAATGGTCGGAGCCTCCAAGATGAATCTAGGTCTCTGCTACTGAAAACAAAAAAGAAGGATTATACTTTCCTTTTCATTTAAAGGTTGCTAAAACAAACCAAGAGAAAATATCAGTCCTACTTTTTGTCGGCACATATTGGACTATTAAAAAAAATAAAATAATAATACAAAAATAAAAATTGAAAAGATACGAACTTATTCTAAGCCCTCTCAGTTAACCTAAAGATAGTCATCCCTAACTGCATAACCAAAATAAAGAATAGAGGTTTGTTCCCCCTTGATTCAAAAGGATTGTCATCCACCATTGTGAGCCACTTACTTCTACGAAAATGCAATAAAAAACCGTCAAAACTCCAAATCTGGACTAAGTTCAAATAAAAGCTCTTCTATCACCCCAAAGGGCTTTGTTCCAGAAGTCATTTAGCATAGGGTGTCTATAGGTTTCTACCCCTGGATAGACGATGGGTATAGGAGCGCTAATAAATTCCATAATTCGGGTGCCAAAATGAACAAAGCATGTCCTATCGGGTTTTTGCACAGGCCATCCGGATCTCTATCTAACTAGTATCAATACGTGCTTTGCAATCATATGCGGTGACGCAAGCCATATCTCTCTCATGGTCAGTATGAGCCAGTGTTTATCCAACATTTGTCATGATTGTTAGTCGCTTGTGGTGTAATAATAAAAGGATTGTCTAAACAATGCCTATCGTAAGGCAACTGACGACACATAGGGTTGCTGCGCCCAGACCGCCACCTAGGCTGTCGGTGGCTAAGCGGCCGTTAACCTGTAAAGGGGACTTGGCTTTGAATCCGATTTATACGTGCAGGTACAGAGCTTTTGTTGCTAGCCTAGTTTTGCTGTTGTTTAGGTTTATTAACAGGATGTTTTAGCTTTTTTTTAATCATATACCTTTCATGGCTTTCAATGTCTGATCAGTTTAGTAAAGATTAAATGAAGAAACAAACAAGTTTTAGTTTTTCAACTAAAAGTAAGGAGCAACATTAAAACTTAAAACGAGCAGAAATTATTACATATATGAGGGGATTACCCCCTCCTCAATACCTCGCTCTCTACGTTTAAGTTTTTGGTAGCCTAGGGTTTGCTGCTGTTTAGGTTTAGTAATAGGATGTTGTTTTAGAACTTTTTAAACCGCTTATTATTCTAATTAAACGGCCTTTGTTTTCAGACGTCATTCTTAAATAATTGGATCAAAAAGTCAAACTTTGGTGTAAAAAGTGAGGTATTCAGGAAGGGGCAATCCTTCTCATATACGTAATAATTTCTGTTCGTTTTAAGTTTTAATCTACTGCCCCTCACTTTCAGTTGAAGAAACTTGTTTTTTTATTTAATTTCTGATCGTTTTTCAAATAATGCCGAAATTTGGCTCCCCCTCCATGAAACATTACTCCCCTCACGAGAAACTCGTCCGTGAAAAATTCCTTCCACTTAAAATACCCCCCCCCCCTCCATAAAATTCACTCCAGACAATTCCACCCTCGCTGAAAATTCCCCCCGTAAAGTTTCTTGCCGATGATTCCGCCTGATAAATTCTCTTTAGCATGCTTTCATTTGAAAAATACTTTAATTTCTAATTGTTTTTCCAATTTTTTCGAAAAACCCCCTTTCTCTGGAAAATGTCCCTGAACCCCCCTCCCCCTCGTGGCAAGTTGCTTCCGCGGAAAATTCTCCCATGGAGAATTTTCCCTGCAGAATGTTCTCCCCAAGAGAATTCGCCCCGTGGGAAATCTCTCCCCCCCCCCCCACTAAAAAATTCCCCATACAGTTCAAAACCCGGTGAAAGTTTCTCCTGGTTACTTTCCCTGGAACATCTCCACAGGCAAAATTGAGTATACAAAAAGGATGTAAGACAAATAAAAAGAATTTGGTCAAATCAGCCAGTGTAAAAATTTCCCCTGGAAAGTTCACCCCCTGAAACTTCCCTCCCCACTGAGAATTCTACCCATGGTAAACCAACCCCAGCAGAAAATCCCCCCCCCCCAAAAAAAAAAATGTCTATACTTCCAAATAACAAATACTGTATGTAAACAATGAAAAAAATTCAGACCTTCCCTAGGGGCTGTTGGGGGTCATGCTACCCCTGTTTATTGGATACCCATTCACACCCTTTCGCCTATAGGGCCATTAATTTTCGTGAACTAGACTAGACGAATTTTCGTCAAACTTGTGACTAATTATTATCTTGAAAAGTTTTGGGGCAAAGTGAATGGGTAATTTAGTTTTTTTTTTTTTTATGAATTTTAGTTTGATGGGAATCTCAACATTGGTTTCGTGTATACTAGTCACTACCATCGCAAATAATTTTCACGCCCTCCCTCCTTAATCACGCCCGCCCTCGCTTTTGCCAGGTTTTTGCTGAAAGATTTTTTGCTCTGCCTGAATTTTTGTGCAAGTTTGGTCAAAATTTGGTCGAAAGCTCAGACAACATCATCTGTTTTACCGATTTTTGGAAAAACTTGCTATTCAAGAAAAAAAAAACATGAACAGCTCTTAGAAAACACTACTTTTACGCTAGTGTTTTGAACATCCGGAAGTTTTTACACTTATTTCCATGTTCCAAGCAGAATTCTCAGAAATGTATGTTTTATTTCAACCAAATATATTTCTGAGCTTACCGTGCCTGCTGAGCTCACACAGTATAATCTTTTTCTTTTTTTTTCTTCTTCTTCCAAGGAAACATAAATAGAAGACGGCTAAGGTATCTTGGTCATATTAAATTTTTAAAAAAGGAAACAGGATATTTTTCTTGAAATCAAGATTTTCTTTATATTTTTGTTTTAAATTTATTCAGTGCCAGAAGGCAATTAGGCTTTAACAGTTACAGAAATCTCATTTTCAATGCACTATTTTAAAGGAGTCCTAGTAATAACATTAACTTAAAGCATAAGCTTTTTCAGAAATGTCTCTAATCTTTGCTTTAAATTCTTGTCCACTTTAGAGGCAGGCGCCCACTATATATATATATATATATATATATATATATATATATATATATATATATATATATATTATATATATATATATATATATAATATATATATATATATATATATATATATATATAGATATATATATATATATAATATATATATATATATATATATATATATATATATATATATATATATATATATATATATATCTATATATATATATATATATATATATATATATATATATATATATATATATATATATATATATATATATATATATATTATATATATATATATATATATAATATATATATATATATATATATATATATATATATATATATATATATATATATATATAGATATATATATATATATATATTATATATATATATATATATATATATATATATATATATATATATATATATTATATATATATATATATATATATATATATATAATATATATATATATATATATATATATATATATATATATATATATATATATATTATATATATATATATATATATTATATATATATATATATATATTATATATATATATATTATATATATATATATATATATATATATATATATATGATACCTTTTTTTAGCAAGTTTTGGAATGGATTATATCAAGCTGGCTACTAAAAATCACTTAGTTTTTTATGTCAAGAAAGTTTTTTGTCCTTTTTGTATTATCCCTTATTTTTAGGGAATGTCCTTGTGAATGCATAAAGGTATCCATTGCTTTGGGATTAAAACTTAAAATATGAAAAAAAGTGATTCAGATTAGATTTTGATGGCTATTAAAAAATCACTTAGTTTTTGATCTCAATAAAGTGTTTGTCCTTTTTTATATTATCCATTATTTTTAGCGAACGTCCTTATGAATACATAAAGTTAAAAGTTAATCCATTGCTTTGGGATTAAAACTTAAAATATAAAAAAAGTGATTCAGATTAGATATTGATGGCTATTAAAAAATCACTTAGTTTTTGATGTCGAGAAAGTGTTTTGTCCTTTTTTATATTATCCATTATTTTTAGGGAACATCCTTGTGAATGCATAAAGTTAAGAGTTAATCCATTGCTTTGGGATTAAAACTTAAAATATAAAAAAAAGTGATTCAGATTAGATTTTGATGGCTTTTAAAAAATCACTTAGTTTTTGATCTCAATAAAGTGTTTGTCCTTTTTTATATTATCCATTATTTTTAGCGAACGTCCTTATGAATACATAAAGTTAAAAGTTAATCCATTGCTTTGGGATTAAAACTTAAAATATAAAAAAGTGATTCAGATTAGATATTGATGGCTATTAAAAAATCACTTAGTTTTTGATGTCGAGAAAGTGTTTTGTCCTTTTTTATATTATCCATTATTTTTAGGGAACGTCCTTGTGAATGCATAAAGTTAAGAGTTAATCCATTGCTTCGGGATTAAAACTTAAAATATAAAGAAAGTGATTCAGATTAGATTTTGATGGCTTTTAAAAAATCACTTAGTTTTTAACGTCGAGAAAGGTCCTTTTTTGTATTATCCATTATTTTTAGGGAACGTCCTTGTGAATGCATAAAGTTAAGAGTTAATCCATTGCTTCGGGATTAAAACTTAAAATATAAAGAAAGTGATTCAGATTAGATTTTGATGGCTTTTAAAAAATCACTTAGTTTTTAACGTCGAGAAAGGTCCTTTTTTGTATTATCCATTATTTTTAGGGAACGTCCTTGTGAATGCATAAAGTTAAGAGTTAATCCATTGCTTCGGGATTAAAACTTAAAATATAAAGAAAGTGATTCAGATTAGATTTTGATGGCTTTTAAAAAATCACTTAGTTTTTAACGTCGAGAAAGGTCCTTTTTTGTATTATCCATTATTTTTAGGGAACGTCCTTGTGAATGCATAAAGTTAAGAGTTAATCCATTGCTTCGGGATTAAAACTTAAAATATAAAGAAAGTGATTCAGATTAGATTTTGATGGCTTTTAAAAAATCACTTAGTTTTTAACGTCGAGAAAGGTCCTTTTTTGTATTATCCATTATTTTTAGGGAACGTCCTTGTGAATGCATAAAGTTGAGAGTTAATCCATTGCTTCGGGATTAAACTTAAAATATAAAGAAAGTGATTCAGATTAGATTTTGATGGCTTTTAAAAAATCACTTAGTTTTTAACGTCGAGAAAGGTCCTTTTTTGTATTATCCATTATTTTTAGGGAACGTCCTTGTGAATGCATAAAGTTGAGAGTTAATCCATTGCTTCGGGATTAAAACTTAAAATATAAAGAAAGTGATTCAGATTAGATTTTGATGGCTTTTAAAAAATCACTTAGTTTTTAACGTCGAGAAAGGTCCTTTTTTGTATTATCCATTATTTTTAGGGAACGTCCTTGTGAATGCATAAAGTTGAGAGTTAATCCATTGCTTCGGGATTAAAACTTAAAATATAAAGAAAGTGATTCAGATTAGATTTTGATGGCTTTTAAAAAATCACTTAGTTTTTAACGTCGAGAAAGGTCCTTTTTTGTATTATCCATTATTTTTAGGGAACGTCCTTGTGAATGCATAAAGTTGAGAGTTAATCCATTGCTTCGGGATTAAAACTTAAAATATAAAGAAAGTGATTCAGATTAGATTTTGATGGCTTTTAAAAAATCACTTAGTTTTTAACGTCGAGAAAGGTCCTTTTTTGTATTATCCATTATTTTTAGGGAACGTCCTTGTGAATGCATAAAGTTGAGAGTTAATCCATTGCTTCGGGATTAAAACTTAAAATATAAAGAAAGTGATTCAGATTAGATTTTGATGGCTTTTAAAAAATCACTTAGTTTTTAACGTCGAGAAAGGTCCTTTTTTGTATTATCCATTATTTTTAGGGAACGTCCTTGTGAATGCATAAAGTTGAGAGTTAATCCATTGCTTCGGGATTAAAACTTAAAATATAAAGAAAGTGATTCAGATTAGATTTTGATGGCTTTTAAAAAATCACTTAGTTTTTAACGTCGAGAAAGGTCCTTTTTTGTATTATCCATTATTTTTAGGGAACGTCCTTGTGAATGCATAAAGTTGAGAGTTAATCCATTGCTTCGGGATTAAAACTTAAAATATAAAGAAAGTGATTCAGATTAGATTTTGATGGCTTTTAAAAAATCACTTAGTTTTTAACGTCGAGAAAGGTCCTTTTTTGTATTATCCATTATTTTTAGGGAACGTCCTTGTGAATGCATAAAGTTGAGAGTTAATCCATTGCTTCGGGATTAAAACTTAAAATATAAAGAAAGTGATTCAGATTAGATTTTGATGGCTTTTAAAAAATCACTTAGTTTTTAACGTCGAGAAAGGTCCTTTTTTGTATTATCCATTATTTTTAGGGAACGTCCTTGTGAATGCATAAAGTTGAGAGTTAATCCATTGCTTCGGGATTAAAACTTAAAATATAAAGAAAGTGATTCAGATTAGATTTTGATGGCTTTTAAAAAATCACTTAGTTTTTAACGTCGAGAAAGGTCCTTTTTTGTATTATCCATTATTTTTAGGGAACGTCCTTGTGAATGCATAAAGTTGAGAGTTAATCCATTGCTTCGGGATTAAAACTTAAAATATAAAGAAAGTGATTCAGATTAGATTTTGATGGCTTTTAAAAAATCACTTAGTTTTTAACGTCGAGAAAGGTCCTTTTTTGTATTATCCATTATTTTTAGGGAACGTCCTTGTGAATGCATAAAGTTGAGAGTTAATCCATTGCTTCGGGATTAAAACTTAAAATATAAAGAAAGTGATTCAGATTAGATTTTGATGGCTTTTAAAAAATCACTTAGTTTTTAACGTCGAGAAAGGTCCTTTTTTGTATTATCCATTATTTTTAGGGAACGTCCTTGTGAATGCATAAAGTTGAGAGTTAATCCATTGCTTCGGGATTAAAACTTAAAATATAAAGAAAGTGATTCAGATTAGATTTTGATGGCTTTTAAAAAATCACTTAGTTTTTAACGTCGAGAAAGGTCCTTTTTTGTATTATCCATTATTTTTAGGGAACGTCCTTGTGAATGCATAAAGTTGAGAGTTAATCCATTGCTTCGGGATTAAAACTTAAAATATAAAGAAAGTGATTCAGATTAGATTTTGATGGCTTTTAAAAAATCACTTAGTTTTTAACGTCGAGAAAGGTCCTTTTTTGTATTATCCATTATTTTTAGGGAACGTCCTTGTGAATGCATAAAGTTGAGAGTTAATCCATTGCTTCGGGATTAAAACTTAAAATATAAAGAAAGTGATTCAGATTAGATTTTGATGGCTTTTAAAAAATCACTTAGTTTTTAACGTCGAGAAAGGTCCTTTTTTGTATTATCCATTATTTTTAGGGAACGTCCTTGTGAATGCATAAAGTTGAGAGTTAATCCATTGCTTCGGGATTAAAACTTAAAATATAAAGAAAGTGATTCAGATTAGATTTTGATGGCTTTTAAAAAATCACTTAGTTTTTAACGTCGAGAAAGGTCCTTTTTTGTATTATCCATTATTTTTAGGGAACGTCCTTGTGAATGCATAAAGTTGAGAGTTAATCCATTGCTTCGGGATTAAAACTTAAAATATAAAGAAAGTGATTCAGATTAGATTTTGATGGCTTTTAAAAAATCACTTAGTTTTTAACGTCGAGAAAGGTCCTTTTTTGTATTATCCATTATTTTTAGGGAACGTCCTTGTGAATGCATAAAGTTGAGAGTTAATCCATTGCTTCGGGATTAAAACTTAAAATATAAAGAAAGTGATTCAGATTAGATTTTGATGGCTTTTAAAAAATCACTTAGTTTTTAACGTCGAGAAAGGTCCTTTTTTGTATTATCCATTATTTTTAGGGAACGTCCTTGTGAATGCATAAAGTTGAGAGTTAATCCATTGCTTCGGGATTAAAACTTAAAATATAAAGAAAGTGATTCAGATTAGATTTTGATGGCTTTTAAAAAATCACTTAGTTTTTAACGTCGAGAAAGGTCCTTTTTTGTATTATCCATTATTTTTAGGGAACGTCCTTGTGAATGCATAAAGTTGAGAGTTAATCCATTGCTTCGGGATTAAAACTTAAAATATAAAGAAAGTGATTCAGATTAGATTTTGATGGCTTTTAAAAAATCACTTAGTTTTTAACGTCGAGAAAGGTCCTTTTTTGTATTATCCATTATTTTTAGGGAACGTCCTTGTGAATGCATAAAGTTGAGAGTTAATCCATTGCTTCGGGATTAAAACTTAAAATATAAAGAAAGTGATTCAGATTAGATTTTGATGGCTTTTAAAAAATCACTTAGTTTTTAACGTCGAGAAAGGTCCTTTTTTGTATTATCCATTATTTTTAGGGAACGTCCTTGTGAATGCATAAAGTTGAGAGTTAATCCATTGCTTCGGGATTAAAACTTAAAATATAAAGAAAGTGATTCAGATTAGATTTTGATGGCTTTTAAAAAATCACTTAGTTTTTAACGTCGAGAAAGGTCCTTTTTTGTATTATCCATTATTTTTAGGGAACGTCCTTGTGAATGCATAAAGTTGAGAGTTAATCCATTGCTTCGGGATTAAAACTTAAAATATAAAGAAAGTGATTCAGATTAGATTTTGATGGCTTTTAAAAAATCACTTAGTTTTTAACGTCGAGAAAGGTCCTTTTTTGTATTATCCATTATTTTTAGGGAACGTCCTTGTGAATGCATAAAGTTGAGAGTTAATCCATTGCTTCGGGATTAAAACTTAAAATATAAAGAAAGTGATTCAGATTAGATTTTGATGGCTTTTAAAAAATCACTTAGTTTTTAACGTCGAGAAAGGTCCTTTTTTGTATTATCCATTATTTTTAGGGAACGTCCTTGTGAATGCATAAAGTTGAGAGTTAATCCATTGCTTCGGGATTAAACTTAAAATATAAAGAAAGTGATTCAGATTAGATTTGATGGCTTTTAAAAAATCACTTAGTTTTTAACGTCGAGAAAGGTCCTTTTTTGTATTATCCATTATTTTTAGGGAACGTCCTTGTGAATGCATAAAGTTGAGAGTTAATCCATTGCTTCGGGATTAAAACTTAAAATATAAAGAAAGTGATTCAGATTAGATTTTGATGGCTTTTAAAAAATCACTTAGTTTTTAACGTCGAGAAAGGTCCTTTTTTGTATTATCCATTATTTTTAGGGAACGTCCTTGTGAATGCATAAAGTTGAGAGTTAATCCATTGCTTCGGGATTAAAACTTAAAATATAAAGAAAGTGATTCAGATTAGATTTTGATGGCTTTTAAAAAATCACTTAGTTTTTAACGTCGAGAAAGGTCCTTTTTTGTATTATCCATTATTTTTAGGGAACGTCCTTGTGAATGCATAAAGTTGAGAGTTAATCCATTGCTTCGGGATTAAAACTTAAAATATAAAGAAAGTGATTCAGATTAGATTTTGATGGCTTTTAAAAAATCACTTAGTTTTTAACGTCGAGAAAGGTCCTTTTTTGTATTATCCATTATTTTTAGGGAACGTCCTTGTGAATGCATAAAGTTGAGAGTTAATCCATTGCTTCGGGATTAAAACTTAAAATATAAAGAAAGTGATTCAGATTAGATTTTGATGGCTTTTAAAAATCACTTAGTTTTTAACGTCGAGAAAGGTCCTTTTTTGTATTATCCATTATTTTTAGGGAACGTCCTTGTGAATGCATAAAGTTGAGAGTTAATCCATTGCTTCGGGATTAAAACTTAAAATATAAAGAAAGTGATTCAGATTAGATTTTGATGGCTTTTAAAAAATCACTTAGTTTTTAACGTCGAGAAAGGTCCTTTTTTGTATTATCCATTATTTTTAGGGAACGTCCTTGTGAATGCATAAAGTTGAGAGTTAATCCATTGCTTCGGGATTAAAACTTAAAATATAAAGAAAGTGATTCAGATTAGATTTTGATGGCTTTTAAAAAATCACTTAGTTTTTAACGTCGAGAAAGGTCCTTTTTTGTATTATCCATTATTTTTAGGGAACGTCCTTGTGAATGCATAAAGTTGAGAGTTAATCCATTGCTTCGGGATTAAAACTTAAAATATAAAGAAAGTGATTCAGATTAGATTTTGATGGCTTTTAAAAAATCACTTAGTTTTTAACGTCGAGAAAGGTCCTTTTTTGTATTATCCATTATTTTTAGGGAACGTCCTTGTGAATGCATAAAGTTGAGAGTTAATCCATTGCTTCGGGATTAAAACTTAAAATATAAAGAAAGTGATTCAGATTAGATTTTGATGGCTTTTAAAAAATCACTTAGTTTTTAACGTCGAGAAAGGTCCTTTTTTGTATTATCCATTATTTTTAGGGAACGTCCTTGTGAATGCATAAAGTTGAGAGTTAATCCATTGCTTCGGGATTAAAACTTAAAATATAAAGAAAGTGATTCAGATTAGATTTTGATGGCTTTTAAAAAATCACTTAGTTTTTAACGTCGAGAAAGGTCCTTTTTTGTATTATCCATTATTTTTAGGGAACGTCCTTGTGAATGCATAAAGTTGAGAGTTAATCCATTGCTTCGGGATTAAAACTTAAAATATAAAGAAAGTGATTCAGATTAGATTTTGATGGCTTTTAAAAAATCACTTAGTTTTTAACGTCGAGAAAGGTCCTTTTTTGTATTATCCATTATTTTTAGGGAACGTCCTTGTGAATGCATAAAGTTGAGAGTTAATCCATTGCTTCGGGATTAAAACTTAAAATATAAAGAAAGTGATTCAGATTAGATTTTGATGGCTTTTAAAAAATCACTTAGTTTTTAACGTCGAGAAAGGTCCTTTTTTGTATTATCCATTATTTTTAGGGAACGTCCTTGTGAATGCATAAAGTTGAGAGTTAATCCATTGCTTCGGGATTAAAACTTAAAATATAAAGAAAGTGATTCAGATTAGATTTTGATGGCTTTTAAAAATCACTTAGTTTTTAACGTCGAGAAAGGTCCTTTTTTGTATTATCCATTATTTTTAGGGAACGTCCTTGTGAATGCATAAAGTTGAGAGTTAATCCATTGCTTCGGGATTAAAACTTAAAATATAAAGAAAGTGATTCAGATTAGATTTTGATGGCTTTTAAAAAATCACTTAGTTTTTAACGTCGAGAAAGGTCCTTTTTTGTATTATCCATTATTTTTAGGGAACGTCCTTGTGAATGCATAAAGTTGAGAGTTAATCCATTGCTTCGGGATTAAAACTTAAAATATAAAGAAAGTGATTCAGATTAGATTTTGATGGCTTTTAAAAAATCACTTAGTTTTTAACGTCGAGAAAGGTCCTTTTTTGTATTATCCATTATTTTTAGGGAACGTCCTTGTGAATGCATAAAGTTGAGAGTTAATCCATTGCTTCGGGATTAAAACTTAAAATATAAAGAAAGTGATTCAGATTAGATTTTGATGGCTTTTAAAAAATCACTTAGTTTTTAACGTCGAGAAAGGTCCTTTTTTGTATTATCCATTATTTTTAGGGAACGTCCTTGTGAATGCATAAAGTTGAGAGTTAATCCATTGCTTCGGGATTAAAACTTAAAATATAAAGAAAGTGATTCAGATTAGATTTTGATGGCTTTTAAAAAATCACTTAGTTTTTAACGTCGAGAAAGGTCCTTTTTTGTATTATCCATTATTTTTAGGGAACGTCCTTGTGAATGCATAAAGTTGAGAGTTAATCCATTGCTTCGGGATTAAAACTTAAAATATAAAGAAAGTGATTCAGATTAGATTTTGATGGCTTTTAAAAAATCACTTAGTTTTTAACGTCGAGAAAGGTCCTTTTTTGTATTATCCATTATTTTTAGGGAACGTCCTTGTGAATGCATAAAGTTGAGAGTTAATCCATTGCTTCGGGATTAAAACTTAAAATATAAAGAAAGTGATTCAGATTAGATTTTGATGGCTTTTAAAAAATCACTTAGTTTTTAACGTCGAGAAAGGTCCTTTTTTGTATTATCCATTATTTTTAGGGAACGTCCTTGTGAATGCATAAAGTTGAGAGTTAATCCATTGCTTCGGGATTAAAACTTAAAATATAAAGAAAGTGATTCAGATTAGATTTTGATGGCTTTTAAAAAATCACTTAGTTTTTAACGTCGAGAAAGGTCCTTTTTTGTATTATCCATTATTTTTAGGGAACGTCCTTGTGAATGCATAAAGTTGAGAGTTAATCCATTGCTTCGGGATTAAAACTTAAAATATAAAGAAAGTGATTCAGATTAGATTTTGATGGCTTTTAAAAAATCACTTAGTTTTTAACGTCGAGAAAGGTCCTTTTTGTATTATCCATTATTTTTAGGGAACGTCCTTGTGAATGCATAAAGTTGAGAGTTAATCCATTGCTTCGGGATTAAAACTTAAAATATAAAGAAAGTGATTCAGATTAGATTTTGATGGCTTTTAAAAAATCACTTAGTTTTTAACGTCGAGAAAGGTCCTTTTTTGTATTATCCATTATTTTTAGGGAACGTCCTTGTGAATGCATAAAGTTGAGAGTTAATCCATTGCTTCGGGATTAAAACTTAAAATATAAAGAAAGTGATTCAGATTAGATTTTGATGGCTTTTAAAAAATCACTTAGTTTTTAACGTCGAGAAAGGTCCTTTTTGTATTATCCATTATTTTTAGGGAACGTCCTTGTGAATGCATAAAGTTGAGAGTTAATCCATTGCTTCGGGATTAAAACTTAAAATATAAAGAAAGTGATTCAGATTAGATTTTGATGGCTTTTAAAAAATCACTTAGTTTTTAACGTCGAGAAAGGTCCTTTTTTGTATTATCCATTATTTTTAGGGAACGTCCTTGTGAATGCATAAAGTTGAGAGTTAATCCATTGCTTCGGGATTAAAACTTAAAATATAAAGAAAGTGATTCAGATTAGATTTTGATGGCTTTTAAAAATCACTTAGTTTTTAACGTCGAGAAAGGTCCTTTTTTGTATTATCCATTATTTTTAGGGAACGTCCTTGTGAATGCATAAAGTTGAGAGTTAATCCATTGCTTCGGGATTAAAACTTAAAATATAAAGAAAGTGATTCAGATTAGATTTTGATGGCTTTTAAAAAATCACTTAGTTTTTAACGTCGAGAAAGGTCCTTTTTTGTATTATCCATTATTTTTAGGGAACGTCCTTGTGAATGCATAAAGTTGAGAGTTAATCCATTGCTTCGGGATTAAAACTTAAAATATAAAGAAAGTGATTCAGATTAGATTTTGATGGCTTTTAAAAAATCACTTAGTTTTTAACGTCGAGAAAGGTCCTTTTTTGTATTATCCATTATTTTTAGGGAACGTCCTTGTGAATGCATAAAGTTGAGAGTTAATCCATTGCTTCGGGATTAAAACTTAAAATATAAAGAAAGTGATTCAGATTAGATTTTGATGGCTTTTAAAAAATCACTTAGTTTTTAACGTCGAGAAAGGTCCTTTTTTGTATTATCCATTATTTTTAGGGAACGTCCTTGTGAATGCATAAAGTTGAGAGTTAATCCATTGCTTCGGGATTAAAACTTAAAATATAAAGAAAGTGATTCAGATTAGATTTTGATGGCTTTTAAAAAATCACTTAGTTTTTAACGTCGAGAAAGGTCCTTTTTTGTATTATCCATTATTTTTAGGGAACGTCCTTGTGAATGCATAAAGTTGAGAGTTAATCCATTGCTTCGGGATTAAAACTTAAAATATAAAGAAAGTGATTCAGATTAGATTTTGATGGCTTTTAAAAAATCACTTAGTTTTTAACGTCGAGAAAGGTCCTTTTTTGTATTATCCATTATTTTTAGGGAACGTCCTTGTGAATGCATAAAGTTGAGAGTTAATCCATTGCTTCGGGATTAAAACTTAAAATATAAAGAAAGTGATTCAGATTAGATTTTGATGGCTTTTAAAAAATCACTTAGTTTTTAACGTCGAGAAAGGTCCTTTTTTGTATTATCCATTATTTTTAGGGAACGTCCTTGTGAATGCATAAAGTTGAGAGTTAATCCATTGCTTCGGGATTAAAACTTAAAATATAAAGAAAGTGATTCAGATTAGATTTTGATGGCTTTTAAAAATCACTTAGTTTTTAACGTCGAGAAAGGTCCTTTTTTGTATTATCCATTATTTTTAGGGAACGTCCTTGTGAATGCATAAAGTTGAGAGTTAATCCATTGCTTCGGGATTAAAACTTAAAATATAAAGAAAGTGATTCAGATTAGATTTTGATGGCTATTAAAAAATCACTTAGTTTTTGATGTCGAGAAAGTGTTTTGTCCTTTTTTGTATTATCCATTATTTTTAGGGAACGTCCTTGTGAATACATAAAGTTAAGAGTTAATATATTGCTTTGGGATTAAAATTTAAAATATAAAAAAGTGATTCAGATTAGAATTTGAATAGCTAAGATAATATTTTTTTTTAATTTACAATGTAAATATGAAAATTAGTTGCTCTTGCCTAATGCCAGTTTTATGCCTGATAAATCATTAAACAAACATTTCGTCTGCTGATAAGGCAAGTAGCAGATACAAACTGCATAACTTATGTGGTATTAGTCATGTCCCTGATTAGATTTTTTTCTATTCATGATTAAAATATAAACCGCCGCTGTTATCAAATTGCCTTGTTTGATATAATTATTATATTGCTGTATAAACACACTTTAGTTACTTTATTTACGAACAAGCTAGCCAAGAATAAACAGAATGGATGTAGCTACATATTTCCAAGTACTAAAAGTAGAACTAATGTTGAATGTCCATAGAACCACGCTTTTCACATAATTAATTTTAAAAAACAAAGTTTTACCGAGGGAAGTAAAGAGCGAAGTTGAAACGAAACGAACAAAAATTATTACTTCACAGCCTATCTAACATATATCAATAAAACTAATGCGAATAAATCAACTGGTGATATTTCCCTATGTTTGTAGGATTACAGAAAACTATGATGTTCCTGTGATCATCTCCCTATGATGTTCTGGTCACCCGCTAGGCCCGTTGAAAAAAATAAATAAAATAACGGGAGACCAGTGGCGGATCCAGGGGAGGGGCGCGCGTCCCTATCATAGTCTAAAGTAGTGTAATTTACTTAATTAGCGCAAGTTTGCGTTGATTAAACTTGCTCCTAACGAAAGTTTATCGGATTAACCTATTTTGCTTCCCCCCCTAAAAAATCCTGGATCCGCCACTGCAGGAGACAGATCAGTGCTACCCATGAAAAAAGTGATTTTTCTTGTTGTTCAAGGAGGGGGACTGTAATTTCCCTGAAGTAGGTTTTCGACCGTCCTGGTTCGAGTGGTATACTTTCCATTTTGTTCTGGCGCCATTTTCAAGGGGTTTCAGGCTTTTTTCGAAATAACCGTAAATTTCTTTTTGGAATAAACTTTTACTTTTGAGACGAATCGAAATAATAATTACCATTCATGAATCAGTGTCAAATGGCAATTTTTTTCACTATGTCGTTTTTTCAAAACGCGTTTTTAACTTTTGGTTACTATGGGCTGTGGTTCGCTCTTTACTGACAAAACGGGGGAACTACTGTTTTGCAATGAAACTAGCTGATTAAACAAAACATCATTCACTTATTTGTACTTGATCTAGGTGCGTGTGTAGGAGATAGAGAGAGGGGGGTGGCCTGTTTCCCAAAAACTCTAGTTTTTATGATTTTCCCTATAAATTTTAATTTGTGCTTTTTTGTTTCGCCTTTTTTTTAATATGTGATATAGTTCACCAAATTGAAATGTATATGGTAAAGATTATCCAAGTCAAACAGTTCGTGGTAACGAACTGTAAGTAAGGAGCGACCCGGCTCAATGGTAACCGAAACTCTAGAAAACGGGTTTTTGATACCAATAGATATATCAAAAGAATCAGATTTCAATTTTGATTTCAAATATATAACTTTCATTAAGTTTAGTGCTACCCATCAAAAGTTACGCGCCTGAGAAAATTTGGCTGATTTTCAAAAAAAGGGGGAAAGACCCCCTAAAAGTTATAGAACCATAATGAAAATCACACCATCATATTCAGCGTATCAGAGAACCCTACTGTAGAGGTTTCAAGCTCCTATCTACAAAAATGTGGAATTTTACATTTTTTGCCAGAAGAAAGATCACGGATGCGTGTTTATTTGTTTGTTTGTTTGTTTGTTTGTTTGTTTTTTGTTTTTTCCCAGGGGTGATCGTATCGACCCAGTGGTCCTAGAATATCGTGGGAGGGCTCATTGGAACGGAAATTAAAAGTTCTAGTGCCCTTTTTAAGTGACCAAAAAAAATGGAGGGCAACTAGGCCCCCTCCCACGCTTATTTTTTTCCCAAAGTCACCCGATCAAAATTTTGAGATAGCCATTTTGTTCAGCATGGTCGAAAATATGATAAATATGTCTTTTAGGATGACTTAATCCCCCGAAGTTCTCAGAGGGAGGGCTAAAAGTTATGAACTTTACCCAATGTTAACATATAGTATTGGTTATTGGGAAGTATACAGAAGTTTTCAGGAGGTTTTTTTTCTGGTAGTGGGAGGGAAGGGTGGGTCGGTGGTTATGTTGGAGGATCTGTTCATGAAGGAAGTTTTCATGGGGGAAGGGAAATTGCCATGAAGGGGGCGCCGGACTTGCCAGCATTATTTATTGGTTATTGGGAAGTATACAACCATTTTCAGGAAGGATTTTTTCTGGAGGGGGGGGGATAGAGGAGGGGGTTACTCTGGATAATATTTCCGTGGAGGATGTTTCTTTGGGGTAAGGGACATTTCTATGAAGGGGGCGCCGGATTTCCAAGCATTATTTAAGAAACATTCAGAAATTAAATAAAAAAAAAAAATAAGTTTTTTCAACTGAAATGTAAGAAGGAATATTAGAACTTAAAACGAACAGAAATTATAACGTATGTGAGGGGGTTCTCCCCCAAGTCAATACCTCGCTCTTTACGCTACAGTTTTTTTTTAGTGCTTTCAAAAGAGCTATCTATTCTAATTAAACGGCCTTTGTGATTCAGGGGTTTGTGAATCAAAATTTGTTTTAACTTTTAACGTAAAGAGCGTGGTATTGACTAAGGGGAGAACCCCTTCATATAAGTAATAACATATACGTAATAAAAAAAACAATAAAAAAACAAGCGATACGGCTCAATAGTAATCGAAAATTTTAAAAACAAAATTTTGATGTCAATAAATGTATCAAAAGAATGTGTTTATAATGCTGATCCTAAATATATAAATTTTATTAAGTTTAGTATTACTCATCAAAGGCTACGAGCCTGAGAAAATTTACTCGATTTTTTAAAGAGGGGGGAAACATCCCCTACAAGTGAAAGAATTTTAATGAAAATCACACCGTCAGATTCAGCGTATCAGAAAACAATATTACATAGGTTTCAAGCTCATATCTGCAAAAATCTGCAACTTTGTATTTTTTGCCAGAAGAAAAATATACGAATATAGAAGTTAGTTACGTAAGTTAATATGTAAAGACATCCATTTAGCAAAAGAAAAGTAAAATTTTTACGCAAATAAAAGCTGCATTACCTAAAAAACGATCAGAAATTAAATAAAAAAAAACAAGTTTTTTAAACTGAAAGTAAGGAGCGACATTAAAACTTAAAACGAACAGAAATTATTCCGTATATGAAAGGGGCTGTCCCCTCCTCAACGCCTCGCTCTTTACGCTAAAGTTTGACTCTGTCTCACAACTTTATTTTTTAAAACAATAAAAAACTTTAGCGTAAAGAGCGAGGCGTTGAGGAGGGGACAGCCCCTTTCATATACGGAATAATTTCTGTTCGTTTTAAGTTTTAATGTCGCTCCTTACTTTCAGTTTAAAAAACTTGTTTTTTTTATTTAATCTCTGTAAGGTAGACACAGACTTGGAACATGAGCTTCATGTGTTTGTGTCTTTTTATGTCTACAGTTTCCCTTTGCACTGAAAAGGATGGGAGGGCGGTATCTTCCAAGAACATGATTTGTTCGAGGAACCTTCCCTTGATTGCAGTTTCCAGCAACTCAGACCCCCTCTCTCCTTGATATTGTTTTAAGGCGAGCACGTTTCAGAGGTGACTTTCATTCCTAAATTATTAATATAAAAATTTAACTTTAGCTTAAAGCCGTGGGGTTAAGGGAGACCGCCCGTATTTAAGATTTAGGAACTTTGCTTACGGGGTCTTGTGGTAGTTAACTAAGGAGGTTGGTTGTTTCTTTGAGTATCAGCTATAAGTCCCTTGGCCTTTTTTTTGCATGGCACTTCTCGATTTCTCAGATGCTCATACTTCGAAGAAGAAGCATAATATTTTTGACAAATCTTTTTTTTTTTTTTTTTTTTTTTTTTTTTTTTTCTTTTTTTTTCTTTTTTTAGAGCAGGGATAAATTTAAAATTATATTTTATTTGAAGATTTTGAACTGTAATATTAACTTTAATTTTTCCTGTTTTAACACTTGTATACTACTCTCACCCTCCCTTACTAACGGATTCTCAAGTTCCAAAACACATACTGCATTTATGTAGGACACAATTATAGCTAATTTGATAGTACTGTTCGATTTTTCTGACATATGTAACTTTTTTGTTGGATCAAAACGAAGAGAAACTATCATACAGTTGATTGGGATTGCCAAAACTAAACCATCATTCTCTAGGCTAAAGTTTCGGTAAAATTCTGCTTTATCTACTTTTGGCTATCTTGGAAAGGGGTTAGGTAAAAAAAAATGAAACTTTCAGGGATGGGTCTATAGGCTAAAGTATGTCCCGGGAAGGTATTTTGAAGTAAAGTACCTACCTCCGCTCCTTCTCCCTCTAGAGGGTCCTGAAATTTGCCTACATAACAGGTCTATTACCTATTGAAATTTTGACAAAACAACATTTTATGTTAATTTTGAGGTATCAGTTTCTTTTTCTCTGGTTTTAGTTCTGAAAATATAATTCCTGTTATTTGAGTAGAATTTAAACCATATCAATGTTTTTTTTTTCAAAATTTAGGAAATGTATTTGCATATCTTTAAAAACTTATAAATCGGGATTGAGCAAAGTTGTAAAGCTGAAAACAGTTTTGTTGTACTCTTTTTTTGTGGTAGATCTATTTTGCTCGGTTTCACATTTATAATACACAGATTTTTAAAGGTCATCAAAGGTCAAGACCCTCTAGAGGGAGAAGGAGTGGAGATAGGTACTTCAAAATAACTTCCTGGGATACACTTCAGCCTGTAGACCCATCCCTGAAAGTTTCAAGTCCCTAAGCTAACCCCTTTCCAAGATAGCCAAAAGTAGCTAAAGTATAATTTTACCAAAGTTTCAATATTATATGTATTAATCATAGTTTCAACAACGCATAAGTTAAACTGAAGCGGAGAGAGCGGTTTTTTCTCAGGGTGGCTGCCCCCCCCCCTCATCTATAGGATACTTTCTACTTGGCTTAACTTATATTGTAAGTTCTACTTTCATTTGAAAAAACTTATTTTTTATAAATTTAACTGAATATTGTCTAATAGTATTCATACCGGAAAGGTTTAGCCTAAAATATTTCTCATACCTGAAACTGATTCATCGGCATCCAATTGAACCATTTCCTCTACTAATTGATTATAAATACCGCTATTATTCCATAAGGACCTTGTGACGTAAGGAGAATTGTAATTAGTCAATAATTAAAACCTTTCTTCAAGGACTAGCCTAATCGTAATCTAGTTCAAAGTTGCTCACGTTTTCAGAAGAACCAGCAGTTGTGCAAGCAGTGGTGTCAAATTCAGGAAAATTTATGTGTTTGTGTGTGTGGGGGGGGGGCAAATTTGTCTTTTATTCAGTTTACTCAATGAAAATACTAGAAGAATTGAATTTTTCAATAAAAAAAACCCTCCCCCCATAAAAATGGGGTATTTTCGAAAATATAACCTCCCCTCCAATTCCTATTGAGCTTGTTCAAGTGATCCCCCTAACCTCCACAAAAATATAACCTACCTATCATGAAAATTCACGGAAGCTTACCTCAAGGTGGTGCGTGTATGGGCGAGGAGGGGGGATATAAATAGCAGGAATAGACGAACAAAATGAGCTGTATAATAGCTAATGGGAGAAACCGTGGAAGCTTTTTTATTTTGAAGGTGTATTAGCTCCCTCCCCTCTCTACTTCTACGCAAGTGCCTGCTACCTTTGCCCTTGTTTTCAATTATAATATTCCTATTTTGCTATTACAATCGATTTCTTGAAATTAACTCTTCATGACTATATGTTCGCTTAATTAAATATGCTTGTTGTATGGACTCGCTGAGCGATGAGTTTTCACGCATTAACGCAAGGGTGATTCCGGGAATTCAAAACCCAAGTGTGAAACTGGGTCCCATGCCAAGAGCGGATCCAGGATTTTTGTTTGGGAGGGGGGGGGGGTTGTTTGGCAAATATAGACCCTACAAAATGCAAAAAAAATATGTTAATGTGTATTTTTGTTACTTTTTTACAAGTGGGAAAAAAATTGCTGGGGACCCAAATCCAGTAACTCCCCCTAGATACGGCCTTGTTCTATGTCTAAACATAGCCGCCTCCCGCCCCGAAGCTTTTACGGCCTTGCTGACCATACATAAGCCGGTACTTATCTGTTATAGCGCCTGTGTTAAGTTCTTCATCCATTGATGCACTGTAGAACCGGTTTCTTCGTTATTTTTTTCAGCTTAGTGTGAGACAAGACACAGAGAAGGGACAGAATAGATGGGAAATATATAATTTGGGCTATATATTTGCACATTAGGGTTAGTTAACAATTCTTATTTCATAATATGCAGAATAAATGTACCTAACACATTTTGCATGCAGACCCGCTATACTTTACCCCCACTCCCCTAATGTGCAAATATATATCCCAAATTTGTTTCTAAATTATTATATTTTTTTGTGACATTTGATTAGGATTAGTCAGAGAAACAAGTTCTACTTAGATGAAGAACTTCAAATAGGCGCTATAATAGATAAGTACTTATAAGCCATATTTCCGGCATTAATACATTCAGTAATATGTGTAAATAAAAAAAAATAATTGGCGATTTAAATAGTATCCCTCGAAATGCCTTAGTTTTCAACATAGACTGTACACTTTTGGTCGTAATTCACTAATTCCAGCTCATTCTTGCCCGTGGCTGATATCAGTTGCACTAATTCACGAGCATGAAAGGGGGGGGGGGCAAGGATTTTCAATGAGGATTCAAAAAAGAGCAGCATTGAACAAATATACATAAAACTTGGGGCAGCGGGGACTTGTTGCTCTGATGGACCTTTGACTAATATGTCTAAATCCTCTGGGGCCCATTTTTAAGCAGTCTCTAGTGTCTGGACGACTTTTCATAGATCAATAGACCATCAACTGGTTACATGTTGGTTTTCAAAGTTGGTGTCGCTTTTTGTGGCGAATAATGGAACCCGTTCCGACACTGAAAAACTGTTACCCACTAAATGTAGGAATGCGTAATGGTATGTGCATATTTAGGAATTCAACAAAAAATAATTACGGTTTGACGGCCTACCATCCGATTTTTATTGCAGGAAAGTCGTAAATTACGTTATTATATTCGTTTTTTTTTTTAAGAAATACGAATTTTTGCCATTGTTTGTTACGGTGCACAGTATGATGTATCAATTGTTTCCTTTTTGAAATCGCGTTTTTATGGGATTATTTTTCAGCGGATTGCCGCTTTTATTGCTTAGTTTCACCGGCACTCACATCAGACTTGGAAGGTAAACGTTTCCACCAATGCTGTATCCAGGGGGGGGGGGCTAAGGGATATGACCCCCCCCCCGAAATGTTCTTGCGACTCGTAAAAACGTGACAAAAATGCATATAAACAAATTTTGATGGGTTTTTTAAAGTTTTTGTACCCTCTCCAAAAACCCTGGATACGGCCCTGGTCTCCACTATGAAGAATAAAATATTTGGTACTGTTTTCCTTAATGGTACACAACGGCTATAGACAGTCGAATGAATGCAGTGATGGAGACCCGTAAAGCGGGCAATTGTTATCTAAATTGATCGAAGAGCGTGGTTTCTTATTGAATTTACAATATTTAAACTGTTGTTTTTTGGGGTTTAGGGGGGGGGGGAGAAGGTACCTAGGTTAGGTTACGTATTTAATATATGCTATGCTTTACCCCCCCCCCCCCCCCTACCCCCTAATGTGCAAATATGTAGCCCAAATTTGTTTCTAAACTATTATATATAGGCTACATCCTATTTTACTTCTTTTTTTTTGATTAGCATTAACCAAACTTGACTTCTTTAGTGTGTACCATTAAGCGGAACAGTACCAAATATTTTTCGTTTGAAAGTACAGGATCATCTTTCGTAGGGGCATCTTCTTATTTTAGAAGTGACCCAGCAATTTGTTAGGGAGAAGAAATTAAATAAAAGAAAACTTTGTCAGGAAGTAACAGCTAATGTACCTGTATTGTCAATTCACAGAAATAGAGCGGGGCATTTTTTTGTCAAAATCTAGTGAGACAATTTAATTGTTTTTTTTTTTTTCAAATTTTTCAATGATGATACCAAACAGCCATTTTTCAACGAAAATTAAATCAGAAAAGAAGTTTTTTTTTAACTGAAAGTATGGAGAGACATTAAACTTAGAACTTAAAATTGATATCAAAATTCCGTTTTTTAGAGTTTCGGTTACTATTGAGCGGAGTCGCTCCTTACTTACAGTTCGTTATCACGAACTGTTTGATACCTGGAAATGATACGCTCAAAAACCTAGAGGGGAATCTTGGGGCAATTGCCCCCTGTCATTTACGTCATTGCAGTGTCCTTGTCTTGCTTTTTGGAAGCGAGTTCCCAATTCTAACTTTGTACGGTAGCGAAAGGCCATAACATCATAGTTGTCAGACTAAGAACCAAAAGGGCTTGTCGGATCTCAACTATCTTAGAAGTGCAACTTGGCGTGCTAGTACTGTGACTTTGAAGCCAGGGGGTGATTCAACCTCTGTAGGGGAGAAGGAAGGGTGACTCTTTATTTCTTGTCATCAGGTCATTTACCAAAATCCGATTCAAAATCTCTACGAGGGTGAAAGGGTGTCACTGAATTCATGTAACCAGGATAATAATCAGAAGCTTTTGTCGTGTGTCAACCAAGCTTTGTCAGGAATAATCCTAGCTTTACCTTTTTGGAGCCAGGGACTGACTCAACCTTGGTGGGGAAGAAGGGTCAGTAGTAGAAAGATTTCCACCTTTACCTTGGAAAGTGTTGATTGAGAAGTCAAATATTACCGTCCATTTTGCTATTAGTGTTTCCTTCAGAAGAGTCCATTGAAACCAGTGTTGCCAAAACAAATTCAGATTAAGAAGATTTGCCAATAAAGCAATCCTAATTTTTATATCGTCAAAATATTTTTCGAGGGGTGTTGTTGGATCACAACCAAACTTGGTGGGAAGTGAGCGTTATTGCTCTAGCTGTGCCCTTTAGGATTCTAAGCTTGTCTTAATCTCTGGTTCTGGGGTTGGTGAAGAGAAAGGGCAAGGGGCGTCCATGCATTCTTGTTCTTTAAATACGTACAGGAAGGGACGTCGGATCCCAGCCAAGCTTGTTTGAAAGTAAGATTTTTTTATTTTATTTTTTTTTTTTTTTTTTTTGTCTTGACTAAATTCAACGTAGAGGTCTGGATAACAATCCACTTCGGAGGCTTTGGATTCATTTCTGTCGGAGGTCCAACTATAAAAAGTGTCTTTGTGACCATTACACAAATAAACTGTATATATTGTAAAGATTTTTTTTGGGTATAGGGGGTCCCTCCTTTGCGTCTGGGTATGACCCAATTATTTAAGTCACTTGAAAATAGGGTCTTATATTGTCCATTCAGTCCTTATAACTAATAGCTAGGCACGACACGCCTACTACAAACAGGCTGGTGGTGGGGTTTATCATTCCACGTTAAAGACTGGTGCTGAGAGGTTTATCAGGCTGTTGGTCTATAAAAGTCGCCTCTTAGAATGCGTATTTTTACGACCAAAGCATTTAGATTTTCTTCTGCGGTCTTTTAGACTGGCTTAGGAGGAATTCCTTCATTTGCCCTCTATGGTATGAATATATGCATAGGAGGCTAGAGGAGGTAGCTGTCTTAGGTGAAAGTTGTGGGAAAACTCAGTTTCTAATAAATTATTTCTGTATAAAACTGAGAAGCGTATTGAAACGCTCATGCGTTTGAAATTACGTTATTTGATTTTTGTCCAATTTGATGAAAAGAAGAAAATTCATGGTGTTTTGTCAAGCGTTAGAGATGGATAGTACAATTGTTTACGCACTGCTGCATCTTGCAAGGAAAAGCTCAATCAGGTCGAGGAAAATCGTGTGTAAAAACCGTTATGGACTTTTTTCCATTAGTCATACTAGGCATTATAATCGGTTATTAAACTTGAGAAAAATACATAATAGAGCAAAATTGTACGATTTGGCCTCTATTTGAGTAAATTGTATGCTTGTAGATGAATTATTATTTTTTTTCTAAAATACTGTGCTAACTAAGCTTGTAAAAGATGTTAAAAAGCAAGGATATGGTTATTATACCCTGATGTCCGATAAATCAGCCATAGAGTGATTTATCGGACAAACGTGCCAACACCACGGTGCGACGTTGCCTAATTGTGTCAGTCGTGGCACCACCATCAGCGATTCCAAAATTTTGGAATACAATTTTCCACCTGATAATAATTAGCAAAATGTATTTTTCCTGAAACACTGTGAAGATTGCAAAGCTTGGCATCTGCTTTTCTCATGGCAATGAAAAAAAAAACTTGATGAAAAGGGGGGTTAGTAGGAACTAATCGACATGACAAGGTGGGACTTGATTATGGTCAGTTGATGCCTAGTCAAACTAGTTTGCTTAAGGAAATTGCGTGTGCGGTTCATGGGTGTTTTATGGCAATATTAAGATAATTCTAGAGTATTTTGACAAATAGAGATGAGCTTTCAGAGTCCAAATTTTTACTTATATTCTATTTCCAATGTACCAATACTACCGATTGTCTATATCGTTTCTGGTGTCTTTTGATGTCTCTCCGTGTCAAGATTTTTGAGTAAACAAATAAATAAATATGTGATGAAACTACACATGGAAGACAAAAGGCTGCTTCTAAGGAACTGTCCAGTTTCCCCCTCCCCCCGCCTTGGATCAGGCATTTACCCAGGATTGTTTTTCAGAGGAGGTCCGACGTTTAAGGGGTGCTCTAATTCAAGAAAACGTAAAACTGAGGTTCACTAGCATACACAATATTCGAGGAATGTAGGGAAAATTGTAGAAATCTCAAGGCTTTGGGGGTGGTCAAGGACAGAAGCCCCCATTCCGTTTGCGTTGCTTTAGAAGATTCCGAGAAGAACTCGCTACAACGTCAAAGAGAATTGTTTATATTTCACCTTGAAAACGCACTTTTAGAGTATCAACCTCACACACCCTTCCTCCATCCTTCCTCGAAAGATCTGGTAATCACTCAGGTGACACTTCTAATCACCCTATAATATGTTACTTCTGATAATTTATAGTCACCTTGTATGTCATCTTCTTTCCCTTTCGATATTTCTAGCAGAACAAATCCTTTCACTGTGTATAGCCTAGTTGGCATCTATGTTTGATCATTCTTTTAATTTATTTCTTTTTCAACTTTTCCTGATATTCACATTAACATCTATTTCTTTTTCAGCTCTACCTTCCCTGATATTGACTCCCCGTCTGATGTCAGTTTTGTACAAGCTGACGCTGGCCCCAAGAGTATGCAGCCACCTGAAAGGCCGCCAAAGAAGCCACATATGCGACCATCAATGCAACATCTGCAATGTAATCAGCGCGCCGCTCCTCAGCAAGTAAGTAGAATTGTTATAATATTACTTGCATCAGTATGTTATTCTAATGGTATACCAATCTAAATTAGCAATTAAGATCACTCGAAAGCGTATACATAATAAAATAACAAAAGCTTAATTGTACAAAAAAAAGAGAGAAAATGTCAAATAGACCATTTTTATTCATGAAGCAGTTAAGCTTACATAGAAATGGTTTAGTAGTCAAGAACATCTATGGCTATAATGTTTACTGGTATGGAAGATTTCAGGGTAGCGCAAGGGGGCATGGGAGGGGCAATTGTCCTCCTAGATTTTAAAATATACCTTTTTTTATTTTCATTATCAAAAACCAAAAAGTATTCCCCCTTGGAATTAAAAAAAAAACTGTTTTGTATCTTCATTAAAAGAAAAAAAGAATCCTTGCCAGTGTTTTTCGTGAATTGGCAACATTGGGGGATTTTGTGGATGTGCGGTCCGTAGAAGAATCTTCCTGGAGGTCTGGTGCCGCGAAAGCTAGGCTTTTGGGTCAGATTCGTTCAAGTATCTCCGAGGAGAGATCTATTTTCGTTCCATCTTAGCAGACTCTCTCGTTCCACAGGTGTATAGGTATACCTTGAAAACAACCCAGTTTTCTCTTTAAAGATTTTCAGTAGAGCAGAGAGTGACCAGAGGCTCAGCTCTTACGTTCTTAGAGAATTGACGCCAAAAACTAATTTTCTAAAAGTTTGAAACATTTTTCTTGTCTTCCTTTTTCTTTATAATTTTTCTCCGAGCATCGGGTCTTCAGAGCATTAATTACAATACTTTAATATCAATCAGCTCATTAGCAATATCACAGTTTGGTTATTTCGAGCCACTCCCAAGAAAATACAGATTGGTTCTGAATGGTTCTGCTGGAAGGCTTTATAGACCAGTTTTCTTCTTAACTAAAGCAAAAGGTTATATCTTGCGCTTTGTTTCAAAATAAGCTAGAAAGTGCGAAAAATCGCTCTAGTGGACTTTTATTCACCATATATCCACAACTAGCCAATGAGCCTGTCGGACAACAAAAACAAACGAAAAAACCGTAGCATATGGTCTTTTCTAAGGACCGTAGCCCTCATCCCCTCAACACAAAAATCTTGGTCCTAATGACCCCCTCTTTCGAAAAAATATATTTTTTTTTAAGTTTGTGCTCAATCCCCTGCCATGAGACAAAATAGGGTAGGCTAATCAAAAGTTTGTTTAAGATTCGTCACCTTTCAATGAAACCCATTGATTGTATGTAATTACTATAATGAGAAACGCTTGCTTGCCTCCAGGCCTCGGGTACCCGTTGCTTTATGTCGCACGATTGTTTTTAAAGTTGAAGATTCGTGATTGACTGGGAGATACGGACACTTACCAATTATATAGGTAGAGGTTAGACATAATAATTCTTACACTGTTTTCAGTGGATACGATAATTTATAGAAGGTGTGGGAGATTGGTCATTTTTCTCAATTTTATTCAGACTCCTTCTAAACCTAATTTTTGACTTCCCTTGCTTTTTTAACAAATTAACGCCATATTATTCACTTGCGAACAGGAATTTGTATTGATTTTCCTCATTTAAATTCTCGGACGGAAACTGCTTCTACAGGAAGTTTATAGACGTCATTATTACCCTCTAAACAGGGGTTTAATTTGACATGGGGCAGGGGGGCAACTGGCCCTGCCAGACCTGGATTTCCCCCCCCCCCCCATACCTGGTTTTGTCCCTCCCCCAGCTGAAATTTAGCTTCTTCAAAAATCTTGTCAAAACTAACATAAGCCTGCATAATTCAAGCATTAACAGAAACGGATCAGTTTTCTTTAATATATATAGTTACTTTATAGTACTATAAACTATCCTTATAGCACATTTATAGTACTTTCATAGCACCAATTGGTTCATCTTTCAGTTTTTACTCTCATTTTCACTTGATTTGGCAAAATTAGCTCCAACTTTGCCAACCCCCCTCCTCCAGGATTTGGACGAAATGACGCCATTGCCTCTAAAACCATGAATTTGAGATACGATTTCTTGTTTAGGGCACGGCGGTCTGTAAATTAGTTTTATTGATATCTTGTGTTTTAGTTTTAAGCTGCGGCTACAAAACCTTAATTGTATTCTGTGGCTTACTGAGTTCTATGTCCTTAAGCTGTTTCATTTTTAGAAATTAATTTTTCTGGATATGATAAGGCGCGTTTAACTAATTCTAAAGTCGTTTTTGAGGTTGTTTCTTATTCATAGCACATTCTTGACTTTGACAGTATTTATTTTGGAATGGTTTCAAGCCACGTTTCCTCACTTTTGTAAGCTTCTTCGTTATGCAATTCTTTACTTTTGTTCACTGCTTGTCTATTTAAAAAAATAAAGCAATCAACCGAGTGTCGAATACCTTTTATTCACCTGCTGTAAGTGTAGATAATTTTTAGCTAATCTGTAAGTGGCTGGTTAGGTGTCATGCATGAGCAGAGACAGTTTTAGGAGGATGGGCAGAGAGGTCACTTGCCCCGGGTGTAGACATTTTAGGGGCGAAAAACTCCAACTAAACAGTCTGACGATTATAATCATTTTTTAATTATTGAAATTTATTTTATTAAAATAAAGTGGAAGGCGCAGTCGGCAACAAGTATAAGCAAATTGAATCCGAAATTTTCATTTTTCTCAGATCTTCATCACCATTCCTTGAAAATAAAAGTAAGTTGACGGAATTTAATTAATTCTTAATTTTTTTGGGTCATTTTTCATTCGAATTTTATTCATAAATAAAATTTTGTTAATAAACGAGAATTTGTTAAGATTTGACTTGAAAATTTTTGGGAGACAGGAGGAGGGGGCTAATCAAGATTTTGCCCGAGCACAAGAGAGACCAGAACCGCCACTGTGCTTGAGGGGGACCCCCTCTGGTGTATTTGGCTAGTTGTTAAAAAAACGATCGCAAAATCAGGGTGTAAAGCAACGGTATTTTATCGGCTCAATATTTAAGTTTAAAATATTAATATATTGACTCGGATAATCAAAGGAGGTGAAAATTTTGGCATGACATTCTTTTGAATTCAGATTTTGGTTGCAACTGTTCTATCGACCGGAAATTAAGAAATTGACTGGAAAGAGTATTACGCTGGAAGTTGAGCTTTCAGACACGATTTAAATCGTCAAAATCAAGGTCCAAGGTAAGGAAGACATCCCTCCCGACCAGCACCGTCTTATTTTTTCTCGGAAGCAGCTTTAAGATGGCTGTACTCTATCCGACTATAATATACAGAAGGAACTGAAGCTTTACCTTGGCCTTCGTTTGAGAGGTGGTCTGCAAATTTCCTTAATAACCTTTTTGGAAAAACCAAAACTGTCGAAACTGAGTTGTCAGATACCATAGAAAACAGTTGAGACAGAAATTCAATATATAGATGCAGAAACTTGCTCTCTAACTGTAACATACAGAAGAAATAAACGCCTCACCTTTTCCTTTGTGTGAGAGGTGGAATTGAAATTTTTGTTAAGACCCTCACTGGAAAACTGTAGCTATCGATATCAAGACGTCAGATACCATTGCAGATTAAGACAAAAATTCAATTAAAAGAAGATATTCCCCCTGAACAGCAGTATCTTATTCTTCTGGAAGTAACTTGGCCTTCGTTTGAGACCTGATATGCAAATTTTTATTAAAACCTTTACAGGAAAAACCGAAACTGTCGAAGTTAAGCCATCTGAAAAGAACGATGTGGCCTTTATGCATTTTTTTTTCTCCGGGAGCTTTGTATAGAAGGGGTGGTCACAGGAGTATGAAAAAAAGTGGCTGGGAAGCGTAATATTGAGAAATACTATAACTCTTTTGGCAACAGTTACTGAGGCTATGAAATTATAATCTTTATATGTTTTGAAATATAGAATAGCCGGATAAATACCATGTTTCTTATAAAAGTGTTTTCTCCCTTTTTCTATTCTTTTTTTTAAATACTTGAGTCTTGCTTTTCGGAACATTTGTTTTTTTTTTGTAAGTTTTTCATTCACAGGGATTTTCCTCAATTTTTGATCTGTTTTTATCTTAATTAAGCATATTTTTATTGGTATATGTCTGTTTCCTTTCTGATCATGACTTTGCATAGAAATTGTTCTTTAAGAGCCTATAGGAAATAATTAATGAAATTGAAATTTAAACTCATGAAAAACTTTTTTTTTTGTCCTTGCAGTTACCTCATGAACGTGTTTTAATGTAAAATAGCTAGACGCATTCTTTTCATTCTCAACTGAATTTTTTCTTTTTGGTCTCCCCTTTTTTGTTTGTGAATACTTGGGTTGGGTTTTCCTGGATTTTTTTTTTCTTTCCTATAAGGAATTCCCTCAAATTTTTGAATAGTTTTTTCATGCTTTGTAACTAATCCTGTTTTCTAGTAATCAGCATTTTTCTATTTATCTTTCAAGTCTTATGTAGTAATAGTAATTATTTATGCATTTGAACTGAAAATCAGAAATTATAAAACGCACTATAAGGCAAGCTCATTAAACACAGCACTTTGTTTTTGTGTTTTTGTTGTTTTTGCAAAATGGGCATGATTTCGAGTTTGTTATCACAGTTCAAGTCTGTGCAGCTCACTTAATGTTGAACTCCAGATTTTATGGATTGTATTGTGTGCGGTTGAGTTGTAGAGACTGAATCATGTCATTTTTGTATAATAAGTTTAGCGCTAAATTATTATATTTTAATGAATCCATTCGATTGTTTGGAATCAAAAGAATGATCAATAGGGGTATCAAATAGAGTAAAATACTTTAATGTGTTATTGCAAGTTGGCAGTAAAACCGTGAGAAATTCACGAAATACCTTCAATCCAATATTCAGCTTAAGTAGGATCCTGAATTTCCAGCATTCATTCCTTAATATTAAATTCACGAAAAATAGAAGATGGAAAAGTAATATATTAAGTAAGCAGTATTTAATTTTCTTATGTATTTTTAGCCTGTCGGAAGCAGCAACAACTCACTCCCTAGTCCCAGTCATACACCGTGTTCAGTTGCGAAGAAGCCACCCGCACCAGAACCGCCATCACGTCCCGATGTTGAGTCTCGGATCCCTCCCTACCACGGAAGATGGGAAGATATTCCAGGAAAGAATAATTCAACTCACCGTCATTCAAACGAATTGGGGAAAGTAAGAGATATTCTTGAAGATGACCCACCTCCTGCTCTGCCAGCAAGGATATCACCGACTTTTTGCGAGCCAATATCAGGCAGTTACTTAAAGCCACCTGCGTTTCAAGGTCCTCCGCCAGTTTTACCTGCGAGACTATCTCCCTTGGGCCTAGAAAGTCGGCCAATGACTCCCGATTTGCCCCCACCACCGCCACCTCCTATAGTCTCTTCAGATGGTGCTCTGGAAGATGAACCACTGCCTCCTCCTCCGTCGCCACTTCTTTCAAAAGAAAAAAATAAAGAGTAAGTCAATATATTCTATGTTTATTTTCTGCAGCACTATTCTGTCTTTCTTAGCTTGAAAGCCGTATTTCAAGAAACCTAATTAAACTCTCAGAGTCAAGGACGAATGGAAGGGGGCCTTGGGGTCAACCCCTCCCCCCCCCCCCAAAAAAAAAAGAGTATTTTCATCCAATTTTTATTCAGAACTAAATAAAATTATTATTGGCCCTTTCTAAGACCACGATGCACACGTGCCAGATCATAGCCACATAAAACGCATGATTTAGTATTTCATATTGAAGTCTTCCTTAGAGGTTCTTTTATCCATTCTAGAAATTAGCAATGGACTTCTTGTATAAGGTTGGCTCATTCCAAAAACCAAAAACCTGCAAAGACTTGTTCATTAGTTATTTATTTAATATGGGTTCTTGGAACTTTGGGGTCTGAATTTTTCTGGCTGAAGATAACTGAAAAATTAATTTTATCTACTATGTGAATAAAATGTTTTGTACTAGGTTTATTATTTACGTCAGTCTTTTCAGGTTTGACAGGGTCTAATTTTTAGGTCTTTCCCCGCGGCTTGATGTAATGTTGTACCCCCTTTCCTCCTGGACAAATTTTCGCCCAAATTTTATTCATCTGAGTACTTGTGGAACAATATTGATATTGACCAACAAGATGTTAAATTGTAAATTCGTTTGGGTTATTCTTGATGAGGAAGGGCTTTACTTCAAACCAAAATCTGATTACGAAGACTTGTTAACTAGTTATAAATTTTATCCACGGCCTTTTCCTTAGTTTTCCTTTCAACTTCACTTGAAAGAAAACTAACTTCAGTAGAACTTCAACTTCAGTTGAAGTTTTCCTTTCAACTGGATTAAGTAGTGAGTACGGCACGAGCTTAGGACGTACCTAAGGGGGTTACTTAGGGCCTACCTGCCAAAATCCTAAATTTTCCCAAATGTATTGGCAGTGGCACTTCTTATACAAATCATCAAAGGAGATCTTGTTTTATTATTTCCCCCGAAAACTCCGCACGCGCCTGTTTGGAGGCCCCTCCTCCTGGACAAATGACTACGTATTTTTAAGCTAAGTAATTTGAGAATAATGGTGACACCGACCAACAAGTATCAAATTGTAAATTTTTTTAATTATTCTTTATGTGGAAGGGCTTTAGCCCTTATTTCCTATTCCATCCTCCATTGATTTCTGCTTTAGTAACATTGTAATTGCGGTAGTAGCAAATAAGCGGTTATTTCCGAAATGTCGTAAATCAATATTTCCAAAAATCATGTATATTTATAGTTCCAAGAATCCGATTGTAATCGTCACTTTTGGCAGCATTTATTGAGCAAAATACCGACAAAGTAGATCTTGAAGTATTTTTCGTAGCTTTGAAAAATGATCAACAATCAAAGGTTACAAAAGCATTATGCTGAGTAATCTGTTTCGCATTTCATAATTGAGACCGCCCCTATAGAGTCCTGTTCTTCAAGGAATGTTTACTCCTCTTTGGTATTGCCAGACTAATCGATTATCTCCTCACTTCGACAAATATAAAAAGAGATAGCAACAAAACTTTATAATATTTCACATTAAAATTAACATTACAATACAGAAAAAGTTTTTCATTCAATGTACCCATAAATTATTCGGTACTATTGTAGTATCTGTAACACACGCGAGAAGTGAAGTTTGATTAATGCTAATGAAATAAAACAAAATAGGATAAAAATATAATAGTTTAGAAACAAATTTCGGCTATATATTTGCACGTCAGGGGGTGGGGGTAAATTATAGCATATATTAAATACGTAACCTAACCTAGGTACCTTTTTTGCCCCTTCAACCCCAAAAAACTAAACTTTAAGTATTGTAAACGTAGTGATAAATCACTGTTTGCAATCCTCAGCATGGGAATTGTCCGTTGAAAGAAACCTGTTTGACTAGTTTCTTTAGCATGTTCGCTGCACAGTATCGCGCATGTGTTGCAGATAATATAACAGTACCAATTGTTCTGCGGAGGTGAAAATTCCGCGAAGATTGGAAAATTTAGGTACCGTAGTTAGTTATCTCGGTAATTCTTTTTTATATTTTAAAATTTAACTGATCTTTTTATATTATATGACATAATAAATAAGACATCTTTGAGGGATTATTGCAGAGTAAAAGAAATCGGGGGACAGAAATTCATTTGAAAAACGGGGATAAATGGGAGGGATCTAAGAGAATACATGGCCCTATGTGCTAACTTTCTTCCAATTGGAGAAAAAAGGAAATAGTTTGGATGAATTCGTCCTAGTGAAGGTCATTGGCGTGCCGATTCGCGAAAATGTTGGGGAAGGTAAGATTATTTTTTCCCATTTTTCAATGGAGATGAAACAGATATTTTTCAAAATATATGGTGGAGATTGTCTCCTAATCGACTCCCTCCTCACTTAAAAAGGTGCAAAACCTGATAGTATCATATACGTAATTATTTGACAGCAAAATTATACTCAACGCGAGGAAGGAAGGAATAAGGTCAGTTCAGGAGGAAGATGGTAATCTTTGCCAAGGGAAAACGAGCTCGATATCACCATTTGAATTCTGGCTACCATATCTGGTAAAAACTCTAGTCTTTTTAAGAAGTCCTTAAAAAAAGAATTTGGTACTCCCGTCCATCCAGAACATACTCGAGAAGTTTGTTCAGTTGAATCAGCGAAAAATTCAGTTTACCATTCTGTATTTAGAGACAATTAGCTTCACTTAGGTTCACTGAAATAAACTACGTTGCAGCTATATTTTAATTAAATATTTAATATACATATAGAGTTGGTATTTTGGTTAGGTTATTTTAGGTTAGGGTAATTTACCCCCTCACCCCCTAATGTGCAAACTATAGCACATATTATATTATTATATGAATTAAAGTATTATATTGTCATCATTTTTTGGTATATTTCATTAGGATTCACCTTGCTTCACTTTTCGAGTGAGTTCTGGATTGTACGGGAATACCAAGGACTTGAATACTTATCTTAGAAAGAATATGAATAGCACATTTAACTGAATATAAATAATAATTTTTCCATTTATTTCAAGCTCGAATGAGCAGAAGGAAGAAAAACACATTTAAAATTCTGATCCGAAGCGATCCCAAAACATTCATTTTTGTCAAGCGAAAGCAACCAAGCGACATTGCTTTGCTATTCAGTTCAGTTTATGTATAACCCATGAGGGACTAACGTGAAAGAAAAGAAAAATAAAGACACTAAAACAAATGGAAACATAAATACTTTTTTATTTAAAAATATCTCGCCACTTTTGTAAAAAAAAAAAAATGTTTTCAAATGAAAGCAAAAAGCGATATTAAAACGTAAACGAATAGAGATCATCCTTATAATGAAGGGACTGCCCTCTCTCCCTCAACCATTTCCTTACGATAAGGTTTTACTCAGGGTTTACTGAAATGTTTTTTTTTTGTTATAGATATAGCCAGCTGCTAATTGGAAATGTTTTATTATGAATTTTCTTTCAAAATTTTCGACTAAAAACTTTTGTTTTGCGAAGCAAATATGCATCAATTAGCCTTTCCAATATTGAGGCATTGTGAAAAATATTTATTATGTCGTTCTCATTGCCCCTTTGTTGGAGCTTTTGTTCCTGAAGTATTTGGGAAATAAGTCAAACATTAGCGGGGTCGAGGGGGTGATACAGTGAGCTTGGATTTTTTTTTTACGAAAAAGTATGATTGCTCTAAACGATGTAAGGCAAAATGAATGCACCATTAAAAAAATTAGATTTCTTGAACTCACCTTCAAAATGTAGCTTTTTTTTTACTGATATGTGTATATAAAACAGACATATCAGCCTTACATTGTTTCCTAACTTTGTGTACATTTAGTTTTATTGGAAACGCTGGGTAACGCCGCTTAGTTTCTTTCGTTTATTTACTTAGGAAATTTCGACAAGGAATTCAAAACGTTGTCTAACTTGATCTCTGACACTCTGCCAAACGGAAAAAAGCCCAGGCAAAAAAGGTCCTTGATCTGTCAATGTCTTCCTGAGTCAAAGGGTCACATCCTTATTTATTAAAATAAAAAAACAGTTTTTTAAACTGAAGGTAAGGAGCGACATTAAAAGCTTAAAACGAACAGAAATTATTTCCGTATATTAAAGGGGGATGTCCCCATCCTCACGCCTCGCTCTTTACGAAAAGTTTTTATTGTTTTTAAAAAATCAAGTTGTGAGTACAGAGTAAAAAATTTAGCGTAAGAGCGAGGCGTTGAGAGGGGACAGCCCCTTTCATATACGGAAATAATTTCTTTCGTTTTTATTTAATGTCGCTCCTTCTTTCAGTTTAAAAAACTTGTTTTTTTTTATTTAATTTCTGATCGTTTTTTTGGTTAATTCAGGGGAGGTTTCTCCGCTCGTTAAAATCGAGTAATTTTCTAGGCCTCGTAGCCTTTGATGAGTAAAATACTAACTTAAGACAATTTATATATTTAGAATCTCATTATAAACACATTCTTTTGATACATTTATTGACATCAAAATTCCGTTTTTAAAAGTTTCGATTACTTTGATCCTTACGCTTGTTTTTTAGATGTGTTTTTTTTTTATTACGTAATATGTTATTTACGTTATGAGGGGGTTCGTCCCCTAGCAATACACGCTCTTTACGTAAAAGTTAAAAAAAATTTGGATTCACAACCTGAATCACAAAGGCCGTTTAAGAGATATATGCTCTTTTGAAGCACTAAAAAAAAAACTGTAGCGTAAAGAGCGAGGTATTGACCTTGGGGGAGAACCCCTCACATACGTTTATAAGTTCTGTTCGTTTTAAAGTTCTAATATTCCTTCTTTACTTTCATGAAAAACTTGTTTTTTTTTTTATTTAATTTCTGATCGTATTTTAAATAATGCTTGGAAATCCGGCGCCCCTTCTAGCATTTCCCTTACCCCAAGAAACATCCTCCCGGAAATATTCTCCGGATTAAACCCCCGCGTCTAGCCCCCCTCCCCCTCCAGAAAAAAAAAAAAAAAAATCCTTCCTGAAATGTTGTATACTTCCCATAGCCATAATAATGCTGGCAAGTCCCGGCGCCCCCTTCATGGCAATTTCCCTTCCCCATGAAAACTTCCTTCATGAACGATCCTCAAACATAACCACCGCCCCCCTTCCCTCCACGTACCAAGAAACAAAACCTCCTGAAAACTTCTTTATACTTCCCAATAACATACTATATGTTAACTGGGTAAAGTTCTAACTTTTAGCCCCTCCCTCTGGGAACTTCGGGGGATTAAGAGTCATCCTAAAAAGACCATATTTATCATATTTTCGACCATTCTGAACAAAATGGCTATCTCAGAATTTTGATCGGGTGACTTTGGGAAACAACTAAGCGTGGGAGGGTGCCTAGTGGCCCTCCATTTTTTTTGGTCACCTTAAAGGCAACTAGAACTTTTTAATTTCCGTTCAATGACCTCCCCGATATTTTAGGACCACTGGGTCGATCCGATCACCCCTGGAAAAAAAACAACAAAAAAAATAAACAAACAAACAAGACAATAAACATACGCATCCGCGTGATTTCTTCTGCAAAAACTGTAAAATTCCACATTTTTGTCGATATGGCTTGAAACCTCTGACAGTAGGGTCTCTGTACGCTGAAATATGATGGGGTCTTTTCATTGGTCTCTATCTAAAACTTTTAAGGGGTCTTTCCCCCTTTTTTTGAAAATCAGCCAAATTTTTCAGGCGCGTCACTTTTTTGATGGGTTAAACTTGATGAAAGTTTATAGTTAAATCAAGCTTGAAATCTGATTCTTTTTGTGATATATCTATGTGGTATCGAAAACCCGTTTTCTAGGTTTTCGGTTCCATTGAGCCGGGTCGCTCCTTACTGACAGTTTTCCGTTACCACGAACTGTTTGATCAACATTTGCAAACAGATTAATTTAGGAAAAATAAGCTCAATGTTTATTTAATACCTTGGATGAGGTTTTTAAGACCCTATTCTCGATTAATCATTTAGGATAAGTGTGACCTGATTGTTCTTTGGTAATGTCCAGGCTGGGTCTCCGGGAAACCAGCATTTGACCCCGTATTAAGAGATCAGTTTGTTTTTTTTTGTAGTGGAAATGTATGCGATTAACCCCAAGCCAAGAGAATGGGACATGCTCAGACCAATGATGGGAATTACGTGACGATATTTTTAAAGGTAGCCATTCTGCTTGTCTATGCTAAACACATTTTCGTAATCTTCCAATAGACTTGGCATGTGTTCGACCCATGATTTTGATTTGGGGAGGAGGTTCAACTACGGAAAAGATAATTTTTATGTTTCTTTTTTTCATAGAAATTATATTAACGAGATTGCATATTTAATGCAAGTTTTACATTAGGTTAAGTATAGCCTGGGGTATAAGAATTTTATGGAGAATCCCCTTTTAGTTGGCGTTCCTGCCCAGAGCCCAAGCTCAGTTTTGAATTTTTGTATTTCTATACAATGTCAGCTTATGCTTGCTTACGATGGTTATCTCACTCAACTCAAGCACACACTGCCTATAAATCATCCTTCAATATAGTGACTATTTACGAACAAAGTTAATATACCCACTACCCTTGTTGAGAAAAATTTGAGAGCAATAAAGATAAATTGTGGTTCAAGGCTTACCCACTTCAGTTTGGGCTTTCAGTGTTTTCACTATCGGTGCTATTTGAGTAGATAAATAAGAAATATAGAGCAGGTATAAATAACCTCGCAATGTGAAATAGGTATCTTCAGCCGGGTAGTTGTAAATCAAAATCTATCTTCTTATACATAGATTATTTTGAAAAAAACTACGTTTTCTAAAGATTAAAGATGCTGAGTTTTACAAAGGTCGAACTTAAAAACGTACAGGGATTAGATGCACATTGGGGCTTGCCGCCCCCAAACCCCCGCTTTCGGCAGCCTTTAAATAAAAACAAAAAATTTTAAAACTGAAAGTAGGAGGCGACATTAATCTTAAACCGAACGAGAATTATTCCGTATATGAAAGAGGCTGTGCCCTCCTCACGCCTCGCTCTTTACAGCTAAATTTGACTTTCTTCCACAACTCTTTTTTAAACAATAAAAACTTTAGCGTAAAGAGCGAGGCGTTGAGGAGGCAACAGCCTCTTTCAATACGGAATAATTTCTGTTCGTTTTAAGATTTATGTCGCTCCTTACTTTCAGTTTAAATTTTTTTTTTTATTTAAAGGCTGCTAAAGCGGGGGGTATTGGGGTGCGGCAGCCCCCCAACTGTGGGCCTCCTAATCCCTGTACGTTTTTAAGTTCGACCTTGTACTCAGCCTCTTTAACATCTTTATAAAACGTAGTTTTTTTCAAATATTTCTGCACGTTTTTGCTACACAGTTTATTAATTATTATTGCTTGACTAACTGTTTAGCTGATCGTGTCAGGAGTTAAGTTGGGGGGCTGGCCGCCCCCACAAACCCCCCGCGCTTGGAACATTCTGTGTTTAAGGCTTTAATTCTGATCTCAATCCGTCGTACAGGGTGCCTCCTAATCCCTTACTTGTAAGGTTCGAACTTGTGACTCAGCCTCTTTAACAGTCCCCCAACTGTGCCTCCTATTCCCTGTACGTTTTAAGGGTCGACCTTGTAACTCAGCCCTCTTTACTCTTTAGGAACGTAATTTTTTTTCAATAATTTAAAAAGAGAACTGAGTTTCTTTCAAAGTATATAAAAAGTTTCTCTGATGGTGAATCGAACCCGACTTTTCGTGAAGTCTGAAGTCTCCAGCCGCTGGACTATACAAACAACACTAGTATTGTGTTTCGCAAATAGAAGTATTTTCGACGCAAGCAAATTCCCAAAAATCTTGATATGTGGTTTTTGGAAACATGGAAGAGTGATCAGATTGAGCGGAAATTTCGAGCGATAAGCCTCCCTAGGGCCCCGGAAGCTTATCCTCTAAATTTCAGCCCGATCAGACAACGTTAAAGGGGGGTTGTTGTGGGAAAAATTAACATGGGCTAATATAGGAAAACGAGGTTTTTCGTAAATGTACATGCGGGGATAATTTTTCGGTCCTGAAATATCAAAGGCCTAACAGGTTCGAATTCTGCTTCTAATGAGTCTCATTCAACGATCCGTTGCCAAACTGTGGCCTGTAGGCGTGGCTAAGAAAAAAGAAAAGACGATTAATTTTAAGTGGCTATAGTTGGTTTTTTGAAAACAGGGGAAAGGAGTGATCGATTGAAGCTGAATTTCGAGGATTAAGCTCCCTGGGCCCTAGCAAGCTTAGACTCTAAATTTCGCCCATCGGACAACGTTAAAGGGGGGCTGTGTTGGAGGTGTCCAAACTTCCGGCCCAGCTTTACCCAGAGATAAAGTCGAGAGGATTAAATTTTGCAAGTTTTCTTAGTTTGATCTTTGGGCTACAAAATGCAATTCCGCCGTCTCTCTGCTACCCTAGGACCTGAAATCGCTTAACATTGTGGTGGGTCCTCCTCTTTATAGAGCACAGTGTGCTCTTGATCAACCATGGTTTTACTACCATGGGCGCCCATAGGCTGAATTTTAGGGAGGGGGGGGGATTACCTGGTCGAATCGGCACTTCGTTTTGAGTTTATAGGTATATCAAACTGACAATACACAAGTCATTTTTTTTTTCAGTAAAGCCTAAGTTATGTTTCAGGAACTGTGTCGCTTCTGGCAGACATGTGTGGCACATTTGGGGCTTCGAGGTGTACACCAGGTTGTAGAAAGTGAGTGACCCCTCGATACTCCCAAGCTTAATCGTGTCCTACTTTATTGTGAAACGCCATTGTTTTGATGAAAAAAAAGAGAAATGCTCTCCTTCCTGATACCTGTATAATAATTTATTTTGGAGGGAAGCTAAATTTATAAAAAAAAAGAACAAAAACTGGTGAATTATTGCCTGTAAAAAGTTTTTGAGATTACAGAAAAATCATATCGACCTTGAAAATAGTGTGAACAGTGACAAAGTTGGTTTTAGCAAAAAGGCTATACTATCTAATTTTGTAAAAGTACTAGACCTAGAAACGAAGTTTAAGTGGTAGTTGTGAGCCACATTCCCCTTCCATTGGAAAAATATCTAACTACACCGTTGAAAGAATGCAAGAAACTATTTACTCAAAATCCCAGCATTGCGACTTGTCCCCTGAATTTTGTAATAATTTTTTCATTTAGCACAAGTATAATCTTTTATCTCTGTAATATTTTATAGAAAGATGTTTTATAAATTGACTGATGATTTTCAACTAGCTTTCACTTAAGCATTTTTTTTTTTTTTGCTACAACCCTTTTAGAATGTGGCTAATATTTTCTTAGACCACACTGCCTTTCCATTCACAGAATTAAAAAAATTCAAATACAGAGAGGAAACTGGTATAATATTTAAACAAAGCAGTAGAACAAAACAAAAAAAAATCCGACTCCGCGTCTGAGAGTCTTTATAAACGAAAAAAAAAAATGGATTAAGTACAACTTGAAGAAAAGAAAAAATAAACAAAAAATAACTCATATCTTAATAACTTCAAAATATCACTGAACCAATCATTGCAAATAGTATGAATACCAGAGACACAGATAGTAGGTACCATTTGTACCAGAGAAAATCTGTATGACATTCTGTGTTGCTTATTCGTGCTATTTGCAGTGATCGGTTCAGCGATATTCAGAAGTTATTAATGTGAGCTTTATTTATTCTTTTTTCTTTATAGTTTGTTTTAAATTTAGCTGAATTCATTTTTTTTTCCGTTTATAAAGGCTCCTGGACATGGAGTCTAAATAATCAGATTTTTATTGTTTAAAGTTTTTTTGTTCCACTGCTTTGTTTAAATGTTATACCCGTTTTCTCTCTACATTTTAATTCATTAAATTCTGAAAATGCGACTAGAGACTAAGCTACTTATTGCAGCTCCGACACAAAACTTAAAAACCTCTCCAAGATATCTTTCAACTTATACCTATAGACTTTAGAGTCTCTGCAGCAGTAAGAGATTCTTTTCGTCGCTTAAGTGACTGTCAAGACTTCGATTATTATCATCTGAAAACTCTCTTGTAAAAATGCTTTTGAACTGAATCACCTGTCAGTCAAGCACCTAATTGCTTATAATGATTGATTAAGTCATCATAGCCCACTCCTTCTTTTTTCTCTCGGCTCTACGTCACCGCAGACAAAGTGGAAGTTGAGTATCTGAAATGCTTTATCCAGGTTAAACATATGGGCGGAAGAAAATATCGTAAATATCTAATATTTATTACCAGATAATATAGAGAAAAAAACGGTACTCTTCTCATATACAGGACACATGCGAGAAGTGATGTTTGGTTAGCTAATAAAATAAAACAAAGTAGGATGAAAATATAATAGTTTATGAACAAATTTGGGCTATATATTTGCACATCAGGGGGGTGGGGTTAAAGCATAGCATATATTAAATACGTAACCTAATCTAGCTACCTTTTAGTCCTCCTAACCCCCCAAAAAACTAACGCTTAAATCTTTATCACGGACTGAGCAATATTTCACTATGCAGCGGAAACCTGTCTATCAATACCGGATTTGATATTTCAATGCGGTCTTTCTTTCGTGTGTCCTGTATTTGAGCAGAGTACCAAAGGACAATGCAGCATGCGAGCAGGAGGTGCGCACACAACATTTTTCGGCGAGGTGGCCAACAATAATTGAAACGAATTTTATTTGATAATCTGAATAATAAGTGCTCAGAAATCTGGTAAATTTTTGGATTTTTAGGGCCTCAAGTACCCCCTGCGTTTTCCCTTACTAGCAGGTAAGCAAGCACCAAATATCTGACAAGAATTGTGACAAAAATGGTTCTGAGCAACAAGTTTGACTGCAGTAACTTCAAAGGTGCTATGTAACATTTTTCTCAAACTGAGAATCATAAACCATGTGTGAGATGGGTCTACTGTTCCAATCTGCTTTCTTTCATCTTATCTGGCTCTCCTGGTTTGTGCCTACTATGAATTTCCCAACTTGAGAAAATTTCCTACATCGGAGGCGTAATCTCGTCAAAAATCTTGACGGGCGACGAAGATGGAGCAGAGTCAGGTGAAAATGACAATGAAAAATGATCCATATAGTAAGACGCTAAATTTCAGCTGGGGGGCAGTTGCCCTCTGCCCCGCAGCAAATTACGCCCCTGCCCAATGTTTGTTTTTTCCCGACCGGAGAGGTAAGGATCATTATTGTTTCTCAAGGTCATAAAGAATCTCATCATTAGGTCAAAATAGTTTAGATTTTTTCCATAGAGAATAATACGGGTGAAATGAATTTTGATAAGGCGGTTGAGAAGAAGCGACGTTTTAAAATTATGTTTGGCGATACTTAAGAGATGCTGAATTTGTTCTCGTTTCAACTTCATAACCAAAGAGGCACGTACAACGGACTTTACCAATTGTTTCATCATATGTATGTGGACTAAAAAATTGATATAGCTCAATTTTCGTCATTTATCCCCCTATCAAATGGATGAGACGAGATGGGGGTTGTTAAGTTTTACCTATTTAGCTTAAAATCGTGAGTGACTTGATTTGGCTTTTAGCTTAACTAGCGTGACGTTTTTTGTTTCGAAAATGTAGTGAGAATTTTTGTTTCTACATCTACCATCTACATCTACATCTTGTTTCTACCATCTCTTGTTTCTACATCTCAACATTTGTTTCTGTCTTACAGAATAATATATGTAGTAGGTTTTATTTATTTACCACTGTTTATCTGTTTCTCTTACCCTCATTGTTTTTCCATCAGCTTTTAGTTTCTTTTGCTTTGGAGTTCATATTTTTTGTTTCCTCATCAACTGTGTATGTTCACATCACCAACATGCTTCCTCATTTATATTATTTTAGATAACATTAAATCCGTTTTGAATTCAGTTTCAAACCACAACTGAAACTAGCGAAAACTGTAATGTCGCAAAACTGTTAGATTAATGTAGAAAATGTTGATTAAGGCATGGTGGTCCAGGAATAAAGACAATTTCCGGATAACCCTCAAATCCAAGGAAATGCATAGGCCATATTCCTATCAGAAATTATGTTGGTTCCTGGCGCATTATGCTTGTTCCTTTCTGCCTTCCTATTGCTGATCCTGAGTAGATATCAAATGGAATACCCTGAGGCCAACCCAGCTGCGCATTTTCCTCCTCGCAGTCATTTTTAACTTTGCTCTTTACTTCTTTCTGTGATGTTCTTAATTCATTTAATGTTTTAATTATTGCATCCCCAGTGGTTTCAATTCACGAAAATGTAGAGAGAGAGAGAGAGGGGGGGGGGGGTAAATTGATATTTCAAAATCTAGGGCGGGAATTCCCCCCCCCCCCCAATTGACGCTACTGGGACTCACATCACCCCATTCGAAGACGTCTTGCTATCCGCGTGGCCTCAGGCGTGCCGAAGCACGATTTTTTTCCCAACCAATCAACGTTTATCCCTGAAACTTTACCTACCCATCTTAGACTTCCTTTTTAGAAATTAGAATCGAATCACATTTTTGTCTAGCCTTTTATTAATATATTATCGTTCGAACAATACCTAAAACTACCCCTCGACAATTCCTCTCACAAACATCTAGCATATCTTCCCCAACTTTCCAGAGTGACCACAACACAACAGCCAAATCAATACTCTACGTCTTGTCTATTCCAGTTTGTGTATCTTCGCTGCATCCATCATCACCATCTTTTAAATGTTCGTGGTAGCGAACTGTTAATTAAGGATTGATGCGGCTCAAAACTAATCGGAGCTCTAAAAAACCGAATTTTGATGCCAATGTATATATATATATATATATATATATATATATATATTATATATATATATATATATATATATATATATATATATATATATATATATATATATATATATATATATATATATATATATATATATATATATATATCTATATATATATATATATATATATATATATATATATATATATATATATATATATATATATATATATATATATATATATATAGATATATATATATATATATATAAAATCGGCGTATTGTGCTAATTCCAAATATATAAGTTTCATTAAGTTTAGTGTTACACATCAAAGGCTACGAGCCTGAGAAAATCTCCCTGATTTTCGAAACAGGGGGAAACACTCCCTAAAAGTCAGATAACCTTATGAAAATCACGCCACCAGATTCAGCGTGTCAGAGAACCCTATTGTAGAGGTTCCAAGCTCCTATCTGCAAAAATGTGGAATAGTGTTTTTTTTTTTCCCCCAGAAGAATGATCATGGATACGTGTTCATTTTTTTTTTTTCAGGGGTGATCTTATCGACCCAGTGATCCTAGAGTATCGGGAGAGGGCCTATTCGAACAAAAATTAAAAGTTTTAGTGCCCTTTTTAAGTGACCAAAGAGATTGGAGGTCAACTAGGCCCCGTCCCACGCCTTTTTTTCCAAAATCGTCCGATCAAAATTTTGAGATAGCCAGTTTCATCAGCATAGTTTTTAAGGCCCAATAACTATGCCTTTGGAGATAACATAATCCCCATAGCCGCTGGGGGAAGTTCTTATAAGTTATAACATTTGTCCATTGTTTACGCATAGTGTTTGTTATTGTGAAGTATGTATACATTTTTCGGGT
>CM051257.1:60889754-60994754 GCA_027921565.1 Artemia sinica | reverse complement strand
TGGATTCACCCGGTGCTCCTATGAGTGAGTATCAATTGAAATCATTTATATTTACTCTCCTCTCTCTCTCTCTCTCTCTCTCTCTCTCTCTCTATATATATATATATATATATATATATATATATATATATATATATATATATATATATATATATATATATATATATATATATATATATATATATATATATATATATATATATATATATATATATATATCTATATATATATTATATATATATATATATTATATATATATATATATATATATATATATATATATATATATATATATTATATATATATATATATATATATATATAATTTTAATTAAATTGAGTTTATAATTTTATCGTCGGTTGCTTATTTAGTTAAGTCAGCTGTACTTGCGTTAACATTGTAATTAATGCAATTTTAATTTGAATGATGATTTAGTCTCTTTTCGTAAGAGTCCAATTTATGTGATGCTGGTTATTCTCAATCTTGGTGTCAATTTTTCTCTGATAATATATTGCATATATTACTAATAATTTAACTGTTTATTAATTATCCATTATTTGAAGCATTTTGTTTTATGTAATGAAGTAACAAAATCTGTGATTGAATAATTTTCTTGTTTCTGATATTTATGCATATCGGAGTAAATGAACCATTTGTTTAGAGTGATCTGAATTCAAGACCAGCGGACGAAAATGTCGTTTAATTGTTTATATATATATATATATATATATATATATATCAGGCCTTAAATAGAATACATTCTCCCCATTTCTCTATGAATAGATATTAATTTTTCAAAGCATCAGCTGCTACCTTCTTTGCTTGCCATGTCTAACTCTATTGATCCAACGAAAATATTTTTAACCGTTATTGAAATGTTGCCAATTTGCATAGTCGAATCTTACCCTCATTCAAACCTCAGCCAGCCGGCAGCTCGCTAACATTCTTCTCCTAATTTAGTTTGCCCAGCCTGTTTTATATGGTATATTTGAATTTACCTTCCTAAATACAAGGTCTGCTTTTGTTTTCTTTTTCATAATTGTATTCAGGCCATTTTGTATTCAACCTGGAAAATATACACATGTTTATCTCAGATATCCCCCCCTCCCCTACCCTCACATAAAACTTAATCTTATCTCCATTGATGTAGAGAGGTTCCTAATTGGCAAGGAATAGAAATATCCTTTGTACGAGGAAGAGTACCTGTCTCTGGCCCTATTATGGCTATTTATGATGCTAAAAAATGCCAAGATTAGATGAGTTTTAATAATGACATTGAGAGCAGATTCAGTTGAATCTGGAAGGAACGTTTTAAACCTTACGCTATTTCCTTTTTTACCAAATAAATTGTCTCTAACAAGAAAATTGCTCGATAATAGTTTATCCAGAATAGTTAGTCGGATAATAGCAAAAAAGCTTGCATGAAGTTCCAAATTTATAGAAAAGGTACGAATCAATCGCTTCATTTTTTGTACAGTTAAAAATATAATGAATAAATTATTTAAAGTCAAAGTACTATCTTATCTTCCCCAATGACATTTTTTTTGAAGTCTTTTTTTATTGGGAGGGGGGGGTTGATTGTAAAAATGGGGGAAAATGTATTTTTTTGTTGTTTAGGGGTTTCTTTAGGGGTCCTTCAAAAACGACCTCCAGGAGGAGGGACGGTACTCCTCACTCATTCCTCATGTTTAAAGACATGATTATGTATTAGACATCACAATCTATTTATCTCCTATAATTCATTGTTATTCTCAAAGATAGGAAGATAGGAATTGTTGTTTTTTTCTTTAAAACAGCTGTTATTTTAATTTTTTAAATAATTAGATTGAGAGTAAAAGGCAAAACATTATTATGTTAAAGAAGAAAAATAAAAATCGTTGTCCTTTTAAGAAGATTGTCTTTTCCCCTGAAAGATGCAGTGATTGGCAGCATAGATGAACAGGGGCAAAGGTAAATAGAGAACTTAACCACGATTTGTTCAATTTCCCTTCTTAAAGTATCAAGGACATAAAGAAAATAAAAATATTTTTATCCAGTTTTTCAAGATAAACATACTCTCTTAGGTTATTGCCCCCTTAGGTTAATCGACATCAATGAAATCACAAAATGTTTCTTGGTTTAGTTACCCCAGTTTGAAGCAAAATATTTGCTACCATTTTCCATTACAATCATTAGCGCCAGTGTCAACAAAAACTACTGATGCCATCTAGCACTTGAAGTTTCTTGGTATTTTTTCAAACAAAACACTGAATCCGAGAAAAATAGAAAAATTTTGGCATGAAACAAGAATTTACATCTCTTTCCTGCATCCGGGTTTGAAAAATTGTCTTTTCCAACTGAATTATTTGAAAAGATTTCTAAAAATCGTAATAGTTGTGGTAGTCTACACAAGATTTGGGCAGAGGCGTATCTATGATTTTTCAGTACCCGGGGCAAATGTCAGTTATTGCAGGTCATATTATAGGTCATAACTTTTTGTTTTTGAGTGCAGGCGTTATGAAATGGAGGACAATCTAAGACATCCTGCCCCTAGAAGAGGTTTATCAACAAAACAAATATACAAATTCCAAATGTTAGAGTCAGAAAATACTTTTTTTTTTAAACAATCTAACTCCCTCGCTCTACATTTCTGATTACCTCTCAGTTTTTGGCCATATAGATTTTTTAGATACTATGGGATTAGCAGTTTAATACTTTTATCTTCCTGAGACCTAGTAAAAATGTCCAGATTTATTATAAACTAAAATGAGTTTGAAGCAGGTTGATTCGATTTTTATGTACGTGTTCATTTCAGATTGGGAGAAGTTACATAACATCCGCTCGAACGGAACGACAGTGGTATTTACCTCGGAAGAACTGGCAAAAATCAAAGAAAAACATAAAATGGTTCAGAAGCTATCAACAGAAAGCACCTACAGAAGTGAAATAATTATCTATCCGTCCAACGAACAAGTTCAACTTGAAATCCTAGCTAAAAAACAAAATACTGAAGACTTAAGTTCTCATTCGATTGTACCAAGGTCGAAGGGGCTTGAAGAAATCGAATGTGATAAACTTACCGTAGAACTGGCGAAACAGCTGCCCGAATCTGATAAACTGAAAACTTTGCTGGGTGGTAAGCCTCCGTATTTTTAGATAAATAGGTTAGACACAGATACCATTTCTCAAAGGCTATGGTAAAATTAGAAGCATTATGGCATCATGGTAAAAAGTATTATGGTAAAAGGCCATGTTAAAAGCAAAGAGAGGTTACTTGTCAAAAATGATGTAACCAAAAAAGTGCCTGGCTGATTAAGAGCCCATTTGATGCTTTTTAAGCATGGTTTTAAATAGGCGGGGAAATGAGCCAATTAGGTGACGCCAAAACGGCGTCACAGAAATAAACCAATCGAATTAAAGCATACATCTGAACAGGGAAGTGTACTGTTATGTATCTTTCTTTTTCTTTGTTAAAGGATACTTCAAGCCAAGGTGATATATGATTCAAAATAACCGTCTCAACGATGTACAGGAAATCTATCTACAAAGGAAAGAAAAACTCCTATATTTCCAATGGACAAGTTAAAGGCTCCCTTAAAACTAATGATCTGTAGGATTTCCCCAATAATTTCTTATATCCTCTATAATTCAACTATTTCTAGTGACTTTTTTGAAGTTATACCGCCCCCCCCCCCCTTTCCTTCCCCAACTGGAATCCTGTGGTTGTGAATGTTCTATATAGTTTGAAAGAATAGATCAAGTGAGGCACCGGTCTACTACTATTAAATTACTATTTTCCAACAGGGCTGTACCAAGGGAAGGGCTATCTGGTTTGAACCCCACCATGTTTTTGTCTGACTTGCGGGAAAGTAACAAAATTACATAGAAACAAACTTTTGCACGCACAAATCTTGATAATCACAAGGTTAGGCCCTCCCCCCTCCCGAACAAAAATCCTTGATGTGATTCTGCTTCCCACATAATTTGATCATCAGTAACTACTACTACTGCAAACAACTCACCGCAGTACCAAGCCGCCTGAGGCAAACAAAGCTACGCATGCTCCTCTTCCATCCAAATCTATTCAAAGCATCTCTCTTTACGTCCTCTCAAGAAGTATCCATTTCCCTTAAATCATTTTTATGGCATCCTCCCACCACAACGACGGACGACCTGCTTTCCGTTTAGCCCTAGACGGTTGGCCAAAAAGGACAATCTTAGGCAATCTGTCATCCTTCATCCGCAGAACATGTCCTAGCTATCTCAACCTTTCTCTCATTATAGCCCCAGAGAGTGGGATTGAACCACACTTTTCATACAGCCTACTGTTTGAAATACGGTCAGTCAGCCGGGATCCAGAACAATCCGTAGGCAATTTCTCTGGAAAACATCTAGCAAATCTTCAACCGCTTTTCGGAGCTTCCATGCTTGAGAACCATATTTGACCACTGTCATCACTGTAAATTCCAATATTGTAGTCTTGGTTTGCAGACTTATTTTCCTATTCTTCCACACTTTTTTCAACTGTGAAGAAACACCCTGAGCCTTGGCTATTCTACTTTTAACATCTTCTCTGCTCCCACCGTCTTTACTAATAATACTACCAAGGTAATTGAAGCTGTCCACCTGATCAATCTTTTCGGTACCCAACGTTACCCAACAACCTATTTCGTTACCCAACTCCTTTGAATTATTCACTGACCAGACGTCCAACTTCTTATCTTTCAGTTTTGAGCACCCACAGCTCAGAATTTTGCTATATTTGTTATGGACCGATAAATTTATTCGACAAACTTATTGCCTGGGCAGAATAATAATAAAAAGAATGTCCGTTATCTCTTGGGAGTTATTATATAGCGAATATAGTATCGAAATTCTGATTTTAACTTTTCCTGATGGGAAGTGCCCCAGACCAGGCATATTTAGGCAAGATGGTAATTTTCAGGCCCATCCATCCCCTCCCCAAATGTTAAAATTTTAATGATTTGTATCATCATCTATTTGTTTTTATTGTCTGTTCAATTTTTCTGTTTGTGGTTTCTTCTGAAGCTGCCCCTCACTCTTGTTTAAAACAAATTCCTGTGTACATGTGCCTGGCCCAGACTAAACACGAAGGAATTGTTTGGCAAATAAAGTCACAAAACTATAAGAATAGCAATGTTTAAAAAAAGTTTACATATTATTAATTTCCATCAGCGACTAATTAATCATCAATTGCTGATGATTAATTACTGATTAAATAACTAAATAATGGGGATATTATTAATAACATATTATTAATTTCTCATCAAATATATTAATGGGGATTGGTGCACTTCCAAACAAATCCAAGTTTTGGGAAAATACTAATCTATTACTTTTTTTTTATTAAACTTCAAAGCAAAACACACACCAAGTCAAAAAAAATTTGCATGGTAGCAGCAGTAGCTGTAACTTATTAAAGAGCCATGGCCCCATAGTAACTAAAATTTAAAGTACGGGTTTTAAACGAAACTGTCTAGTATATGTAAACTGTAAAGTATATGGAATATACGAAAAAGGGGATAATTATAACGAATTTAATATGTTGGTGGCAGGCGAACCGTAGATTTTCCTGTGTTACCAACGATTCCACGCCCCTAGCAATCTTAAAGAGAGACATTCTTACAAATCATTATTATTCTTAATTATTCCTAGTTTTAGAATTGAGGCCGGGGCTCAACTTCTATTGTAGTTTCCTTTGAAATGGACTTGACAAAACTTTCGAGCACAAAATCTTCCGTTTTTAGAAAAGCCCAGATTGAATAGCTTGAGAGCGTGCAAAAAAGCCTCCAGTATATTGGGGAATATTAATGGCAACACTGCCAGCCTTCGATGACTCGTAACGTCAAAGAGCTGCTAAAAAAAAAAAAAAAAATGAAATAGTTTTATTTGGTATCGCTTGTAAGATTTAGTCGTGACCTAGAGAAGTTTTGTCAAGGATTTGTTTGCACCATATGTTATAAGCCCCTTTCCCTGTTCAATCCTAAAACACATTTGTTAGCAAATTGACAGTTCCTATTATCCACAATCCTTGTCCCAGGTTCTGTGGGGGTCTTGTGACCCCTGTAAGGAATCTATTGAACCTTGCAACAGTTTTGACAAAATGTTTCCTCAAAATTTTGGTCGGATGTCTTGGTTGGTTACGGGGTACTGGGTTGTGGAAACAGCATAGAAGGGTGACTGGTCAACCTTCATATCGACTCATCGACAAGGGCTTTACTTCCTAATTTTATGGAATGTTTAAACGAAATGGGATAATCAACATATACTTAAAATATTTTGTCGCCCCCATGCTCAAAGGTCGTACCTGTCATTTTTGAAATGACTTAAGACATAACTTAATAAACTTAAGAAATTTTTCTTAAGACTCATCTACTTGAGACATTTTGTTGCTGCTATGCTCAAAGGTCACACCTGTCATTTTTACATTTTTCGAACGATTGCCTCCAAATTGTTTGCTAAGCAGTTCTTCAAGAAAGGATCCATAGGGCAATGGATGGGCGATCACGCTTCGATCCTCCTTATCTACATTGCCCTGTTAAAACTCCCCTTGATAACAGCTTATCAAACTTTTTGGCAATCACCTCAGACGTGTGAAAATGACAGATAAGATCTCTAGGTGTTACAGTGATGATTTATGCTCAACTAACAAAAGAACATGTCGGAGAACAGGGATTAAAAAAAGGAAAAAAAATGTTCTGTGGCATTTTCTTTAAAGAATTAAAGTTGATAATGCAAATAGATCTCTTTTGGTGATTGATACCCAACAGGACTCTCATTGCAAGGGTACTCCAGAGAAATATTGCCTTCGGCTGGCTATTGGTTAACCTCACACTATTGCCCTGGTGTTACGGACACTAATAACCTAAAGTCAGATTATGCTTAACTGATTTTGGACTGTGGAGATGCATGGGAAATGGGGTTGAAAATGTTTCTATGCATAGCAACTGGTCTTGAAAAATCAAGATGCATTTTCGGCAATTTGACACGCACGGAAGATCTCGATTCAGGTAGGGGGTATCGGGGGGTAGCGCAACTCCGAAAAAACTGCAAGCAACGGATGAATGATAAAATAGACTAAAACAGGAATGCCGCGATTTTTATTTGGAGGGTGGGGGCACGAGACTGAAGCTTCCCTTCCTGCATACATGTGTCCTTGCTGTAAATACCGCTTGAGTAATTTATGCTGTTGGTTGTGAAGTTGTGTTTGATAAATAACAACAAATGGCATATTTTGAGCAATTATAAATGAAAAACACATAATTAGCGATTCAGTAGATTTAAATCAATTGGTGCAACATGACTGATTAGCATGTAACCTAATAACCTGTAATCTACCTGCATGTAGCCTAATTTTTTTCCTTTTTTAAGGAAAATCCTCTGACTTTGAATGGCCACGCTCCAGTATTTTTTCAAATTAAATAAAAAAACAAGTTTTTTTTTAAACTGAAAGTAAGGAGCAACATTAAAACTTAAAACGAACAGAAATTATTCCGATTATGAAAGGGGCTGTCCCCTCCTCAACGCCTCGCTCTTTACGCTAAAGTTAGACTATTTCTCACAACTCTATTTTTTAAAACGATAAAAAATTTAGCGTAAAGAGTGAGGCGTTGAGGAGGGGACAGCCCCTTTCACATATGGAATAATTTCTGTTCGTTTTAAGTTTTAATGTTGCTCCTTACTTTCAGTTAAAAAAACTTGTTTTTTTTATTTAAATTTTTGAACGTGTTTGAATTAATGGAGGTTTTGATTTTGGCTCACCGTACATGAAGAATTAAAAAAATGCATATTAATTTTACTTTTATTTGGTTAAATGGCTTTCTCGAAAGTTGTTTAATTTGATTTACGAACGTTTTTATTAGTAATAAATACACGTAACCTACGAATTAACTTACGTAACGAACTTCTATATCCATATGTTTTTAATACGTATATTAGGGGGTTCGCCCCCTAAAAAATACCTCGCTCTTTACGCTAAAGTTCGAAATTTGTTCTAATTTTTTGAAAATGACCCCTTAATCACAAAGGCCGTTAATTAGAATAAATAGCTCTTATGAAAGTACTAAAAAATCTTTGACTTAAAGAGCGAGGTATTGACTAGGGGGCGAACCCAATCATATACTTAATAATTTCTGTTCGTTTTAAGTTTTGATGTTGCTTCTTACTTTTAGTTGAAAAACTTGTTTATTTTTTTATTTAATTTTTGATCGTTTTTTTAAATAATGATGGGAAATCCGGAGCCCCGTCCATAGCAATGTCCCTTTCCCCATGAAAACTTCCTCCATGGAAAGATCCTCCCACATAACCCCCGACCCCCCTCCCCCCAATACCAGAAAAAATCCCCCTTGAAAACGTCTGTATACTTCCCAATAACCAATACTATATGTAAACATTGGGTAAAGTTCATAACTTTCAGCCCTCCCCCTGGAGACTTTGGGGAATTAAGTCATCCTAAAAGACATGTTTATTATATTTTCGACCACGCTGAACAAAATGGCTATCTCAAAATTTTTATCGGGTGACTTTGAGAAAAAATTAGCGTGGGAGGGGGCCTAGTTGCCCTCCATTTTTTGGTCATTTAAAAAGGGCACTAGAACTTTTAATTTCCGTTCGAATGAGCCCTCCCACGATATTCTAGGACCACTGGGTCGATACGATTACCCCTGGAAAAAAACAACAAAACAAATAAACGCACATCTGTGATCTTTCTTCTGGCAAAAAATACAAAATTCCAGATTTCTGCAGATAGTAGCTTGAAACCTCTACAGTAGAGTTCTCTGATACGCTGAATATGATGGTGGGATTTTTCATTAAGGTTCTATAGCTTTTATGAGGTCTTTCCCCCTTTTTTCGAAAATCAGCCAAATATTCTCAGGCGCGAAACTTATATATTTGAAATCAGTATTAAAATTTGATTCTTTTGATGTATCTATTGGTATCAAAATCCTGTTTTTCAGAGTTTCGGTTGCTATTGAGCCGGGTCGCTCCTTACTTACAGTTCGTTACCACGAACTGTTTGAAAAGTACGTTAGATTGTTTGTGTATAATGATCCGATATTCTTATAAATTTAGTATCATCCATTATATTTAATTTAGCTGATAAATGATGTTCTTTTATTTCTTTTTGCTAGGTACTGATATAAAAACTGCTTTTGATTATGTGGAAGAAATTTTTGGACTTGGAACGATAAACGCTGTCTCTAAAAATTATAATTATTCTGCAAAGAATGACATGGCAGCCATGGAAAATGGAGAAGAAATTTCTGAAGCAAGGTATATAATAGTAGATTTTGTTCTTCTTTAATTTCATTCTGTTAAATTATCATATCTATTTTTCTAGCTGGGACAGTATTTCCACAAAATCCTTGTCGAATGGATATATTTGCTACAGGCAGTAATTTTTTCATTTTTGTTGCAATAACACCGCAAAGGTCCCTCTCCATAGTACCAGGGACCCCACGCCCTCTAGCTTGAAACACTGTTCCCATGTTTAACTACAAGATTCTTTTTCCCGTCTGTATTTCTTTCTCATCTGTTTTTTCCTCTTTCTTGGCCAAGGTTGTATCCAGGGGGAGGGGGATACAGGGGTCTGGCCCCCCTCTCCGCGAAAATTTTGCCTGACTCATAAAAACGTAACAAAAATACATGTAAAAAAAAAATTTGATGTGTTTTTTAAGGTTTTTTGTACACCCCCCCCCCACCCCAACAAAAATCCTGGATACGCCCTTGGTCGTGGCTATAAAATGTCCTTACTTGCCATGATAAGTGTGTGTATGGAATTTGGGCATCTAGAAATGTGTTTAGGTACCAGGATCTTTCATAGGATCTTACATAGGATCTACAGGATCTTACATAACTAGGCTGTAAAAGCTGGTCACCCAAGGTGATTTAAGTTCTCGTGTACAGAATTGTTGAGTGTCAACTTGCTTCTGTTAAGCTCGAACGGCTGTAGAAAATTGTTGCATATAAGTCAGGCACATACCAGACTGTTTCAGGGGGGGGGATAATAGAAAAAGTTTGTTTTATTTTACAGTTTCGTTAAGAAGTGTCTAGAAATTCGGGAAAATTCAGGATTTCTGAGAGGACCTGGCCCCAAGACCCCCTCATACAAACGTCCCTCTGCAGGGTTTGTCCGGAAAGTAATAGGTTTGAGTCGATTTAAAAACATTCATTGAGCCAGTCGTTACAATTCTTTAAAAAACTTTCAAAATAGGCTCCTTCTGCGTCATTTTAGCGCTGCCAGCGCGATTTACAAGCATTGAAGGCGACACGGTATGTATTCTCCAGAACAGCCTTGAGAGCCACGGTGCATGCTGCTTGGATCCCCTCTGCCGCCTCAAAATGCTTGCCTTTTATCGGCTTACCTGTATGAGGTGTATTCTTCCCACAAAGCAAAGATGCATGGAGATCACTTAATATAACGTGTTTTGTTAAACGTTATTATCTTAGGCTTTATTTGACTAAATAGATATCAACTTGCCGCAATATGTTGGGACGTTCAGAGGCTAATTTGCTGCTCTCCAGGGTATCATTATTAGTCATCGGGATAAATTAAAGCTGGAACAATATATTGCATCAGCCCATTAAATGTGATATATGATTACTTCTAAGTTTAATTGGAATTGCAACTGAAAATATTTTTTTATCTGAGCAATTCGACCTGTAATTTTGGAAAAGTCATTCTTGAAATATTACATTTTCATGACGCCCTAAAATAGCTGATTGCCTTATCTAATTCTTAATGAAATAAGCATATTTTTAGTTCCTATAATCATGACTTAAGTTTCAAGGTACTAATTACGGTCACTTGTTTTTTTTTTTTTTTAATTCATGGTTTAATAGAAACGAACAAATGACAGGTGTTGAAGTAGGCTAAGTATTAAATTGTCAAAATGTTTTATGGTTCTGAGTCACGATAAGCAGTATACTAAACTGATACCGCAATTCTAACTTCAAGACATCGTTTTATTTCGGAGGAAGGGGGCTACTGGTAAAAAGCGCGAAAAGGGGCAAATTATATGGTAAATCTAAAATAAAAATTATAAACCTAATAAAAATTTCAAGATTCAAGGGAAGGGACCAAGCTCATAGGACCAATGACCAAGCTTCTATATATTCTAACCCTTGTAGGAACGAAAAGTACCTCCATCGCTTACTTGCATTCTTGATGATTTATAATTCAAATAGGTGTGTGAGGCACGTATATATTAATTTATTTTAAAGGGGGTACATTGTTTCTCCGGAAGGGACAAAGTTTACCTGAGCCTCATTGACGGTACCAAAAAGTGAACTTTTTTTTCATTCCGACCATAATTTGCGTTTCCACTCAAACTTTTTATGGAATCTAAAAATGTCCTGTAAATGCCTGCTTCTAAAAATTAAAGCATTCTATTCCTATCATTTTATATCTTTTTGATCAAATTTTACGTTTTGTTTCTAGGTCGCCTCGACGTTCTCTTTCGCCATTAGCTGACAACTCTGTGTATCTGATAGAATACGAGCCAAAAACCAAGCTGTTGACACAGTGCAGCGATGATACTGAAAAAAACAAACATCATATCTGTCGACACAGATTCCCTGTTGCAGAAGAAGGTTAGTGTCTACCTTAAAGTCCATTTGCAGCTATATAGAAATAAATAATTTTTGTAAATAAATAGATAGATAATTAATTTATAAAATAAATAAATATAAATAAATAATATAAACATAACTAAAATAATAATAATAAATACTTTGGCACCTCTTTTTGCACTTCAGTCGTATCTCTATAGCGTTTTTGAGCAATGTTTGCTGCGTGGTCCTAGAACTAAAGAGGCCTCTAGATTTGCAAAGCTATTTTCTTTTTCTTACTTTTCCATGATAGAGTTTTCAAAACTAAAGTTCTGCCCTTTTCTTAGAAAAAGTTGCAGAACTGTTTCTATTAAGTTTCTTTTATGGTAAATTAAAATACGGTAGAACTAAAACCTGATGTTTTCTACAAAAATAAAAAAAAATTCAACCTAATTTTGAATTTGTGAGGCGTCTCTTTATTTGCTAATTTTATCAGCAGAACTCATTGGTGCGGTTTTCTCTAAAAAACGGCTTTTCTAATGAACTTTTTTTCTAGAAATCTAAAGTTCTGCCACTTTCTAAAAGAGGTAGAAGCACTAATAATCATTTGTGGATTTTAAAAATGTGTTCCTTTCTCCTATAACGATAAACTAAGAGCTGTTAGAAATAAAAGACTGTCGTTTCTAAGCAAGAAATGCCTTTTCGATGAAACGATTTTTATTTTGTCATTTAGTCAGAGGTCTACTTAAATTCGCAAACATAACGACTTTCTGGATTTCAAGAGCTGTGTGTTTTTTTGTTTAGCTCTCTCTCTCTCTTTCTCTCCTCTCTCTCTCCTCTCTCTCTCATCTCTCTCTATCTATCTATCTATCTTATAACCACAGCCTAAAACCAACATAATTGAAAACTAATGCACCCTGAAAAACGATTTTTCTAGGATACGATTTTCTAAAGAACTAAGATTTTGCTGGTTTCTTAAAAAACAGTGAGAACTAATGAGAGTTTCTAAGTTAAAAAACCTCTTTTTTTCTTCGAAATAGCTAACACCTAATAGATGCATTGAAACGCAGAATGATTCATATCAAATTGGTCCGTGAAAATACGAAACGATAATAATGAAAGTATGGAGTGAATAGAAAAAGCAATTAGACTTGCGTTTAACAAGATAAGCCGCCAGAGAATTTATGGGTTCCACTTTGCTTAATTCAAAAAAGTAGTGGGAGACCTTCATTCAGTTAAATTTTTTTCAGAAATATTCATTTTGTGACCTTCCTACGGTGAATTTCTCACTTATATGGTGGAGCAGCTTGTTCTGACTATTAAAATAGCCAAAAAAGAGGCGTTTTATGCATCGGAATAAGATTAGCTAAGAATAGCATTTGATCGCGTGAAAGAGCTCTTAGAATCATATTTATCGCCAAATGCCCTTTTATGGCTTAAACGCGAAGATGAATCAAGGACTGCCAAAAAATCTTTATGAAATAGACTTGCTTTTGGGTTCTGCAATTATTTTTGTATTTAGAATTCAGTATGATTTTTTTCACATGGTACTTGAAGCTTCTTCTACTAACAAACCGACATCCATTTTCATTCCTGCTTAACTAATGCACTTTAAGAAATACAGTTAACTAAAGAGAAAATTGTTCAAATTGGCAAGTTCTGCTAATTGCAAGTACATGTTTTAAGATATGAAGAATTATCCGTTTATAAAATGAATATAGTTTAAATAAAACGCCTCGCGAAAATAGATTAAGCTATACTTGAACAAGTACTATGAAAAAACGGGCCTTTGGTCAACATTTCTTGTAACAAAATGGGTTATTATCATAGGACATAAGCTCCATGTAAGGAAGCATGTTAATAAAACAATTCTTAATTCATAATATGCAGAATAATCATAGTTAACACATTTTGCATGGGGAGAACCTTTATCTTTCACTTTTTTCATTGTTGTACAATTTTTTAAACAAATTTCTGAAAAATAAGCATGGATTCGACAAGCAATTTCTGAATACAGATTAAACACTATCAGTGCCATCGAATTATTTCTCATATCACATGCTAATAGAAAAATTATGAGAAATTAGGCTAGGTTAGATGGCGGCTGGGTTTTTGTTTGAGCACATTTTTCAAGAGTTAGAGAATATACGCAAAGAATTTAGAAATGTGGTAGAAAAATTGGTAATGCAAGGGAAGAAGATAAAAGGTATTCCCCGTGCAAAATGTGTTAACTATGATTATTCAGCATATTATGAAGTAAGAATTGTTTTCTTAAACATGTTTCCTTATGTGGAGCTTGTCCTAGGATTACACCCAAAATGGCTATAACTTGTTAGTTTCTTAGAGGATATTAATTGATTTAGTAAAAGAAATTAAATGGCAAGATTCCGTGGCCCTACATGTAGGCTATGCACCACTAGTCTTCCATTAAGATTATGCTAGGTTTATGGAGTGGCGTCAATCCACAGAAATTAGAAGGGGATGGGGTAATTTTGTTGTTTTGCAATTTACAGTTCTTCGTGCATTTTTTCGATGAAAGTGCAAAAACACATTTGTGATGAAAATACCGAAAAAGGGTATTTCAAAATTAGGGGAGAGGCAAACATTTTTTCAAGTGGGGGAGGGGCTTATGCTCTTCCCTCTAATTAATATTGCTGGTTCTATGGATGGTTGCAAATTCGGGAAATCAACGGTTTACCAGATGCAATAATTTCTCGTAAGATACAGATCGGCCGGTGACTTTATATTTATTTTCAGCAATAATGGTGGTAACTCGAAAGTGCCTGGCAGCCTATGTCTTGTGGCACATTCCACGCACAGCCACTTTTTCATCTGGTATCTTAACCGTAGCGTAATTGTTACTATTTTTTTCATTCAGGTAGCCTTTAACTTAACACTTTTAAGTCAAATGCGTTTCGAAAATGGATAAATGTTTTTTTTTTCCTTTTTTTTTTTTACAGGAGGTCTATAAGTGTTAAGGGATTGGAGCTTTTTTTTGTATACCCCAGCTCTACGTGTATAATATCCTAATTAAATAATTTGTACGGTTTAGGAGGACCTAGTAAAAAGGCTGGACAAAAAGTTGGAGATCCTGCGTTTGGAACGTCAAGCCATTCACGAGGATATGTCGTCCAACGAAAAACTGGGAAAGGAGGTTTCTTCACGCGTAGCCGAAGTTGCTACGTCTGGTGAGCGAAATAAGGTGGCGTTGCATGTTCTTGAAGTTGAAAAGATTACTGCCCTCCTCCTTGGGCTGGCTGGTCGACTTGCCAGGGCTCAAAATGCATTAGCAGCCCTTGACGAGGATGTAGACTCCCAAGAAAAGGTAAGCATTAAATCAGTTAAATTTATAATAGGGGCGTTCTTTCACTCATCAATGTGCTAAGATCTTACATCTTTTGTCAGAAAACGCTTAAAAATGATATCTTTGAACAAAGATACTACATCTTTGGTCGTTTTTGTGCAAACGTCTTTCATCATTCTGCTCTGATCAGCGGTCTGAGAACAATGATGAGTAGATCATCAAAGTTCGCTCATCATTGTTTTATATGACAGAACAGTGGCGGTCTTCAAACTTTTTGCTAACATCAGTGAGCTGTAAGATCTTAGAACAAAGATGAGTTAAAAAACGATAATCTTTGCAGAAAGATGTAAGTTAAATTTATAATAATTTTCTTTACACGAAAGTAATGAGTGATGTTAAAAACTCAAAAGCAGTGATGGGACGACTAATCGGCATCGATAAAATAGAATATATCTTTAGAATTGGAATCGAGAAAATTTTTTCAACTCAAAAGGATTCTCCACCATCAGGTTTTGTTTTCAAACAGTTTGTGGTAACGAACTGTAAGTAAGGAGTGACGCGGCTCAGTAGTAACCGATAACCGAAACTCTAAAAAAACGGAATTTTGATACCAATAGATATATTAAAACAATCGGCTTATATGCTGATTCCAAATATATAAGTTTCATTAAGTTTAACGTTACCCATCAGAGGCTAAGAGCCTGAGAAAAATTGCCTGATTTTCGAAAAAGGAGGGATTGTCTAGAGGATATTTCTGTGGGAAGGGGGGACTTTTCCGTAGAGATGGAGCCGGATTTCCTGGCACTATTTAAATAATGATCAGAAATTAAATAAGAAAAATCAAGTTTTTTCAACTGAAAGTAAGGAGCAACATTAAAAACTAAAACGAACAGAAATTATTACGTATATGAGACTCAACACCTCGCTCTTTGCGCCAAAGTTTAAATAATGTCTCAATTCTTTAAAAACGACTCCTGAAACACAAGGGTCGTTAAATTAGAACAATAAGAAGCTTTTTTAAAAGTACTAACAAACATTAGCGTGAAGAGCGAGGTGTTGAGGTGAAGACAACCCCCCTCAAATTTTGTGTCAATCAAATTTTTGCGTAAGCAGCTGGGGACTGAAAAAGATATATTATTAAAAATGATTATTAAAATAATTATTATAAAAATAAAAATAATTATTAAAAATATTATTAGAAATAACTGTTGCTAAGAAGATAGGTGAAGAATTTATCTTACTAAATTTAGGAATATGCTAATTTGAATCTTAAAGCTTAAAATATAGTAAATATCGGTATAATACATAAGATGCAACAAAGACTTGAATAGTAATTGCTATTTGACAAAGGCAGCGTAGATTAGTCTATGCAGTTTGGTATGTGGCATAGGCAGAGCTTCCTAAGTAATGGTGAAGCTATTTTTGTCTTTCATCCTCTTATCTTTCGTTAATGGTGAATCTAAGTTTAATTGTGTGAATGTTCTTTTTTCTAGATAATATATGTCTTGCGCTAGTGTAGAGGCACACGGACTAGTTATTATGGGTTTTGCCTAAAAATTTGTCACATTCGTATATTTTAAATAATATTAATCGATAGTGTTTCATTAGCATAGTATAGCTATTATATAGCCTCTGTTTCTTTTTATTTTTTAGTAGCGTTTTAGTATCTTCCATTACATTTATCTTTTTAAATCCAGGGCCTTCAATTGAAACTTTGTATTCTTTCATTTTAATAATGAAAATATTATGCTTAGTTGTATAGACATAATACTTAGAAAGTATATATTAGAAAGTATTTACACAACTACGCATAATACTTAGGAAGTATTATGCACAGTTGCTTTATTCTGATAGCTTTTTCTTCTAAAATCTGTCTGGACATCGTTAAATGTGGACTGTTCGCCAAAAAAGTTACCTATGGTAATTTCAAGGATTTTTTTTTTCACAAAAAAAACAACAACAAACAAACAACAAATAACACCTGCAGCTGACCGCTCTAAAAACGCTGCTGCTTGTAGACTAGGCTTAATCGGTCAGGCCGGCTAAGTTCCTCTATTAGAGAGCTGTTGTACAAGCTTTTATATTTTATAGACGGTTCTTGAGAGCAAGAGAGACAAATTAATGGAGCAGCTTGAAGAGGCCCGAGTGTTGAAGCTGAGTATCGAAAAACGAAGTCGAAACGTGTCAACATTACTTCAAAAATATTTTACAGAAGAAGAATATGCTGACTACGAACATTTTGTCACAATGAAAGCCAAACTTGCTGTTGACGCTCGAGAGATCGAAGAAAAGATTAAACTTGGCGAGGAACAGCTACTGGCATTGAAAGAAACATTAAGTGAAAATCTAGGACCTATTCTGTGATTATATTAGCGGGCTTGGATTTGTGCAGGATACCACCAAGTGGTGCTTTCAAGTCGCTTCTTTTTTTATTACTGGCGAAGCGTAAATTTTGTTTCATGAGCTCGGGTCGAAAATAGAATCAGTTTTAGGCTGGTCGAATTTTTGTATTTTCGTGATAGGTTGAACTAGTCTTTCGATGGAAGAAAATAGAAGAAATTTAATAGTGATGCAACCGAGCTACTATCAATTTATTCAACCAGACTCTGATTTCATGTCAATAATATTCACTAGTAGTAGTCCTTTTCCGGTTATGTGAATTAACATATATTTCTAAGATTTCAAATGCAATTCAATTTGTGTGTGTACCGTTATTAGCCAAATATCTGCTTTGAATGCTCCATGGTCAAGATCTAGGACATTCCTGCGAAAGGGAGCTGCACGGGTAGCCAAAATAATAAAGAAACCCTGAACTTAACAATCCACGAATTGAGAACTTTTACTACTGTTTAAATTTGCTCTTACTTAGAAATTACATATATGCATTCAACATTTTACATTAAATAGCCTGAGTGTTGGGAATTTAATACACATGGCACTTATACACTAAAACTTTTTATACACTAAAAACTACTCATGGCACTTCAGCCATGATCGGTTTCATTAAATCAAAAGGTGGTATGTGACAGTTTTTGTCAAGGGCATAAGGGTGAATATTGAAAATTCACCCTTGAAAAGGGAATATACCCGATCTGTTGGTATGACTCGGTTTCCTAGATCTTATATGTGTCGATATTTTTTTTTTTTTTTTTTGCAAAACGCGTTTAATCAAGTTTATAAAAATTTGTATTTTTATATAAAATATAAATTTTTATTTTGTCCTACTTTGAAGGCTAGGTACAAGCCGTTCTTGTGCAAACTATTATCCGTAAATAGCAATAGAAAAAAACGTATTTTTTTAATTTTTCCGCTTTCCGGTAAAATTTAAAATATGTGACATATTATCTTTTGGATTAACCCAGCCAAAGTATAATTGAATGCCGTGCCCTTTTCGTATAATTCTCTTTATGCTCTGAAGCAGGATGTACTTGACAAATAAAAACAAAGGAATAAACTTATCTTCAAAAGTCTTGTGCTTTTTTGCATATGAAAACCCAGTTAGGGAGGTATGTGTCTACTCTTAAAAAGACGCAAATGGGTTCATAAATACTGTAAAAACAAATATGCGGAAAAAAACTATCCAGGAACACATAAGCAAGGGTGAAGAGCCAAATAAAATCCTAGGTAAAAACTACAAGGAATCAAACATTTTTATCCTCATTAACTTTCTATTTCCTTAGCATTATATTTTTATTTGTTGGAATAAAATGTTAAAAGACAAACTTACAAGCAAAGAAAGATAATGCAAAACTAATAAGGTACATGCTAGTACAGGAAGGGATTAATTACGAAACTCAAAGAAAAAAAAGTAACCTGTCATTGAGTTTTGGTCTAAAGATTGCTGTATGTTTTAAAGCTCGAATTAAATAAGTGTTAAATTGATAATTAGAAGTTATTCTTTTTTGGAGGTTATACTTTTGAAACATCAAGAGCTGAAAGTCATCAAAGGCGGAATCTTAAAGAGTTCTTCTTTGGAAACTCATATCGCGGTTACTTTTATTAGCATTACACTTACCATCTCCTGCAAAAATAATCATAAGAGTCTTCCCCCAAGCAAGGCCGTACTCAGAGGGGGGTTTGAACCCTCCCCTAAATGTTTGTCTGACTTGTAAAAACATAACAAAGATGGAAAACAAATTTTGTATGAGTTTTTTTATTATTATTTTTTTTTGTGTAAAAGCCCCTCCGAATTTTTTTTTTTAGTAAAACCCCTCCGAAAAAAAATCCTGGCTACGGCCTTGCCCCTAAGCCCTGCAGCGTTTTTAGTAGCCATGCAACTCCCCTAGCAGTAACGGAGATTTTTGGAGGAGGAGAGACTCCACTTCTGATTACAAACAGATTCTTGGTTGATATTGAAATGTAGCTATCAATTTGCTTTGTAAGTAAAGCCAGGTTTTATGTCTGATTGACCAAGTAGTTTTGCCCGGTTACTATGTATGATATTTTTTAGAAGTGAAAAAAGTTGATAAAAATGCAGCATAAAATATTTTAGTCTCATTGCTTTATATTCGGAAAAATGATAACTTCATTTATTAGAATGGAAACACCAAAATATAAAATAATCGGGAAATCGTATACAAAAGGAGGAGTTCCAACTGAGACCCCCTCCACCTGGAAAATGGTTGGAGAAAGACGTTGAGATGTATGGAAATTAGGATTGTTAAATTATGAACGTTTGTCTTCATCGAAGAGCTGCATTTCTATAAACATTTGCAATATACGAGTGTATCCTGTAATCGAATATTGAGTGCCTTAATTGAATATATCCGGTAAACGCAGCAGAGATTTACCCTACTTTCACTGCTCCCCCCAACATTAGTTGTCTCCCACTTTTTTCTTTATTTGAAGATATTACTTTTTTTGTCCTAAAGGGGTGGTTGCCCAAAAGCTTCGATTTTTCGCTAGAATTTATCATCCTATATTAAGAGTCCTAGTCTCTTTAGTATCATTCTGAACAGAAATAGCAGCACAATAAGAGAAAATGAGCATATAGAAATATACTCAATTGCAGGGGCGGATCCAGGATTTTTTTTTTTGGGGGGGGGTGTAAAATAGGTTTATCCGAAAAAAAAATCAGGGAGGGGGGGGGGCAAAATAGGTTGATCCTATAAACTTGCGTTAGGAGCAAGTTTAATTAACGCAAACTTGAGTTAATTAAGTTTTAGACTATGCTAGGGCTGGGGGGGGCGCCCTCTCGCCCCCCTCTGGATCCGCCACAGCTCAATTGACTCTAGAAATTTATAGTTTTTACAGGGTTGTTTTTTTTACTTTTTTCTTGGGGTAGGGGGTAGCTTGAAAGGAAAAGAAACCGAGAGATCCCCTTAAATTTCACAAATATCTATGCTACCGGCAACTATTAAACTCTCCTAATGTACATTAACCCTATATGGTATAGAGTTTTCAGATGTATTGAATGTTAGCAGTGTTTATTTATTATTTATTTTTGCTTCTGATTCTGGAAGTTTTCTTCATTTTCCTTAGAAAGTAGGAATTTAATTTTAAGACGACGTTAAAACTTTTGCAATTGTTGCACACAAACGAGATAATAATGAAACCACGGAATTTATGTTGGAGGTTTTACACCGGTGTTCACGTTTGACGTTTCGTGCCAATGTTCCAGTTTATAAGATCTTTCAATTGGATTGCCTGTGGTGGAAAATAAAGTAGGCTACCTTTATCGTAAATCTTCTGTTGTAACCTCTATGAATAAGAAAAATACATGCGTGCCATCTATGAGAATATAATGCGAAACGTATAGTTCTAAGATCTCAATTTCGGTTTGGCACTGGGGAATTTTTGGGCTGGATTTCAGCCGAAAAGTGTTATTTATTTACTCTTTGATTATCTGAAAATAAAGTGTTGATTTAATGATTATTTTAGTTTATTTTAAAACCGAAGCTAGATATGGTAAATATAGATGGTATCAAACAGTTCTTTGCAACGAACTGTAAGGAAGGGGGGACCTGGGCTAATAGCAACCGAAACTGTTACGCATCAAAAGCTAAGAGCCTGAGAAAATTTGTCCGATCTCGGAAAAAGGGAGAAACACTTCCTAAAAGGTAAGTAATCTTGATGAAAATCACACCTTCAAGTTTGGCATATGAGAGAACCTTACTGTTGAGATTTCAAGTTTCTATCTACAAAGATGTGGAATTTTGCATTTTTTGCCAGAAGAAAGATCATGGATGCGTTTTTTTGGTTCTATTCAGGGGTGATCGTACCAAATCAGTGTCTGAGAAGGTTGTGAGAGGGCTCATTTGAACGGAAATCAAAAGTTCTAGTGCCCTTTTTAAGAGTCAAAATTGATTGCATTGGAGTATAGTGTCTTGATTTACACAGATGCAGTTAAGGCCACAAAGATTTTCAACTAGAGCTAGGGATTAATGGGAAAGAAGTCACGGAATAAGAAGTTTTTTCTCTGACTACATCATAATGAACGAATAATCTTAGGAAGTTTAGAGAGTGATCGTTCGATCGCAAGTTTTGGGGTTTAGTAACCTTTTAAGTGAATTTCCTAGTAAGGAGCAATTGCTTCAAAAATAGTCTTTGGTTTACGAAGATGCCAAATCCATGCATTTCGGTATCACAAGATCGAAGGAAGAAACTTAAGGTTTATGCTCCTTGTGTAATTTTTATATATTATTTTCCTGCTCTCCTATAGTCTTCATATATTTACGAAAAAAATATATTTTTGATATCACTCCATAGCCGACATTCAACTTTATCCATCTGGTGAACTACATCTTTGAAACTTGGTGTACATATTTTTTAGATTGAAAATACGCTAAAAATTTCCAATTTTTAAAGCCGATTTAGAATCTTCCCCTGGAAAAAGTCTAAGTGATATCATAATTATGGCCGGGTAATGGATAAACCTGAGACTACTAAATCCAAAGATATAGGTATTTTGTTCCTTTTGTGCAAGTTACAGCTGCAGGATTGTCGTAGAATTGCTTGTTTCAAAGTGAACATATACCTTAAGAGAGAAAGAAAGATATGGAAGTCAAGCTAAACAAGTAGCTGATAAAAAAAAAAAATTATCATGAGAAGACAAGAACGCTGTCAAATTGAGTGTAAAAAAAAGACGTAAACAGGATGAGAAAGTGGCAGCTCTCAATAAATGTAAAGTTCACGAAAGATGTACCAACGGCGAGGAGTATTGGAGTTCTGCTGCCAGGGTAGGTTAGGTCAAATCAAAATGATAAACACGCACAACAAAATCTATTTAATGCTACCATATTATGCGAGGAAAAAAAAAATTAAAAGGAGACGGCATAAATATATTTTCTTAATCTAAAATACCCCTTAAGCAGCTTTCAAATTCCTTTTTACCTTTCCTTTTCGAATTCCTTTTCTATGAATTTTTTTTACCAAGGCACAGGTCGATTAGACAAAAAAAGATTATAAGAAAACAAGAACGGTGTCAAATTGAGTGTAAAAAAGAGACTTAGACAGGATTAGAAGGTGGCAGCTCTCAATAAACGTCAAGTTTTTGAATGATGTACCAACGGTGAGGAGTATTGGAGTTCTACTTCCATATCTGCTTCAGCAAGAGTTAAAACAAGTCTGACAACGATGAGACTTACCAACTGAAAGCTATCAAGTCAGTTTCACTCCACAGAAATGACAAAACAATCGATATCATTGTACATAGCCAGATTAATTTCAACTCAGATCATTATTACGTCTACAGGATCATTATTACGTCTACGTCTACAGGAAGACGTTGGAAGGCACCTAGTGTAGTATCTGCATGTTCTGGAATGTTCAGCTATGACTTGCTGCTCTTGAAAAATGTACCTAAGATATTTTTAAGTGTTTTTTTCTTTTTCAGTTTTGATCCTAATTATAGCTTGATTATAAGTTTAAAGAAGTCGTTGTTTTCGAAAATTTACCGTAGAAAGGGGAAACACTTTCGCAACTACGTCCTTTCATTCGTGATTCAAACTTGTATTTCAAATTCATCTTTGCTAACCTGCTGACATTATTTTTTTCAAATGCATTCGAAATTAAATTTTTACGCTACAAATCTAGGACGCTCTCAATCAATTTAAAAGTATTAATCTATGCAATTTAGTAGCAAGCAGTGATGGTTTTAAAGGGGTTATAGCCCCTTTTATATCTTCGATACTACCAGCAACTCAATGCTGCTCCAAGCCGCTGCACGCTCCTCCATCCCAATCTGTTCCCATTTTCCTTAAATCTTTCCTTACGTTATCCTCCCTTTCTATTGGGAGATGACCTGCTTTTCTTCTGGCCCTAGATGGTTGGCAGACAAGGACGATCTTTGGTAATCTGTGATCCTTCGTCCGCAGAAAGTGTCCTAGCCATCTCAACCTTTCTCTCATTATAGCCTTAGAAAGCGGGATTGGATCGTATAGCTTTCTGTTCAAGATACGGTCAGTCTGTTGGATGCCCAAAACAATCCGTAGGTAATTCCTCTGAAAAACATCTAGAAAATCCTCCTCCGTCTTTTGGACCACCCACGCTTCAGGACCATACTTGACCACTGTCATCACTGTAGCTTCTAATGTTCTTCGACTGGTTTTTGGGCCTTCGATATGCTTGGGCATGATTTGAAAAATAATCAGAAACTAAATAAATAAAAAACAAGTTTTTTATGCTATCACTAAGACGATTTTCCACCGCATTAATACTTAACCTGAGACAAGTTTGACGCCAAAAAAATGTATTCCGCTACTGCTTTTTCAAGTTTTTGGCTGGGATAAAGTTTTTTGAACATGCATTTCTTCTTATTCTTCTTGAATATTACATGCCTAATTTAGACAAATAATTTTTTACTTTTGAAGATACAAGAATCAAATTTTATTTTTACTGTGCTTGGTACTTTGAGTTTCAACTCCCACGCTTTACTTCCGTAAGAAAAGCTTTTCTGTTTTTACATTCCAATTTTGACTAAAATTCACTAAAACCTAGCTTTTTGTTCCAAGTGACATAGTCGTAATAACTGGAACGACAGGCAAGTAACTCAGAATTTACTTTTTAAATAACGATTAGTAAAGATAAATAATGTGCATGGTTAGTGAAGTAAATTTACATCATTATCATCATCGTTATTATTAGCAGAATTAAACAAATTGAAAATATTATTAAGGTGAAAGCGAGATGGATTCAATTAAAGCTTATGAAGATTATACCCTTACAAGCCCTTCGTTATTTTATAATGGTTCTCGGTGGATGTCAACTGTATATACTTCTGTAGTTAATGTGAAGTTGCTACGGTCTAGAACGCAGAATGCCCCTTTGTCCTTCAGATGAAGTCAACAGCTGTTTTTTCATGGTTCTCTCTGACATCTGGCATTCGGCATCCGAACAAGTGCATTTAAAATCAAGGTAGCAGCCTACTAATTTTGGAGCCCAAAGGCACGGGCGTAGCTGCAGCATTTTATTTGGGGGGGGGGGGGGGGGGTGCAAGAGGGGTCTCCATCTGGAGAGTCAAGGGGTATGGGCTATATATTTTTTTTTCTCCAAATTATTTGAAGGGCAACTCCCCCCCCCCCTTCCCGCTTAATGACGCCACTGCCCAAAGGTATTTAAAGCCAGGATGGAAGCTTGCTAATTTTAGAACCTTGGGAAAACCAATAAGTTTAAAGCAGCATCCTTATACAAAGTAGAACATGCAGACACCGATGCTTTCTAGGAAAAATATATCTCTAATTCTGATAACTTTAGATTTTGGTTGTTTGATGGCGTGGGTAGATGTATTACATCAACGATGATTAATACTACTACTACTAACAACTCACCTCAGCACCAAGCCGCCTGAGGCCAACACAGCTACGCACGCTCCTCCTCCATCCCAATCTATTCAAAGCCTCCCTTTTTACACCCACCCACGAAGTTACCATTTCCTTTAAATCTTTCTTTATGACGTCCTCCCACTCCAGACGGCGACGACCTGCTTTCCGTTTAGCCCTAGATGGTTGGCCGAAAAGAACAATCTTTGGCAATCTGTCATCCTTCATCCGCACAACGTGCCCGGCCACCACAACCTTTCTTTCATTATAGCCCTAGAGAGCGGTATTGAACCACATTTTTCGTATAGCCTATTGTTTGAAATACAGTCAGTCAACTGGGTACCCAGAACAATCATTAAGCAATTTCTCTGGAAAATATCTAGCAAATCTTCATCCGCTTTTCTGAGCGCCCATGCTTCAGAGCCATATTTGACCACTGTCATCACTGTAGCTTCTAATATTCTAATCTTGGTTTGCAGACTTATCTTCCTATTATTCCAAACTTTTTTTAACTGAGCCTTGGCTATTCTATTTTTAACATCTTCACTGCTCCCACAATCTTTACTAATAATACTACCAAGGTAAGTGAAGCTGCCCACCTGATCAATCTTTTCATTACCCAACGTCACCTTTTCATCTTCACTTACTCTTAGCCTTAGTGACTTAGTCTTCTTAACATTAATTTTCAAACCTATTCTAGCACCCTGAACTCGACAAACCTCTACAACTTCATTCATTTTGCCAACACTTTCATCTAGGATGCTTTAATCATCAGCATAACCTAAGTCCAGGAGACTTTTTCCTCCCCATTTGATTCCGTGGTCTCCCATTGCCTTTCCTGTGCTCCTTAAGACAAAGTCCATCAAAATAATCCATATAAAGGGGGATAGAACACAGCCCTGCTTAACTCCTGATTTATTACAAAACCAGCTGCTAACCTCATTTCCTACCTTAACCGCAGCAGTCTTATTCTCGTACATAGCACTAATCACTAATGTATTTGTCTGGTATACCATACAAGGATAAAACCTTTACTAAAGCTCTTCTATCAACAGAATCAAGCGCTTGCTCATAATCTATAAAACTGAGGACCAAAGGTGTTTGACAACTCAGGCACTTCTCAATTATTAGCCTAAGGGTGAAAATTTGGTCAACATATCCTCTACCTTTTCTAAAACCGCACTGTTCTTCTCTTAAAACTTTGTCTACGGCATCTCTCAGTCTAAAAAGTATCATATTACTAAGTAATTTACTACCTACAGAGACCAGACTAATGCCTCGATAATTACCACACTCACTTTTATCACCTTTCTTATAAAGTGGCTTAATTAAGGTTTTCCTAAAATCGTTAGGTACTTCCCCTTTTTCAAAAATCATATTCATAATCTTCGGTAACTTATTCTAACCTCAGAGCCACCATATTTCAGAAACTCGTTTACCACCCTATCATCACCTGGAGCCTTATTATTTTTTAATCCTTTTAGTACTGTCACTAATTCTTCTTCACAAAACAAATCTTCCTTCACATCCAAGGTATCACAAACTTTTACATTTTCCTCTATATCTTTTCCTGCAGCTCTATCTCGATTAAGCAAATTCTCAAAATGTTCGGCCCATCTCTCTTTAGTTCTTTCCTTATTGCTAATTCTGGCCCCATTCCTATCTTTAACTGGGCCAATTCCGGATTGACTACTCCCTCTCAATTTATTAACTTGCCAGTACAATATTTTACTGTTATGCCGTCTACCTGTATCTTCCAGATCCTCGGCAATTTTATCCATGGCCTCCACTTCACACCTCCTTAGTTCATATTTTAATGCTTTCTCCACTTTCTTTACATTCCTTTTGTTTTCATATGATCTATCACTCAGATAATTCTTGTACACGTCCTAAAAGTTCAAATAGGGATAAAATCCTTTTTATGTTTTACTACTGATGACGGTCACTGTATATGTGACCGAAATATCTGGTATTTTTGTGAATTTCTATCACTCTTATAAAAACACTGTCTATTAAAAGGATTTTATCCCTATTTGAACTTTTATTTATCGTCATGGAAAGGCAGTGTGGTCTCCGAAATTATGTAAACGTCATTTCTCCTTTCTATTAAACATAACGCTTTTTCGCTAATATTCTTCAGTGCAGTTCTAGCTTTCATCCCTAAGACACCTTCAGCAGCTTCACAAATTATTTTTCCAAAATTATTCCAACCATCTTCCACATTATCAAATTTTAAGCTCTCAAGTTTATTATTCAACTGTTCCTGGAAAGTTTCTCTCAAATTCTCATCCTGGAGTCTTCCAACATCATAACTTCCCGGGAGGTAGTTATCCTTCCAATATTTCAGCTTTAAATTAACCCTTGACACTACTAGATGGTGATCTTTACTTTTGACGTCAATAACAGCACTCCTATATACCCTAGTATCTTGTATTGATCCTGCCAGTCTTCGGTTTACTATAACATAATTAATAAGGTTTGCTGTCTTACCATCACGTGAATACCATGTTAACTTATGAGCCATTTTATGACCAAACACCTTATTGGTTATAACTAGATTGTTATACCTACAAAATTGCAAAAGTCTGTATCCAGTACTGTTTTCTTTTCCTACACCAAATTTACCTAGGCTAGGATACCATCTATCCCTATTTCTACCGACCTGGGCGTTAAAATCTCCTAGTAAAGACATCATATTTCTACCTGGGATCCTGTCTATTTGCTCCTGTAACTTTAAGTAAAATTCATCTGAGTCGCTAGTATCTCCGTCAGTCGGTTCTACAGGGGTATATACTACTATAACTGATACCCTAAACTTTTTAGTCATAAAATGAGCTATTAGTATTCTATTATTAACACCTTCCCAGCCTAAACAAGACTTAGCAGCTTTCTTATTCATCATGAGCCCTACTTCCTGTCTATATACTCATCCTTCCTGCCTGAGTAAACAAATTCTATATCACCTAATTTCATGCTTCCTACCCCTGGGATATGAGTTTATGAAACTCCTAATAAGTCCAGTTCAAATCGTCTGAATTCGTCAGTCAAAACATCGATACGATTGTCATTTTTTAACGTCGTAACATTCAAAGTTCCAATTTTCATGTTCTTTAAATCATTGAAATTATTTTTGTCTCAGGAAAAGCAATGATCCCGGATACCAGGGCAGGACGGGGATCACATATCTTCTCAAGTCTACACCGAAGTGCTTAAGCCGGCTTAGAACCGGACAGCAAGAAGTCCCTGGGACCTCCATGAATGGAGGCTTTTGTGGTGAGGTAATTCTTATGGTACTTGGGTGATGTAGTCGTAGATGCCTTTATTCTCCCTTTACAGGGGAGATAAACTCTTGCCCTAAGGTAATTAAACTTTGGTAGCGTGCATTAGGCTATGACCGAACTAATGAGGCGTACCAACTGGGTATGTTCGAGGGACTAAAGGTAGATTGTAGAGAGGTTGTCTAAAATACAATACTTTTATTCAATTAACACGTAATAATACCAGATATAGATATTCTACTGGGACTGGCTGTCCCAAATAGACCACAAGTCTCAGAAACTACAATAATATATAATAAGATACTTAGACACTTACAATGATCCGACAAGATTCCAAGGTATTTCTAAAAACAACGGACCAGAGGTCAGTCCGGCATAAAATCAGTAACAGTTCACCCCTTCCCATAAAATGTATCTTTTATACATTTTGATCAACCACACCTTCCTTTAACCAACCGACGCAATAACTAGGAAGTGGTATTTCTCAATTTCCCGTTAAGCAGAAACTTGGCAGGATATATTCCTTATCTTAATAAAAAGTGGTATTTCTAAACTTTGTATTTGCGTCTTAATATATTTTTACTAAATTCGTAATTAACTAAATTAGAAAGCTTTACCACACTTTGTGCAATCCTGGGCCCATCTTGGTCACAACATGGTGTTCAGCACTCGGTGATGCTCTTCTATCAACAAGAGTCGAAATCCTGCACAGACAATCTCAAGCCTATTACCTCCAACTCATTATATATTTATGCCTACAAATATTATGCAACTACGGAGAGGCAGCCCATAATAGATAAATTAGCTAGGAAGAGGTTTTTCTGCCCGAAGACGCCCGTCAAAACATACCAAGCCCAGAAGAATTGTCCATTAGTCAGAATCTCGTGCGAATGTTGTGTCGTTTACTAGGCTATAAATTCCTCGAGGGGTGCCACTCCTCAAGTGGGAATAGAGTTGACCACAAGGTCCCCAGTCTTGCAGGTACCCCAAAAGGGTTGAGGCAGCCCTATGCAGAGGCCGTTGTCTATAAATCTGGATCTTACGCCCTGCCACAGTTGTCCTCCTATAGAGGATTCTCCCGCGATGGTGTTCTGCATCACCATGCAATTTAACCCATCACTGGAAGAAGGTTTGTAGCTCATGGGACTTGTGGACAAACCAGTGGGCCCTTTTGAGTGTACATTTGAGGGGCCTTCTTCCTCATCTGGCTGTATTTATGACCCCGGGTGAGGGTGCCCTAGTTTCTATTATGGACCCCCAGGGACAAGGTCCCCCCTTGGTCCTTGACTCCTATAGATTTACCCTACATATCTGTGGGGCGTTCCCCTATCGCCACCTGGGGACACGCTGAGTGGTCTGGGGGAGGCCAGGAACATGAGCTAAGATAATAAAGCCAAAACAATAAAATGAAAGCAGATTTCCAAAATGATGATAGAAATTAAGGTACTTTGGCTACATGTTATAGCAACCACACTAAAGAACCTGACAGCAGGGCCTTATGGGGCAGATTATATAGATTGGAATAATAACTGACAGTAATTTCTGTTTGGTTTACGTTTTTTTCTTTATTTTTCTCCTTGTTTTGGGGTTTCATTCCTTCATTCTACTCTATTTTTGTTTTAGGTTTCATTTCTTCATTCTGCTTCGGTACATTTTGCTCGTTTTCAGTTCTAATGTCACTCTTTTTTATTTTGTTTTAATTTAATTTTGTTTTAATTTATTCATTAATGTAAATTAAGTTTCACTCGTTTTAAGATTTATTTATTCATTTACATTAATATCTAGTGTATTTTTGTTTGCATTGATTGTTTATTTAATTTCTGTTCGTTTTGAGTTTCATTTATACTTCAATAGCAAAAAAATTTTTTTTTCGTTTTAAGCTTGATTTGTATTTTCACTTTAAACTTTACTCGTTTTAAGATTTATTTATTCATTTATATTAGTACCTGCTGTTTTGTATAAGTAATTTGCATGTTAGTACCTGTTGTATTAAACCTTGTTCTTTTGCTATGAATGTTTATTTAATTTCTGTTCATTTTGGGTTTCATTTATTCTTTGATAGTAATTTCTGGTCGTTTTGAGTTTGAGTTATTGTAGTGTTCTACTTCTTCTGATCTTAAGCTTAATATGACCTTTACTTTTCTTTTTAAAAAAACTCTTTTTCGGCAAGTTTTTTTTCAGTTAATTTCTGTTCGTTTTGATTGCCAAAGTTTCAAGTTTTTCAAAATTCCCTATTTCTAAATCCTTATTTATTCCAAAATAAATTAACAGTATTCGCTAGAAGTAATGAAATTAAACTGAATATTCGATATATAACAATATTGATTGCTTAAAGCTCACTAGGTCAAGATTTGGTTTCACTCAGGGCCAGATTTAAAGCTTTGCTCCCATGGATGGAGGGCCAGGGGCCAGCTTCCATGGTTTATCAATCATTGATATTTTTTGGAGGAGGGAAGGATATTCAGCCGTGGACGACCAGGAGTAAGTTCTCATAATTTTTGGAATAAAATATCATTACAAGTTTTTGTTTGTGGGGGAGGGGGGTTGGTCCATGCAGAGAAGGCCAGGGGTTAGGTCTCTTTAAGTTTTGGAACAAAATAGCGTTCATAAGTTTTTTGAGTGGGTGTGGGGGTTGGACATATGTGATCTTTGAACTATTTTCAAAGCCCTCGCATAAGAGCCTTATATGCCCTCAGGAAATAACACACAACACTTGCCCCCGTGCTCTGGTGAGTTGCGTTGACCCTGGAGTTTTTGTCATTTGATCTTTTGACTTATTATAGCAAAATGGCTATCTCAGAAATTCGATCGGATGGATTTGGGGTAAAAAGGGCAGAAGGGCTAGTTTCCTTCCGATCCTTTTTGACCCTTAAAAAGGAAACTAGAACTTTCAATTTCCAATAAAATGAGCCCCTGATGAGGTTTATACAATCATTCCTTCCACAAAAAAACTTTTATGCCCTGGGACATAATTAATAACACTTACCCCTGGGTTCTGGGGGGTTGTGTAAACCTCTTGAGATTTTTACCTCTCGAGACATTAATTCTTGTTTTCCGATGCTGCTTGCTACCCGTCCTTTCACTTAAGCTATACTATCTGATCTAACATACATAAATGATTTCAATACATTTAATTTTGCAACATATTCCTATGATTTCAAGACACTCTTCCGAAGTGAGTTACTTTAACCGATTCTAGTTCTATCGCACTTGCATGTTGACAGAAGTGAAATTCAAATGCTCATCAGAGGACGAGTACAAGCAACGCTGTAAATCGTCAGGTTTTGGATTGAGTTTCGACAGTTTCTGCCAACGTACTCGTCCATGGTTTTCAGTTTTAAATGTTCTACCAGATTTTTTCTTTTAATTGGAATCTTCAGAAATCCTTCACAAGGTATCATGTGCTCTAACAAAGACAGGATTAGGAAAATACTCCCTGTATTTTTGATTTTTCGAGTTTCCCAGTCACTCAATAAGTTGCGTTTGCAATAAGTTGTAGATTATAAAAAAAAAAAAAAAAAAATTAAAACGTTATTTTGCATCTGTTTTTCATCTCAGTTACATTAAGCAAGTAAAATCTAATGCCATCTATCGAGAATGAAAAATATACGGTATTTATTTATATTGTAAAATAATTTTCAGTTATTTATAATCTTCGAGGTAGGCTATATGTAGGCTGTTTTACGTCACTAATTGTAGCTATGCAAAGCTAGAATAGTCAAGAAAAAAAGATTCAGCTTTTTCAAATTGGTAATATTCCAATTTGATTTGATTGCCAACTTGGTCAGTAGCTTTTATGCTAAAACCCTGACAAAATTCACAATTACTATTTTGTTTTTCTGCTCATAGCTTGCCTATGGTTATAGATTGTCTATATTTATATTTAATCTCTCTCATAAATCAAGAGAGATTAAGAAATTAGAATATAAGAGACACAGTAAAAGAGATATTGATAAGCGATTGACTGACCTGATGAGGAGATTTTAAGACAGGCGGTGAATGAGTAAAAAAAAATGTAAGACAACGCTGTACAGCACTACTTCACCAATTAAAGGAGACTATAGTGATAACCCACTCACAAACTGTGGCATGAAGATTATCGAGTCAACGTTACCTGGCGACATCTACAGGTCCTTAAACCTTAGTCACTAGAAGATGCGATTTAAGGTAATTTAAAGTAAATACGTCTTGGAGGGGGTCCTTGTCGAAATATCTGCTTATTTTGTTTTGTAGTTTTCCACTGGTTGACTACCCCAGTTTTTCATGCCTATTTGATTTTATTTTTTCATTTATTATTTTCTTCTTCTTTGATTCATACAATTCTGAGGTTGACAAGCCCCCTCCCACCTAACCCCTGAGGCAAGGGCTGTAACTTATGCAAACCACCCATTGTTAATACATAAGGATTTTGATTGGAAAAGGGATAATATTTGATTCTGGGTCTCCAAACAGGCCTGTGCTATTACAGTGAAACTTTATAAAAATGTTGAGCTGGAAGCCAAACGTAACTAAAATGCACTATCTACCTGTTCTTTGTGAAAAAGAAATATCAGCAATATCTAAGGATTAACTGAGGGTATTAAATTGAAAGTTTCAAGGTATGTTGAAAAGACGTTGAAGAGAATTGGTGGGCAACACCCCCCCCCCTGATCAACACTGATTGAAATATTAAAATTATCATTTGTTTAAACTATTCAAAAGATTAAATAGCTATACCTCTCGGGATACTATGCCCTCCGCCCATTGCCCTTGGGTAAGTATAGTAAATTAAGCCAATTGCACATTGTCTCTATGCAGGATTTATCATTGGGGAATATTTGATTCTGAGTGTACCCAAAAAGGTCAGGACAGGGACCAGGACACCTAGGGGTTATTATGGGGCACTGCACCCACGGAGGCACACTTGCTAGACCTTTTTACCCAGGTCCTGACCAATCTTACTTGATAGTAAAAAATTGACAAGAGGAAGCCAAGAATATAGGCTACTACTAACTTTATTTAAGAGATTTCTTAAAGAGATCTACAATCACAAAGTAAAAAAAAAATCAAAAAAATCTAGTATTTCAGTAGCAAGTCTAGCAAACAACTCCCAGATTCTAGATTTTTAAAAACTTGTATCTCTAGCATCTTACCTCTGTAGGGGGTTGTCCTTGTTTTTGCTGTTGTCCTTGTTGTTCAAGCCAGATACTCTTAATTTTTTTTGTGTAGGGTTTTCGGCAAAGACAATTCCGTGGTGTACTTTTTGTTTCGATCCGACGCCATTTTTAGGAGGTTTCAGGCTATTTTCGAAATTTCCTTAAATTTCTTTTCAAAGTAACAATTTACTATAAGGCAAGATTAGATAGTAGTTAACACGAATAGGAAATTAATATTCGTCATAGTATCATTTATTGCTAGTATTTAAGAGTGATAAGAGACTAAGTCATTGTTTTTTTTAGTAACTTCCGCTCCGGAAACTGACTTAATTTAGTTAAAGATACTGAAGTGATATGAATATTATGTGCCCAAGTGCAGCCTAGCTTAGTGGGCTTGTTAAATCATTCCAGGCAAAATGTACTTCAAAGACTATCTTAAGGGATGCACATGCTGTGGACGGATCAAAATTCCCGGACGTTCAGGATCTATGCCGTTTCTTCAAGCTGCTGAGTGGTCCTCTTATGTTTCCACCAGTTATAAAGAAAATTGGAGACCAAGAACAGCGTGGATTTATGGCAGAATATGAAGTTTATCAAGAACTAAAAAGATCACATCTCCCAATGTATGTATTCTACAGCCTAAAAGCCTCTCATAAGAACGAAGAACTTGGAGATTTTATTCTAGTGACGAAATGTTCTGTTATTATTTTAGAGGTAAAGGCATTTAAACTGGCAGAGTACCCCTCAGAGAAAGACTTAAAGATTTTGGTAGATAGATTGTCAAAGCAGTACGAACATCAGAGACTGAGAGTTTTGACCATTTTAGAAAAATATCTACTAGAACACGGAGGTAACAACGCCTCGTTGTCTGTCAAGTATTTCATTTTATTTGCAAATACAATGCGACCAAATCAGCAGAATTTGGATCTTAAAAATGCAGTTTTTAAGGATGACTATATGAAGACGATAGCAGAAGTTATTGACACTGAAAAAGAAGCAGTCATAGACGATGACACTGATTATTCCATTCGAACGCTCTTAGCATGGTTAGTTATTTCCCCTTTATTTTTAATTTATATATATATATATATATATATATATATATATATATATATATATATATATATATATTATATATATATATTATCGCACTTGTATCGTTAAACGAGAAATAATAAGCCATTATTACCGAAATTATGATTGTTGTGTACAAGATAAGCTATTCCATAGTATTTCGTGAACAAGGGCCTATCCAGGATGATTTTTTTTTTTTGGGGGGGGGGGGTGTATTTTTTCGAGGGGGGTAAAAAAAAGTAAAAAAAAAAAACGCATCAAAAATTTGTTTAAATGCATTTTGTTATGTTTTGACGAGCTAGCTCGTCACCGTGCAGGCATTGTTGATTCATATTCGCTTAGAGTTTCTGCTTCGCCCAATTCCATTTGGAAATACCGTGCTCCCCCAAACACCACATCCTCTAATACTCCGAAAGCTTCTGATATCCCCCTATCCGAGTGGAAAACACATTTTTCGAATGAATTCGCCGCACCAGATCCAACTTTAGAGTCTAAATATGAATCCGAACTTGATGAATTTCTATCTGTTTACCCAGAGTCTCACTATGTTGTTACAATTCAAGCCATAATAACGGCAGTCTCTAATCTCAAACAGAAAGCTTCATCTGGTATAGATAATATTAATTCATATCATGTTATCCATGGAACCCCTTTGCTCAAGTCACATCTAGGATTGCTCATCCAGATGATTTTTGACATTTTTACATTACCGTCGTCTTTTTGCATTGGTGATCTCACTCCTATCCCCAAGAAAGGCAAATCTAACATTCAGTGTTCGACCTTCAGGCCTATAAAAATCTCTACTACATTCTGTAAACTGTTTGATATGCTTTTTATAGATGAATTAAAGGAGAAATGTAGCGTTCCACCATACCAGTTTGGTTTTCAGAATAAAGTAGGGTGCGTTGATGCGCTTAGTGCTGTTGCTAATGTCCTAATAGAGGCTGACATGACCCAAGAAGATCTCGTTCTAGCAGCACACGATATTAGGCGTGCATTTGACTCATTGGTACACGGAGCCATGCTCTTTCATACGGCAAAAAGAGGTGTTAACCCCTCTATTATTCGTACCTTGAGAAATTTATATTCGCGCCTTAAAGTACTCATCAAAATTACAAATCCATTTAACTTGCCGGTTTCCGATTCATCTAATCTTTCACATGCTCCACGAAATAGACTTTATCGTCTCAGTAACCCACCGAATGATCTGAATAGTTTTGTTTCTGTTTATAAAGGTACGCGTCAAGGTGCAATCCCTTTGCCTACTCTTTTTAACAACGGAGTCCTAGAGGCTTAATCAAAATGCATATCCTCATGCATCGACGCAGCAGCAAACGTGACACTTGTCTATTATGTGGATGATGTCCTTATTATTGATGATAATAATGATGATGATGATAATGTTAATGTTTAACTCACCACGTCCAGGGTAACCGACGATTATTTAACCGATTTGACGACTCAATCATCAGAGAAACGGCTCATGAGATCTTATGGGTACAGTCCAGCTCTGATACACCATGGATCACACCCGAAATCATCAATATCTGTGCTGAAAAACGTATTCACGCCAATAAACAAGACCGACAAAGCCAGGATAAATACAAAAGGTTAAAACGTCTAGTAGAGAAAAAAATACGGAAGGCTCTGAGCCAATATGTCAACGAGAAGTGCCATGAATGCGAAGACGCCTTCAAAAGAAATTACAGCCACTACATGTACAAAAAAGTACGGGAATTGTCGAAAAAGAAACCCGCGGCAGCAACAACGCTGTTAGATAAACATGGACAACTTATCACAAATTCTGAGTAGAGGCGGGAACGCTGGAAGGAACACGTTCGCCAGAAACTGAACCCCACAATAACCCCTGACCCATCTATCCTACTGTCTTTTCAACTACCGGAGTATCCAGTAGATCCAAGTCCACCACCATTGCGAGAAGAGGTAGTTGCTGCTATACAATCCCTGAAAATAAATAAAGCTCCTGGCCCAGATGGCATACAGTCAGAGCTACTTAAGTCGGGCCCAGAAGAACTGGTAGACATCTATCATAAAGTCACAGTAGGCATCTGGGAAAAAGACCACTTCCCCAGATCTTGGGCAAAAGCCATGATTGTCCCCCTCTACAAAAAGGGTGAAAAAGGCGATTGTAATAACTACAGACCAATTAGCATGACAAGCCAACCGGCAAAGATCCTCACGAAAATCCTACTTGACTGACTAAAATTCTTGACAGACCTCACTTTAGAGTAATATCAGGCCGGCTTCCGAAGAGATCGATCTACTATAGATCAAATATTTTCCACCCGGCAACTGATGGAGAAAAATATAGAAATTGCGAAATAATTGCTCTTACTTTTTATTGACTTTAAACAGGCCTTCGATTTAATATGGCGCAAAGGGCTTTGGCACATACTTCTTCATTATGGAGTCCCCAAAAACATGGTAACGTTGATTAAAGATATGTATTTGAACTTCTGTAGCCAGGTTCAGACGCCTGAGGGATTGACAGAAGAGATCCAGACGTCAGCAGGCGTTCTTCAGGGTTGCCTCCTATCCCCTCATCTATTTAATCTGTTTCTAAATGCAGTTTTATCACTTGCTAAAACCACAGACGGTGCATCCATTTGAGGGAAACTTATCGACAAATTAGCGTACTCAGACGACATCGTGAAAATTAACAGTCATGAACATCTCCTCCAAACAGATACAAACGAGATAGTGTCAGCAACCGAAGGCCTTGGGATGGTTGTCAACACAACAAAAACGAAAGTCATGCGGGTATCCAGAGACTCTGCACCCAGAGCCATACAGCTAACCATAAAAGGAGAGCAAATTGAAAATGCAGAATCTTTTGTCTACCTCGGCAGTCTTTTAACCTCTAGCAACGATTGCTCAAAATCGATTAGGTGTAGACTGGGCCTTGCAACCAGCAGCTTCAAGAACCTATCATCAATTTGAAAAAGTAAATTACTATCAAAATCATTGAAGTTCGGCTCTTTAACTCTCTCATAATCCCCATTGCTATGTATAAAAGTGAAACATGGTTAATTTAAGCTAATGATGAAAGGCGAATCTCCGCATTTGAAACAAAATGTCTCCGTCGCATAGCAGGAATCACCTACATCGACCGAGTATCCAATGAAGACCTCCGTAAACTCCTCCACTGCTCACACACTATCATGGACCGAATTAGAAGTCAGCAACTCCGCTGGTTTGGTCATATCCAATGAATGTCATCAAATCAACTCTCCAAAATCACGTTTGAAGGACGAGTACATGGTACACGACCTCGTGGCCGACCTCGCAAGAGATGGTACGACAACTTCAATGGCCAGAACCTTACCCAACTCCTGCGTCTTGCGCCAGATAGAACCGAATACTGTCACCATATTCAATGACTAGTTAGAAGAGAAGAAGCCCCAAAACAGCCACAAAGGTCGGAAGGGATATAAGTCAAGTAAGTCAAATCTGAGATTCTTCTATTTAATTGGGGCAATTTGGGTCCGACACCGTCAGTCCAACTGGGACGTTCTTTAGGAAAGTCAGTTGAAAAACATGTTTATCTTGGTCTACCAATTGGCCCATCCCTAAAGAAAATTCGTTTACTGCTGATTTCCCATTTGAAAAAAATGTGGTGCGTCTTATGCTTCAGTTGTCCGAAATAAAAACGTTTCAACCGAATAATCCTCGCTAAACTATATAGTTCAACAGCACTACCACATTTTTTATACACAGCACCATTTTGGAAGATTTTCTCACAAACAGATAAACGTAAACTCCGCTCAGTATATTTCAAATTTGCAAAATATTTACTTCATCTCTCCCCTGGACCCTAAAATTCAGCACTAATTCGTAATTATAAAATAGCCGACCCAGCAATAGCTCTATCAAAACGTATTTCGAAACACAATCGTAAAATCAGTTTTCATCCATGGTATTCCCTTCTTGTACAGTGATATCTAAAGTTGTATGTATGTAAAAGTTGTTCAGGGTTTTATTGATGTTCTTTATAAACTTTTGTGAAAGTTGTGATGTTTCTTTTTTTTCTTTCTCATATTCCTTTTTTTTTGTCGCTTTATCTATGTACTCCGTCTCTGCGTACTTTTATATTGTCTGACGGGTTAGAAATAAACAAATATATCTTAACAGACAAGGAAAGTTTAATTATGAGTTTGGTTCTATTTTTGCCGTCTGTAAAACCCCGTGTCATTTATTTCAAGCAACCTAGAATTAGAATAATATGTCCCAGCGTTTGCACGTGCCCGGTATGGCAGTTGGTGTGGGGTACTTAACTCCTAAATTTGGAAAAATACCTACACTTTGTATCTTTGTTTCAAAAAAAAAAAAACATAGAAAAAATACACAGAGTATTTTTTTTTGTGTGAATCAGGGTATAGAGGGTACGCGTTTGCGCGGGGGGGGGGGGGGGTACACCAGACACTTTTTTCATGTCTAAAACTCACTTCACTGAGGAAAGCTCGGTCCCCTTGTAAAAAAAATGTAAAAAAAATGTTTTATGCTATAAAAGCATTCGTTGTAAGATAAGGATAATTCGGTTATTTGCACTAGAAAACATTGAACGAAGAAACATCTAAGCTAAAACAGAACTTCTCAGCAAGGCGAGAACCTCCTCATGAATTTGAGGTTTTCTTAACTTCAGGATGACACCCCCTTTGCAGACCATCGATTGAAAACAAATTCTGATGGTGCCAAGCGCTTAAGGTAATGGTTGAGCAGACTCCCTTCAATGATGTGCCCAACATAGTGAACAGTGCCTCCTTTCTTAGGAGTAAGTCTAATTAGAATATAATCATTCACTTCTATTTGATCGATCTCGTGGCAGTTTTCTTTGTCACTCATCCCAAGAGCAAGACTCTCATCAGAGTCGGCATTAAAATTAATATCTTTGTCTCCTCTAAACTCTTCAAAGAACACGGATTCCTCGTCACTTTATGAACAGGTCCACCTTAGCCTTAGATTTTTGAATGGGTTTACTATTCCTCGCCTTTGCTTTTTTTGTGGAGCTTACTTTTTTCTCCTGGGTCTACTTTCTATTAGAGGCCCCATTGTTTGTTGGAAAATAAGTATTGATGATATAGCATTACCAATTGCAGTCACAGAAACACAAATAGACGTCAATTGATAACTCTTATCAGAAGCAACTTTTCTAATTTGTTTTTGAACTTTTTTCCAACAATCTTGCCAATATTGCCTGATTTAAGTTCCATATATTCAGAGGTGGGAACTAGAAGGAGTGTTGACATCTTCTAATTTTTTGAAAACTAAATTTATTGTGGTTCTGCTCGCCCACCCCAAGGATGCTTTGGCTTGCCCCAAGGTAGTTTCCTTTGGGGTCTAATAGAGAGATATGAATTTCGAGCCAACAGTCCTTTGTACCAATCTCCACCTGCAATTCCAGTCCTAGGTTATTCTGTACTATTCCAAGCAGTTGGGATATTAATCCTTTGGTTTCGGCATATGCATGAGCAAGGCTCCTCCCTTTGACAGGACTAAACCTACAGTGTATCTGAGATGCTATTTTCAAGGACTTTGAAAGCCTATCTTCTTGCTCACCTGTGAAAACACGTCTAGTTGCATATTTGAGAAATAAGAAAGAACATGGTAAAGCCTCTATTGGTAAGTCTTGTATTCGAACATTTTAAAAATGATCTTCCAAAGTCTGCTGTGGAATACCAAAAGTAATTGCAGCAGGTCACGTCGATACATTATAGTTAAAGCAGCCGAGACTGCAGCCTGTAGTAATTCTGTTTCTCATTCAGTTTTCCTCATTGGATTCTTGTTCGAAGGCTTTCTCACGATGCTTCGTCTAGAAAAACCAATAATCAAAGAAAGCAATTGAATTCTGGAAATTGTGCATAGGCACAGTGGAGTAAATGTAGTTTTTCGGAAATGGTTTTGCCTTTGGTATAGAAAACGATCATCTAGTAGGCCTATATAATTTTCTGAGATATTTTTAAGGCCTGCCATAAAACAGTTCCAGAACCGTAATTCGTGCAGAAAAAAAATTAAGGCAAAGAAAGAAATTTGACAAGATCATTCTTCTTTCAGTGTTAGACAACATAATTGTTCAAATGACTTTCAATAATGACTTTAAAAACTGAAAACATTAGAAGACGCCTTACATAAATGAAATTAAAATGGAAATTTTATAGAAAAGAGGAACTTTTAGCTTCTTCATTATGTAAAGCCCGACTTGCAACACTAAAATACACCTTCTGGCGAAATAGACAAAATGTATTTTTGATAGCGTTTCTGTTCTTCCTCCCTCTCTATCTTCCTATCCCTCTTCCTCTCTAATTTAAAAAAAATTACATTTCTATTTTACCTATTATTTTTGCAACAACGTAAGACCTGGCTATCAGTTCTCTCACAATATAAAGATAGAAATAATAAATTGTATCAAGTAATTCTTTTGAAACTTGGGATCGAAGAATGATTTTATCCGATTTATCACATATAAGCAAATGAGATGATTTTATTTCATTTTTGCTCAAGGAAAGTACAAAAAAATCCATTTAAAAGTGAATAACTAGTTCAGAACTTAGATTAGCTATTTACTATGCATGCTGCCATTAGATTCCAGTTTATGCAACGAAGGATAATCAGACGTAAAACTCTTCTAGCTTCTAGTAACTTTCTTAGGAAATCCGAACAGGGATCATATTTTCTCTAAAATTAGCGATAAAAGTTCTACCATTGACATCAACGGAAATCAAAGTTTCCATTCCTGAATCAACTTCAACGGCGATTCAACTCACACAACATTTTTTTTCAAATTGCGTTTTTACACTTTCGGTTACTATGGTCACTCTCTGTTACTAGAATTTGTTCTTCACTAGATTCCATCTGATGCTTCAACCATGATTTTGTCAGTGAGTTCCTATTTGGGGGCTCTAAGTAAAAAAACGATGTGCCTTCTATGTATTACGCGTTGTAAGATCTTGTCAAAAGATACGCGTGTTATGCCATTTTGTATACGAAGATGAAGTTTGTGTCAAAAGTTGCATTTTATTTTGATATTATCTTCTGTATAAAAATTACAAGATAAGTTGACTTCCTTTCATATAAGCCCTCTCTCAACACCTTACAACCGCTGCTTCGGTACGATCACCCTTAAAAAAAAAAAAAAAAAAAAAAAAAAAAAAAAAAAAAAAAAAAAAAAAAAAAAAAAAAAATAGAGACACAAAAAGAGACACAACAAAGCTTCCCATGCGAAAAAGTGATTTTCTTTGTTGCTCAGGATGGGAAATATTAATTTCCTATAAAGTTTGTGGCTATGGTGATTTCAGTGGCGTGTGGTCCCAATGAAAATGTTGTAGATTCGCCCCTGCTATGGACTGTTCCAGTCTCAGTTCAGTCTTTACTAGATTTCATCTTGCATTGCAAAAATGAAGACTGTGTCCCATAAAACCATCTATCTCACCGTAAAACTGTATTCTGTTCAACAAACAATAATAAGAGATCAAAGTGCTGGACCTACAGCTTGCAATTTAATTTTTTCTTTGGGGGAAGGGGTGGATGGTTTTTTTTTACAAATCTATAGGGAAATCTTTTGTTGCTGAATAGCTTTTACAAAGCTATAGTTCATACAAAGTATACTATTAGTTGTAGTCGTAGTAAAGTCCATTAAAGAAATAGTAGCGCTGCAAGTTGTAGTTAGAGTTTCAAATTAGAAATTGGAAGCTTTTCTTGAACATGAGAGTTACGCTATGTATTTAGACACCCATGCTAAAATTTCAGCCATACATGTCTAATTAGCAGCCTCAAATACCATTACTACTACTACTACTAACAACTCACCGCAACACCAAGCCGCCTGAGACCAACACAGCTACACACGCTCCTCCTCCATCCTAATCTATTCAAAGCCTCCCTTTTTACACCCTCCCACGAAGTTCCCATTTCCTTTAAATCTTTCTTTATGACGTCCTCCCACCCCAGAAGAGAACGACCTGCTTTCCGTTTAGCCCTAGACAGTTGGCCGAAAAGAACAATCTTCGGCAATCTGGCATCCTTCATCCGCACAACGTGCCCTAGCCATCTCAACCTTTCTTTCATTATAGCCCTAGAGAGCGTAACAGTAGTAACAGTAGTAACGTAATAGTAGTAACATTTAAATTCCAAACACAACAAACAAAATCAACCAGTATTGCAGCAAGTGCAATACTGGTGCTACTAAGAGAAAAAAAAACTAACAAAAAATGCCAGCAAATATAAGTTATATAAAGTGTATGGAGTTGGACGATGGAATCATGTACGAAGAAACGCTCAAATAAAAATTCCACAAATAACAAAACGAAACAAGGTCGTGGTACTGAATAAGAATATTCATAATTTTAAAACTAAATACAAATATTTCAATTAACAAAAATATATTTTTGTTGTAATACATTCTAATTTCGGTCGACCGTGTAGGTATTTAAATGTAAAAAAGAATAAACGACAAACTGAGGCTGGCTCGGACAAAGTGGGATATTTTAGTCGAAGTCCGTGATTCCTAGCGTGGGGCACACACCCCACCGGTGGGACGTGGGAATATTTTGGTGGGTCATGGGCAGGACGAGCACCCTTCGGCTGATTATGCCAAAGATTGGATCTTTTGGCAGTTTCATATTCAGACAATTCTGGAGAAATAGCCCATTAGCAACAGCAATCTGTTTCCCAATGAAAAATCAACCGTTTACTGACAGACCAGTTATCTAAGCAGCGGGCATGCAATATTCTTAGACGCTCGTGATATCTTCAGTTATGAGAAAACACACGTTTCGCATCAAGATGTTATGATATAATATATATATATATATATATATATATATATATATATATATATATATATATATATATATATATATATATATATATATATATATATATATATTATATATATATATATATATATATATATATATATATATATATATATATTATATAGTTTATTAACCCATCAAAAACAAAGGCAGATGGAGCAAAACAACAAGAAAACAAAAGAAAACACCACTTCAAAATAAATAACACAAAATATAAAAAGCCATACAAAGTCAACAAGGAAAACTTGACAGTCCATTACTGTCGTAGCAATTCAGCCCACGGGTGGCCGCAAATACACAAATTAAAACGTCGGATTTGTGCTCCTATAGCATCCTCTGGGTAAATTATATTAAACCTCCTAGACATATACCGATTGCTCGTCCACGTGGGCACCCACAGTAAAAGCTTTGCAAACCTGTAATATGTAGCTCGAAGATTAAGCCTATCACTCAGAGTAAAAATTCGCCAGCACGGGCTCAAGTACAGCAAATCAGGGAGCACCATAGCGTTATAAAGTCGTGATAGAATTTGGCGATCAAATTTCCGCTTATTTGCAATAATATGGCTGTAGGTGTACGACGCACGTTTGTGGAAGTGAGCCATAAGAAGCCGACGGGTTTCAGCAATTGAACGCCCGAACGGAAGACCTAGATACACAATGGAATTAACTAGCTCATCTTCGGCCTTACCTAATCGAACTGGCGTGTGCTCACTTTGTTTTGAATTAAACAACAACACAGTAGATTTGTCAGCATTAAACTGGAGGCCTATTTTATGATACGCTCACTGGAGTTACAGAAAAATTTCTTCCAGGCCACGCAGAAAACGACTTAGATTAAAGACGTCATCTGCGTAACCAATCAGGGAGACGTCGATCCCAAGAAGAATACATGCATTCAGGGCATTAGACTGAGGTTTAAGAATGCTATTGTTAAATGCAGTCGGTGAAGTAATAGCACCATGCCTTACTCCTTTTATTACTGGCAACTTAGGGTTGTCACGTGACAATTCAATGGCACATTCAATTAATGTGATCTGTCCTGCGCGAATGGCCGTAGGAAGCAAAAGCACATCTTTTAAATGAACATACATATCGTACAGTGACGCCAAAAAAACAGGATCAACACCTCTAAGACCCATATCAAGTATTATGCCTTCATGTATCAACGAATCGAAAGCACGTCTGACGTCATGGGATGCTAGTGCTAGGATTTCACCACGGTTTTCTGCATCAATTAGACCCGAAATAAGAGCAGTAAGTGCATGTCCGCATCCAAGGCAAGTTTGAAAGCCAAACTGGTGGTCCTGGACAGTGCACTTTGATTGTAACTCATATATAATCAACAACTCAAAAAGCTTGCAAGAAGTAGTTGCAACGGTAATCGGGTGGTATGAGTAGTATGAAAAGCACTCTGACGATGCTTTACCCTTTTTCAAAATTGGCGTCAGGGAACCTATACAAAAAGAATCAAGTACCATTCCTAGGTTAAAACCATTTGAAAAAGTAGAACAAGGTGCTCAAAAAATAAATCACTGCACAAAAATAAATCCTGGGCCGAAATCTGATCAAACCCTCGCGATTTCTTTTTCTTCAGCTTTTTAACAGTCGAATATATCATTACCTTCTTAATAGTAATGCCGGGATTTCTTGGACGCGAAAAAAATCACGAAGACGAGTTTTAAAACCATCCTGAAGCTGTGGGTCTGGAGGCGAGAATTCATTTTGTATTCAATGTTCAATCCATGATAGTAGAGGTATTTGCGAAGGTGGATCTTCGCGGTAATGCATAGATAATGCCGACCAAAGCTTATTTGGATTCGAACAAACCGCTTCAGAGTTTGCCGCAATTAAAGAACCACGATGCAAAGAAAGCTCCTTTGCAAATCGTCGTTTCGTAAGAATCTGGATCTTATTCAGTCAACCATTACGTGGTGAACTGGCTTCCCGCCAGATAGAAAGCCACAGCTTAGCAGAATTACAAGCATTTCGCAAACTGATATTAGACAACCAGCCAGGAATTTCTGTATCACTCTTTACTTTTCTAGCAGGTACAGCTGACTTTTCAGCAACAGCAATGCATGAGTTAGCTCAGTGCAATACGTGTTGAGTCGAAGTCGAGACTAAAGTAGATTCATTTTACAACTATTCATAAGCAAATCAAACAGGACTCTAATTTTATCTAATATACTATCACTAACACTCAGGAAACAGTCCCTAGAAGCACGCTCCCAATCAAAAACAAAATAAAACCGTTTCGCCCCCGGATTAGGAGACAGAATATTTTCCTTTATCGAACCTTCGCTTGCGATGTTGGGAAAGCAATCAGACCCCAGTGTTGCCAGATTGTAAAGAGAGGATTATGCTTTCTTAAGCTTAAAATAATGCTTTTTTGGACAGAATTATTCTATGCTTTTTGTTCTTTTCCCCAAATTTATGAACAAGTTAATCAGTTGCATGTTGGCATTTTTTTTTATGAAAAGCAAGTCCAAATATGTCTTATCTTCATAAAAGCTTTGAATAGAATATAATCTGATAATAAAATTAATTTATTTCTTAGCCATTAGGGAAGCAAAAGCACGGTATAAACAAAGGAAAGCAAAACTACAAACAGAATGACTAAATACAGGATAAAAACGTTTTTGTCACAAGTTGTCTTTCTTCCAGAAGTGGTAAGCTTTGAAAATATAGTGTCTTACCTCATCATCAAAATTTCACTTCATATACACAAAAAAAGAAAACATTCAATAAAGAATTCATATACACAAATCTTTCCTAATCATCCCGGTCCGGATTTCCTAAGAAAGTTACTAGAAGCTAGAAGAGTTTTACGTCTGATTATCCTTCGTTGCATAAAATGGAATCTAATGGCAGCATGCATAGTAAATAGCTATCTGTTTTTGTATAGGGACATATCAGCAGAAAACTGTATATTTTAATTTTAGTTGTGACTTCATGACCTGGATGGCTTCAATCCTTTCTTTCTTCAACCTGTTTTGCTTTTTAGTCTTAACTAGACTCATCCCAGAAAAAATTATTTCTAAGTCTGTGTTCAAATGCAGCAGGAACAGGGTTATCAACATTTAGGTCCATGAATATGTCCCCTGAGCACCCAAAAATATGACATTTTCAGCCAAATTTTGATTAACAGTTGCCATTTATTGTATTCTATATAATCATTATACTTAGCTATTAAACCTCCATATTTCGGTAGGGGAATTAGACCTTAATCCCTTCCTCTTAATACCGCCTTGTACACTATTATAAAACGTAGATTTACATAATATTTTCTCAGAATATTTTGTGATTAATTTTTTTCTACTGAACTTGTACTTCTTTCCAAGTACAACGTATCTTTTTTTCTCTTTCTAGGTTTTATGGAACTTACGCGAGTGAATCATTTATAGAACCCAACAAACTTGTTCATCATGACAGCAGTAAAGCTAGAAAAGAACTAGATAAAGAATACATCAAAAATAAGTATGATATTGATGGTGTTTTTCTAACACCAGCGCAAATGGAAGTTGTTTCATGTAATCAAAACTACCTTCAAATCACAGGTGCTCCAGGTACCGGCAAAACTTACTGTTTGCTATCAAAGATGGTTAAAGTCTTTCTAAAACTTTGGAAAGAGGTTGACGGAAACCCTGGAAATTCTAAGGAGCTCATTCTTCTTATCCATCAAAACGAGGATATGCTAATTAAAATTCGTGAAAGTTTTTGGAATTCTATTGAAAAACGGATTGGAATTCATGACTCAATGAAAAACCTCGTCAAATTTGCCTACTCGGCATATCTAGTCGACTTTGACCAAATTGACGAATCAATTTTAAAGATCCCGGGAAAAGACAAAATTTTCAAACTCTTCCTTGACGATACTGTTGATTTTTCAGATATAAGAACAATGAGTGGATATGATCCTATGCTAAAGCTGATAAGTAATTCGAACTTCTGTTGGTTCACAACGTATCAAATTCTCCCGTCCCTTCAAACCCTGTTACGACCCTTCTCTCTATTGGAGATTAAAGATGACGCAATCCATGAAATATGTCAATGTGCTTGCCTCACAGATACACTTAGATTTACAGCAAGTATCCACGAACTTACAGATGCAGTATTAAGCACCATAAGTACTCATCGGTACTCACAATGGGATGACTTAAGAACGAGAGTTGAAATTATAGATGGATACAATGGATACAAATCGGGGACTCGTGTGGTAGGAGTGCCATGTGATCTCTACCAAGTACAGAGCCTTAGTGAAATGGTTGACAAAGTTGTTGCGATAGTTGAAGCCTACATTATAACAGGGAAATTTGGAATTGATGATATTGCTGTGGTAAAAATTTCGGAATATTTTGACACAGTCAATATGACCATTGACGAGATCTTAAATATTACCCACAAGAAAGAAGAGCAATTTTTACCATCTTTGCGGCAACGCCTTAAACCGATATTAAATGATAAATTCTACAGATTTAAGGATAACATTCACTCACCTGAAAGACTTCGAGGAAGAGAAATGGAGTGTGTTATTGTTTGTGTTCTGGAATCACTGTCAAGCCCTGAAAATCTGAAGGACATACAAGCCTTACAAGCCTTCCGAGTTTTGGAAGCCATTACAAGAGCCAATTCAGCAGTAACAGTGTTTTATCTTGAGGGCAATCAGCAAATAAAAACTGCACACGAGAATTTGAAAAATAAAATACCTTCTGTTTCCCCATCAAATATTTACAGGAAACTGAATTCAAGCGTGATGCACAAACATCCACCTCAGAAGCTTATAAGTTTTCTAATTGATGACGCAGTACAAGTTATGATGATATTTTTCAGGTTTCATACGGCCTACCACACAATAATAGGACAAGAAAAACTTTGGCCTGTTTGTGATCTTCGATGTGTCGGACACTTAAAAAACAACATGAAAATTAAGGCGTCTTCTGCAGTTATAACTGCATTTTGGGATCTCTTCTACCTAACTCTTCTGACTGGGCAAATAAATATTTTAATAGAAAATGCTAAGGAAGAAAAATCACGAAACACTCATTGTAGCGATACATCAAAGACAATAGAAAAGCGAATATTGATTCTTTTGAATTTCCTTTCAAAAAAGATTGATGTCATTATCCCAGAAATAAAAGATGCAACTACTCTCAGCACAGAAAACTTTGATACATTCGACTTGAAGTACTTCAATTTATGCCGGATCATTAAATCTCAAGTGCCAAAGTCCTTGGATGGGTTTGACGTGGAAACTAACAATGTGTTGAATAAAATCCATATTTTTGTAAGAAACTACGAATTACTGAGAAAAGGGAACCTAGAAATTGAGCAGAAAATGGTAGTAATTTGACGAGATCAAGTGAATATCTGATAATTCAAGATGGAATAATTTCGAGAAACGAAAGTATTTATTTGTCTTGCTGTTTGAAGTTGTAAATAAATATCAATATCGTAATCATCTTTTCTTACCTTGGGGAATTAAAATCAACGCACAATCTAAAAGACAGAAATTATTAACATTTTTTATGGTGAAAATTACCAATAAAAAAAACGAAAAAAACACGGTACATAAAAATGTCGCTTAGATTACCAATCAATACAGCAGACCAATAGTCGTGTGTGGTAAATATGACGAAAATTTAATTATTTAGTGGTAGTAGTAACAAATAAATTCCAAACAAAACAAACAAAATCAACCAGTATTGCAACAAGTTCAATACTGGTGCTACTAAAAGAAAAAAAACTAACAAAAAATGCCAGCAAATATAAGTTATATAAAGTGTAAGGAGTTGGACGATGGAATCGTGTACGAGGAAACACTTAAACAAAAATTCCACAAATAACAAAACTAAACAAGGTCGTGGCACTGAATAAGAGTATTCATAATTTTAAAACTAAATACAAATATGTCAATAAACAAAAATATATTTTTGTTGTAATACATTTTAATTTCGGTCGGCCGTGTAGGTATTTAAATGTAAAAAAGAATAAACGACAAACTGAGGCTGATTCGGACAAAGTGGGATATTTTAGTCCAAGTCCGTGAAGCCCAGCGTGGGGCACACGCCCCATCGGTGGGGTGTGGGTATATTTTGGTGGGGCGTGAGAATATTTCGGTGGTTTACGGGAAGGACAAGCACCCTTCGGCTTACTATACCAAAGATTAGATCTTTTGGCAGTTTCATATTCGGACAATTCCAGACAAATTGCCCATTAGCAACAGCAATCTGTTTCCCCATGAAAAATCAACCGTTTACAAACAGACCACTTATCTAAGCAGCGCGCATGCAATATTCTTAGACGTTCGTGATATCTTCAGTTGTGAAAAAATACACGTTTCGCATCAAGATGTTATGATACTAATAAGATGTTATATATATATATATATATATATATATATATATATATATACATATATATATATATATATATATATATATATATATATATATTATATATATATATAATATATATATATATATATATATATATATATATATATATATATATATATATATATAGCTTATTAACTCATCAAAAACAAAGGCAGATGGAGCAAAACAACAAGAAAACAAAACAAAAAACCACTTCAAAATAAATAACACAAAATATAAAAAGCCATACAAAGTCAACAAGACAAAACTTGACAGTCCATTACTGTCGTAGCAATTCAGCCCACGGGTGGCCGCAAATACACAAATTAAAACGCCGGATTTGCGCTCCTAAAGCATCCTGTTGGTCAATTATATTAAACCTCCTAGGCATGTACCAATTGCTCGTCCACGGGGGCACCCGCAGCAAAAACTTTGCAAACCTATAATATGTAGCTCGAAGATTAAGCCTATCACTCAGAGTATAAATTCACCAGCACGGGCTCAAGTACAGCAAATGAGGGAGCACCATAGCGTTATAAAGTCGTGATAGAATTTGGCAATCAAATTTCCGCTTATTTGCAACAGTACGGCTGTAGGTGTACGACGAGCGTTTGTGGAAGTGAGCCATAAGAAGCCGACGGGTTTCAGTAATTGAACGCCCGAACACCCGAATTCTATTGTGTATACAATAGAATTAACTAACTCAACTTTGGCATTACCTAATCGAACTGGCACGTGCTCCCTTTCTTTTGAATTAAACAACAACACGGTAGATTTGTCAGCGTGAAACTGGAGGCCTATTTTATGATACGCGCACTGGAGTTTAAAATTTTCCTCCAGGCCACGCAGAAAACGACTTAGATTAAAGACGTCATATGCAAACTAATCAGGGAGACGTCGATCCCAGGAAGAATACATGTAGTCAGGGCATTAGACTGAGGTTTAACAATGCTATTGTTAAATGCAGTCGGTGAAGCGCTCCTAAAGCATCCTGTGGGTCAATTATATTAAACCTCCTCGGCATGGACCAATTGCTCGTCCACGGGGGCACCCGCAGCAAAAACTTTGCAAAACTATAATATGTAGCTCGAAGATTAAGCCTATCACTCAGAGTAAAAATTCACCAGCACGGGCTCAAGTACAGCAAATGAGGGAGCACCATAGCGTTATAAAGTCGTGATAGAATTTGGCAATCAAATTTCCGCTTATTTGCAACAGTACGGCTGTAGGTGTACGACGAACGTTTGTGGAAGTGAGCCATAAGAAGCCGACGGGTTTCAGTAATTGAACGCCCGAACGCCCGAATTCTATTGTGTATACAACAGAATTAACTAGCTCAACTTTGGCATTACCTAATCGAACTGGCACGTGCTCCCTTTCTTTTGAATTAAACAACAACACGGTAGATTTGTCAGCGTGAAACTGGAGGCCTATTTTATGATACGCGCACTGAAGTTTAAAATTTTCCTCCAGGCCACGCAGAAAACGACTTAGATTAAAGACGTCATATGCAAACCAATCAGGGAGACGTCGATCCCAGGAAGAATACATGTAGTCAGGGCATTAGACTGAGGTTTAACAATGCTATTGTTAAATGCAGTCGGTGAAGTAATAGCACCCTGCCTTACTCCTTTTTTTTACTGGCAGCATAGGGTTGCCACGTGGTGACAATTCAATGACACAGTCAATTAATGTGATCTGTCCTGCGTGAATGGTCGTAGGAAGCAAAAGCAAAGCTTTTAAAGGAACATACATATCAGACAGTGGCGCCAAAAAACCAGGATCAACACCTCTAAGACCCATATCAAGTACTACACCTTCATGTATCAACGAATCGAAAGCACGTCTGACGTCATGGGATGCTAGTGGGATGCTAGATTTTGCTACGGTTTTCTGAATCAAATAGACCCGAAATAAGAGCACTAAGTGCATGTCCGCATCCAAGGCCAGTTTGAAAGCCAAACTAGTGGTCCTAGACAGTGCACTTTGATTGTAACTCATCTGTAATCAACAACTTAAAAAGCTTGCAAAAAGTAGTTGCAACGGTGAAGAACCCTCGCGATTTCTTTTTTTTTAGCTTTTTAACAGCCGAACATATCATAACCTTCTTAATAGTAACACCGGGACTTCTTGCACGCGAAAAAAAATCATCAAGACGAGTTTAAAAACCATCCTGAAGCTGGGGGTCTGGTGGTGAGAATTCATTTTGATAATGTTCAATCCATGAAAGTAGAGGAATTTGTGAAGGTGGATCTTCACAGGAATCCTTAGATAATGCCGACCAAAGCTTATTCGGATTCGAACAAACCGCTTCAGAGTTTGCCGCAATTAAAGAACCACGATGCAAAGAAAGCTCCTTTGCAAATCGTCGTTTCGTAAGAATCTGAATCTTATTCAGTCAACCATCACGTGGTGAACTGGCTTCCCGCCAGATAGAAAGCCACAGCTTAGCAGAATTACAAGTATTCCGTAAACTGATATTAGACAACCAGCCAGGAATTTCTGTATCACTCTTTACTTTTCTAGCAGGTACAGCTGACTTTTCAGCAACACGCAATGCGTGAGTTAGCTCACTGCAATACGTGTTGAGTCGAAGTCGAGGCTCAAGTAGATACATTTTAGAACTATTCATTAGCAAATCAAACGGGACTCTAGTTTATCTAATATACTATCACTAACACTCTGGAAACAGTCCCTAGAAGCACGCTCCCAATCAAAAACAAAAAAAAACCGTTTCGCCCCCGGATTAGGAGACGGAATATTTTCCTTCATCGAATCTTCACTTGCGATGTTGGGAAAGCAATCAGACTCCAGTGTTGCCAGATTGTAAAGACAGGAGTGTGCTTTCTTAAGTTTAAAATAATGCTTTTTTGGACAGAATTATGCTTTGCTTTTTGTTCTTTTCCCCAAATTCATGAACAAGTTAATCAATTGCATGTTGGCATTTTTTTATGAAAAGCAAGTCCAAATATGTCTTATCTTCATAAAAGCTCTGAATAGAATATAATCTGATAATAAAATTAATTTATTTCTTAGCCATTAGGGAAGCAAAAGCACGGTATAAACAAAGGAAAGCAAAACTACAAACATAATAACTAAATACAGGATAAAAACGTTTTTGTCACAAGTTGTCTTTCTTCCAGAAGTGGTAAGCTTTGAAAATATAGTGTCTTACCTCATCATCAAAATTTCACTTCATATACACAAAAAAAGAAAACAGCATTCATATACACAAATCTTTCAATCTTTGCTTTTGGAACAGATTGCTTTCACAGGGGCCACATAATGTTTTTTAGAATAGTGAAACCTTATCTGATTTTGTAGGTTCTAGGCAAATTCCCCCCCCCCCGAGGAAAATACCCCCCCCCCCCTGAGTAAATAAAACCCCTCCCCCCACGAAAAATACCCCCCTCCCCGAGAAAATACCCCCCGCGGAAAATATCCCCCCGAAAATACCCCCCCCCCCTCAAAAAAAATACCCCCCGTGGAAAACAAGGCTTTTCAAATTTGAGAATTTTATTTGAGTTTTATTTTTTAATTTCCGTAGGGGGATGGAATTTCGGTACTTGTGTATTATGCGCCACTCACTCAAGTTTACGCTGTGTAAAATACGCGAACACACCGTTTTTTTGTTAGTTTCTTCGTTACTTTAGAAATAAATTTGCGCTATAGATTTGCACATTAGGGGGGGGGGGAGGTAAGCATAACAGGTCTGCATGCAAAATGTGTTTGGTACAATTATTCTGCATATTAGATAGATAGACAAATAAGTGTATTTTAAAGCCAAATATACGGCCACGAACACGGTAAAATAACATAAATGAATATAGTGAATGGGGGGGGGGTTACCCCGCCCCCCCCCCCAAAAAAAAAAATGCCCTCCCCCACGAAAAATACCCCTCCCCATAGAAATATCCTCTGGACAATTCAATCCTGGCGAAGATTTACCCCAGACAATTAGCCTTAACACCCCCACGCGTAAAATTAAATCGACAAAGAGAAAGCAAGACATAAAGAAATTTCGCATATGAATTCTTGCAAATTCACCCAGCGTAAAATTTCTTCTTAAATTTCATCTCCTGGAAACTATTTAAAATTCTCCCAGCAGAAAATTCGTCCTCCCCTCCCCACCCGAAAAATGTATGCATACTTCCCAATAACAAATAAAACAAAGGGCGATTTTTATAACTTAAAAACCTTTCCCCAGGTGATGTAGGGGGTCATTTTATCTCCAAAGACATAGTTATCGGGCCTTTCAACTATGCTGAAGAATTAAGCTATCTCAAAATTTTGATTGGACGATTTTGGGAAAAAGCGACGTGGGAGGGGGCCTAGTTGCCCTGGAAATTGAAAGATCTAGTGCCGTTTCAAATAGTCGAAAGTGACTGGAGGGCAACAACACCACCCCCCCCACCCCTCCATGCCCATCATATCCCCAAACACTTAAATTAAGACTACTACAAATGCATCAGCTCTTTTTATTGCAAATATCCTAGTGTTGGGCCCACATGCTTGACCCTGCGATTCGACTTATTTAGTCCCAGGTTTCATAAATTTCACTATGGCAGAAACCGTAATGCTTCCGGGTTGGCACTGATGTTTGTTCAAAAAACACTTAAATGAAACATTACATTTACTTTACACTAGGATGTTTTTTTTTTTTTTTTTTTTTTTTTTTTTTTTTTTTTTTTTTTTTTTTTTTTTTTTTTTTTTTTTTTAGTTAACAAAATTTGCAGGTACCTCGCTATTCTTCTGTAATTTTTTAGTGGCCATTTACCTAGAAAGAATTATTTTCTGACTTCAAACTGTCCAAATACTTTACCCCCCGGGGAAAATATCCCCCCCCCCATGGAAGAGAAGGCTTTCCAAATTTGAGAATTTTATTTGAACTTTAATTGTTTTAATTTCCGTAGGGGGAAGGAGTTTTGGTACTTGTGTGTTATGGGCAACTCACTCAAGTTTACGCTGTGTAAAACTCAAGAACAAAACCGGTTTCTTCGTTAGTTTTTTGCAGCTTAGCGCAAGACAAGACAAAGAAAAGTGACAGAATATATGGGAATATATAATTTGGGCTATATATTTGCAAATAAGGGGGGCGGGTAAAGTAGTTGGATAGTTCACTCAAGTTTACGCTGTGCAAAACTCAAGAACAAAACCGGTTCCTTCGTTAGTTTTTTGCAGCTTAGCATATAATAGTTTTTTGCAGCTATATAATAACCACAGTTTATAGAATTATCTATAAACTGTGATAATAACTATGTCTTTTAGGATGACTTAATCCCCCAAAGTCCCCCCGGGAAGGGCTGAAAGTTATAAGCTTTACCCAATGTTTACATATAGTATTGGTTATTGGAAAGTATACAGACGTTTTCAGGGGGATTTTTTTTCTGCTTGGGGAGAGGGGGATCGGGGGTTATGTGGGAGGATCTTTCCATGGAGGAAGCTTTCATGGGGGAAGTGACAGTGTTATGAAGGCGGCGCCGGATTTCCCACCATTATTTAAAAAACGATCAGAAATTAAATAATAAAAAAGTTTCAACTGAAAGTAAGGAGCAACATCAAAACTTAAAACGAACAGAAATTATTACGTATATGATTGGGTCTGCCTCCTAGTCAATACCTCGCTCTTTAAGCCAAAGATTTTTTAGTACTTTCATAAGAGCTATTTATTCTAATTAACGGCCTTTGTGATTAAGGGGTCATTTTTAAAGAACCGGAACAAAATTCGAACTTTAGCGTAAAGAGTGAGGTATTGACTAGGGGGGGGGGTATGTTCCGCGCGGGGGGTATTTTCTGCGTGGGGGTATTTTCCGCGGGGGGGGGGATGTATTCGCAGGGGGGGGGGGGGGTAAACGCCGGCCACCGATTTTGTATAGGGACACATCTGCAGCAAACTGTATATTTTGTACTTAGTTCTGACTTCATGACCTGGATGGCTTCAATCCTTTCTTTCTTCAACCTATTTTGCTTTTCAGTCTTAACTTGACTCATCCAAGAAAAAATGATTTCTAAGTCTGTGTTCAAATGCAGCAGGAACAGGGTTATCAACGTTTAGGTCCATGAATATGTCCCCTGAGCACCCAAAAATATGACATTTTCAGCCAAATCATGTCCATATTCTGTCTATAGTATGTTCATCTTGAAATCTCAGAAACTAGTTTTTTTTACCACTTGGGTTTTTGATGAAAACACATTTCATAAGCCTTTTTCGAAGCAGCCAATTAACATCAAATATAATAAAAACGAAAAAAGAATCATTTAACACATCCATATAGAATAAATTTAACATGAAAGCACAAAACTCATAAAAACATGTAAACTGTAAAAAAAACTACATGTAGAAGCTCAAGGCTCATCTTCCACTAATAATCCCTTTAGACAGGCATGGTTGGCATGAGGGTTAGTCTTTTCACTTCCTTTGGTAGCTTTTTGCCAATCAGAATACTTTTTGGGTATGTCATAAAATACAATCCTGGAGTCAAGCGACGTTCCAGAATGCCATAAAAGCTGGGTTGCCTCCAATCACTTTCGAATCTTAGAAAGGACACTTGAATTCCAATTTCCAGCCAAATGATCTCTTTTTGAAGTTTCTATGACAACTCTCTCCTTACAAAGTGCCTTGGTCAGAAAAAAACAAGAAAAAATAAATAAATAATACATTGTGTCCAGATTGTTCTTTATTTCTTGCTAGGTGCAGTGGACACAGGGGTGTAGCTAGGCTTTTAAGTTTGGAGGAGAAATGTAAAGAATGTGTTGACAAAATCGTCCAGTATGCTGACAAATGGAGACACATGAGCTAAATTTTCAGTATACACCCCTGACTGGATATCATGGTCATAATCAATTGAATCTTGGATCTATCACCCATGCAAGTGAACATTCATTAAATAAAACTCTACGGTTTATTTTCATTCTTTTTAGCTGTTTTGGTAGAAGTTGTATTTAGCCATTTTTTTCTGCTTTCATGGATGACTTATTCTTTGGAAGCTTTTCTAGGGGCCAAGTTAATGACATTTCAGGCTTTTTTTTCAGGTGAACACACGTGGGTACTTGGGCACTATATAGGCCTTTACAAGGAAACCAGTCACTAAAAACCCGTTTTGACGGGTTAACTGCTATAGATTAATACAATGATACCGTGGTTTTCATTGCGTATAAGATATTTAAACTGTTGTTTTTTGGGGTTGGAGGGGGGGGGGGAAGGTACCTAGGTTAGGTTAAGTATTTAATATATGCTATGCTTTACCCCCACTCCCCCTAATGTGCAATTATATAGCCCAAATTTGTTTATAAACTATTATATATTCATCCTATTTTATTTCATTAGCATTAACCAAACTTGACTTTTAGAAAGGCCCATATAATGCCCAAGCACCCACACGTAAAATTGTGAATGAAAATTTTGAATATGACGAGGGGGGCATCAGGATCTTAGAAATGACTAGGCGGGGCATGACCCCAAATTATTAGGAACCACTGTTCTAAGTGATGAAATTGTTTCTGTGAGGTTGCTTGTTTTGGGACCCGTTGGCCAGTTTTTGCAAAGACAAGACTGTGGCTTCAGCGAGACTTATTTTTATTAGGGCTGTCTTTTCATAAACCTTATAAAATAAATAAATACGTTAAAAAATCTAAAATTTAAAACTTATAAATGATATGTATTTTTAACTTATAGATACTTAATAAAAATAAATACAATTTGCGATTTCTTAGAAAGGTATGTTCTGAAAATAAGCTTTATCTACAAAATAACTTTCTTATGGAGTTGTCTTAATTATTTGTAATATCTCCCCTAAGTGTGTCAAATGAAGAAGCAAGCAAGCGGACACTGCTGATTAATTGCATAACGAGTTTTGTATAAAGAGTACTTAAAAACTTTCAAAATTTATCCAAAGCGATTTTCGAGTCCTTGAAAGCTAACTAAATATGTCGTTCAACTAGTGAATTTATGTTATTTACTGTCATAGGTTTATTCTGGTAGGAAATTTTATTTTTTTTTGTATATAATTTGTTTTTCTCTTCATGGTGCTCATAATTGGCTGATTTAGAAGAAACAAGGAAAAGAAAGAAAATAGATAGTTCAATCCAACAGCTAAAAACATGCATGGTAAACGTAGACCGTCTTTCGATAGAAAGAAGCCGTCTTACATATCGAAGGGTTAACTGTCTGCATCAGTGTTGCCAACGCTTTGAAATAAACTGTACCAGTTTTCCGATTAAAATTATACCGCAAAAAATTTGCCATAACAATAAGAAAATTTTCAATAAACTAAAACTTGGAACAATAATTTGAGTCAAAAAGGAGCAAGTAAAATCTAAATATGTCGGTAAATCTGATTGTATCAAAAAATTTCCAAATGTACTACACCGTGCCAGGATCTCTAAATTATACCAAAAACGGTACAATTGTACCGCGCTGGCAACGCTACTCTGCATATCAGGCAAGGAGGTTATTTCCTCGTACATAATTCAGTATTTATTGAAAGGGGCTTTTCTTGCTCTATTATTATGTGGTAGGCCGTATGCAGCCTGAAAAAATACTTTCATATCTTGTACTGCGTCATCAATTAGAAAACTTATTAGCTTCTGAGGTTGATGTTTGTGCATCCCGCTTGATCACGGTTTCCTATAAACGTTTGATGGAAATACTGAAGGTATTTTCTTTTTACAAATTCTCATGTTCAGTCTTTATTTGCTGATTGTCCTCAAGATAAAACACTGTTACTGCTGAATTAGCTCTTGCAATACCTTCCAAAACTCGGAAGGCTTCCACGTCCTCCAAGTCTTTCTGGTGATTGAATGTTCTCATTAAATCTGAAGAATTACCATTTAATATCGGTTTAAGGCGTTGCCGCAAAGCTGGTAAAAATTACTTTTCTTTCTTGTGGTTTTCGGCCATGGCAATTTCAGTGGTTAACTTTTATTTCGATCGGACGCCATATTCAAGGGGTTACAAGCTCTGAATCGGTACAAAAAATTTTTATATACACTAACTAGCATTTTTAAATTTTCGGTTACTATGGGCCGAGGTTCGCTCTTTACTAGGTTGCAGCTCCCGCTGCAACCATGATTACATTGCATAGTATAGCTTGTATCTGCTAATAAAATGCTTAACTAAGCAAATAAGAATTTCATTTTCTATTGCAGACCATTGCCCGATGAACAAGTCCATACTCCCTGTACGTTATCATCTGCTATGCATTCCACCTTGGACGAGAACAAAAACGATGTTCCAGCCATACTGGGCACTGGTGTTGATGGTGACCATACAGAAAGTTTACATCTGATGAAACACCTTCTTTTGGATGAGGTAGATGTGGAGACATTTAATGAGACTGCTGCTCCACTAAATATTAAGCAAGTGATAGTACCAGCTGCTCCTCACTTACCACCCAAACTTCTTAATCTGCCTTTGACCGAATGTTCAAAACACGACAGGCCAAGAAATCTTCCTGCAGATGAACAAACTGGGGGTGGTTCTGGTACGCCAACAGATCTTAGCATGACTTTCCATCCTGGACGAAAAAGAGCCAAAAGTGGGGAAGAAAAGATAACGAGACAAGTTGAAACATCCATTCAATGAAACACCTCCTTCTGAACTATTATGTAATGGTTCGAACTTTTCGTAAAGTCTACAATTACTTGGACATTAAACTATGGATCGAATGTTACTAATGGTCATTCATTGGTAAAGCTGTATCCAGGAGGGGTAGGATTAATGGGTTTCAACCCTCCACTCCCAACATTTTTGTACTACATGTAAAAACGTAACGAAAATGCATATAAACGCACATATGGTGCTCTTTTTCTCCATCCGGCAATGTCGGACCTTAGAAGTCCTAGAGCTGTTTAAGGAATCACTTGAAAGCTAATGCTTATAAACATGGTCTTCTTATACAGTGGTCTTTGTTAGCACTAAAATAAAATTCAATTTTCCACAAAAAAAACTATATTTTTTAGCTATTTCCGAATTATGTCTAATGACACCATGCTAAAATATCTGCGAACAGAATAAATATTTCCAGCAATATTTGTAAGGACAATAGCTTCACCAACATCATGGCTATGCTTCGGTCTTTAATAGGTTCTGGCAAAGAAGAAAACGAAATCTTTTTCATAAGTTAAAATAAAATCACATTTCCAGCTGTAAATAGAATCCATATTAACTCATATAAGATTCATTTAAAAAAAAACCACAATCCTTATTCAGCTTCTTCAATATTCCTCCTTTCACCCCCTTATCTAAGTTAGCTGGGGCACTCATATCGGCGTTTCGCGGGTTGAACTATATTTATTTTGCTGAATTACGCGGTGACGTAATTGCGTCAATATCCTGGGGGAGTGAGGGCAAAGCTGGAGCCAATTTTCCCAAATCAAGTGAAAATAAAAACTGAAAAACGAGCCATATAGTACCATACAGGCAAGAATATACTAAAGAAAACTTACCCGTTTCTGTAGATGCTTGAATTATCCAGGCGCATCTTAGTTTTGACAAGATGTTTGAAGAAACATAAGCTCCTTTTTCTGTCCCTATCCCAGGAAAGAAAATCCTGCATGTGAGGTAGCAGTAGGTTTGAGCTTTTCACGAGTTCATCTAACCAGAGCCACGACTGCGAAAGGCGTAGGAAGGTGACTTTGAAGAGTGGTGTATCTCCAAGGAAAGTATATCCTAGCTAACATAAGAAAATGTCTCACCGTATTCGTTAGATTTGGTAAAGATCCTGCACTTTGCTTGGGGTTTCAAAGTTGCACTTTTAGAATTCTTTCTTTAATTTTCGCAATAAACAAGAGACATAGCTGAAGGTGTGTAATTAATTTTTTGGTCTATTCAATCTTCTTTAATAGTTCTGTATTCCCTTATTTTTTCTTTCTGCTTTGTACAGTTTGATAAATAATTTTTTCTAAAAATTCCCATCAGTAATAAAGAAACAAAACTAATAAGAGAAACAAAATATAATTTAAAAGAAAAAATACATTACAAAACTTGGGATGAGTTCATTTCCTGCACTACTAATTCAATAGTAATCCAATAGCATAAAAATCTTACATAAAAATTACAAAGCGCAATTTTTTCCTATATTCGTACAATAATAGGAAATCTTAATATTATAAACGCTGATTTTCCTTGGACATTGACGCTCCTTAGACATATTATTTACCCTGGGGTTGTGGGGTGGGCGTAAAACAAATATTTTGGAAATTTCTCTTTACACTATAGGCAGAAAACTCCACATAAAAAATATTCACATGTTCTAACCATCCATATTCATTATAGTAATAAAAGCTTTTGATCTGAAAACATAATTTCGTAAGACAAAGAAAGGACTCCCATCACACCTCACATTAGAGACTTTTTATATACATATACTCTTTACAACTGATGCAATATTACGGTCATATCCATTGTAGATGTCCAAACATGTTGGTAAACACACTAAAAATTGACTGGTCTTCTATTACCCCCTTCCCCTCACAATTCAAACTAAACGAGTTTACCATAGAAGTGTTTTAATAAATTCCCTCATTTTGTTACCTTCAACAGGAACAGCAAGATATCTGCAATATTTACATTATAAGAAAAAAAATGAGAAATTTTTCTCCTCATTTTTTAATTTTCTAATTCTCCCAATTTTTTTCTAATAATTTCTCCTTGAGAAGAATTTATTAAATGATATTTTTTTAAAAGAACGATTGTTTTTATCATTAAATTAAGACACAAGTTTTAACTTAGTTTTTAACAAAAAGACCATTAGTTTTATTTCTTTAAAGAGCAATTGTTTATGTTTTTAACATAGAGTTTGCCCTTGACCAAACTAAAAGTGGATTTATTGAAATTATTCCACCCGACACTGGTGAACTAGAATATGACAAAATCTAGTTAGTGACTCCACATTACACATATTGTTGACCAACTGAATAATTGGCCATTATACACACTCCCTCCACAACATGAAAAAATGCAACAAAATAAGTAAAACGTATAATTAATCAATACATATTATTTCCAACATTTTATTTCCCACGCTCTTATCGGGATAGAAAAATAATCGCTCAGTTTGATGCTACTGACATTTTGGTCGTTTCGCATCATCCTCAGTGTAAGCTTAAGATGTAGGCTAAGACCAGTCGTATGCCTGCATACGACTCGGTCTTCATCATCGCTTTATCCGATTGTTTATTGTTGTTAAATTATACAGCACTTGTCATTAAGTTATTGTCATGCCATGAATTCGTTTTCGCAATGAGTTTTTATTTAATTTTCTATGTATATTACTCCCTTACTTTAATTTTATAAGCGGGTTATAAACAAATATATTATGCACGACGCCCTACATATGTTAAGAATGAAAGAAAATATAAATAGGTTAAAATATGCAATAATTCCACAGAACAATCTTAAAGGCTGTTATATTGTCTGGGCATTATTAAAACTGCCCAATTAAATCACCTAGTCTATATAAATGCAATACAATATATCCTTTAAAGATAATTAACATTCCCTGACAAACGTCTATTATAGTGACCAGATCTTGGAATACTAGTAGAAATCCTCAGAATATATTAGACTTGACCATGAACATATGTTATATTAAAATATGAACATATTACACATAACGTTAATTAATTTACTTAAATAATTAACTTGGAATCCCCCTGTAGTAGCGAAGTAGAGTGACGCTCTACTTGGCACTGGGGAGCCCAGGGTTCTATTCCCGCTACTGCAAGGTTGGGCAACAGACCTGATAACTGTCCCTACAAAAAACTTAGCAACTGAAACATGGATTGAATTCCCAATGCGCCATCAATGGCTCTGAAAGATTTTTATCTTTTCCTTATCTGGTATCCCAGGTATAAGAGACCAAGGGTATATAGATCAGTGCTAATGCTATAACCAGTTCAAATTACCTTAAATTAATAGGCTCCAAATAAAAGTAAAATTACATCGAAAAACCTAAAAATGTTTAGATTTCCAATAAAAGAAGGCACATAATAAAGTTAACTATTCTCCTAAGGTAAAGAATCGTTGTTTAAAGCGTAACTTTACTGAACCAGTTCTGATAATTTGTCTACAAAGAAGAGGTACGGAAATTGCCCAAAACAACCTTATTTGATGTCAATACTATTCAGATGCATTTAGCCGGGTCATATTAAACATTCAATAGTAACAAATTGTTAAACTATAAAACTAGAAAGTTTATTCACTATATGAATTACAACAGCCCTCGCTTTTTCTTGTAGTCCTCCAAGTTAAGTGACCTTCTCGGCGCTTCTTTGGCAGCATTACTCACACTTTTGGTAATTGTATTCATTGGCGGCTCAATAGACGGCACATCTAAATCAATTTTTATGTCAAAATTATGTGCCAAGTATAAATCATCCACTTTAGACTGAACTTTTTTCGCATCGTCCTTTGGCATTTCAGCCACTTTTGCCTCTGGTTCTTTTTGTTTGACAGCAAATGGGTTTTCAGTAATTACTGACGTCACTTCAACCCTTTTCGTTACCATTGATGGACGAGTTGATCGACGGGTAAATGGGTCCATGACTTTGTTCCCCTTATTCGCTCTATATTCCTCCATGATTGCCTTTTCTGCCAGCTCTATATTAAGCTTCCTATTTTTCTCGTTGATATAAGATATGGAACTAATTGTGGAAGTTCGCGCACGATCAAGCTCCATTGCTTTCTCTTCAAGCTCCTAGACACAAAATTGAATCAATTAATAAAGTGCACGAAAAACACAACAACACAGAAACAACACATATTGAGGAACAAAAAAGAAACGAACAACCATAGTAAAAAAATAATAATAATTTAATTACTATCCTTGTTCTTTTTCTTGTTTTTCCCCAGTTTATGGTCATAAATAGAGAAAAGAGCGATCCTTGTCAATAGAAAAGTGAGACTGTAGAACAGGACTTTAGTAGCAACATATACATTGAAGAATTTACTTCAAATATTCAAAATCAGTTAAGCTACTTAGTTAAGCAATTTCTATAGTATATATTACACCATCATTTCAACATTTCAGAGAACTTGATAGAGCAGCATTCAAGCCCTTATCCCCAGAGAAAAAGGTTGATCGCATCGAACCAGTGATCGTAAAAATAGGCCGCGTGGCCTATACTGCTGCGCGATAGCACATCTCTTACACATTGCACAATGCATCTCGCCTCTAAACACATTAAAAACAAGTTTTTCAAATGAAAGTAAAGAGTGACGTCAAAACAAAAAGAACAAATTATCCTATAGATAAGGCCATCCCACTAAATCCTTTATTCTTTGCAACTAAGTTAAAATTCTGCTAAATTGAGTGCATGTTCAATGTCAGTAATTAGTAGAAACTTTAGCAAAACTATCTGCGGGTTTAGAGGCGGCCGTCCCCTTCATATATAAAACAATTTATATTAGTTTAAAGTTTTAATATTGCTCTTTACTTTCTAGAAAAATTAGTTTTTTTTTCAAATATTAAATTTATGTCTGCTATTGATATCATAATAAAGGTTATCCTATGTATGAGGAGGGCTTCCGCCTTACACCTCTCAATCTTTGCACTTGCATGAAAATGCTAGTGATAATCCACCCTTGCAAAACTGTATTCCTTATTTTATTTATTTTTCCAAAAGCAAGTTTGATATGTAAAAGTTAGGTTTCATACCCCCCCCCCCCCTCCTTCCACTTTTGTGTAGGTAAGGACATGAGTAAAATATTAAATTTCAAACTCGATATATTTCTGCAATAAGAGCACAATAGTCAGCCCCTCAGCATCCATATTTCCACGCTTTGAGCATAAAATGTAATCTTTATGACCTTGGTCACCCTTACTCCACTAAAACATCCTCTGGCCTGTCCTCTTAAGAGTTTCTTGTACATAAACGGTGGCCAAACCGTTACGAATGTGCTCAACTCGGCACACTGGATGATTAGAAGTGACAGTATTTTCATTTATAAAAACTTGATTTTTCCTATTTTGCAGTACACATAAGGGGTTTTCACTCCTAACAAAATCACTAAACAACAAATTTCTAAAAATAAAAGTGTTGAGCAATCCAACTGAATATTATTAATGCATTTAGAGCACGATACCAAAAACTTACAAATTCCTTCATTAAAAAAAACAAAACAAGTTTCCTAGTATGTTGCTGAGAGTTTTTAGAAAAAGTGAACATTTATGCTTCCGCCTATCTACCTTTTATAAACAATTGAGACAGCAGAATTAGGCCTATTCCGAGTTAACTCAAACAACATCAATCGTAAAAATAACGTTGTAGCTCTCCGCAATGCCTTAATCCTAAGGCCATTCTGAAGCTACTTTACAAAATGTGTAGATATTATCCCATTTTTACTCAAGGGAGCTGGTTTTTTTTAACAGGATCCTACTATTCTCGAGTTGGTTCGGAAGCTACTTCAGCTTCTGTAATGTGCATCCATTTGAAAGCTGGTCAAAACAGGTCATGGTTTTGTTTATTATTCTTTGTAACAAGGATCATTAGTTTTATACATCATACCTCAGTACATAATCTCTCCCCTTCAGTGGGCATGTACCTTTAATAACGACGATATGTCCACCCTTTGTATATAACGAGAATATGTATGTATGTCAATACGCTTGTTCAAGAGTGAAGGCAAACGCAGGTACGCATGTACGGTTTTTTTAGGGGGGGGGGGGACTAATAATTTTTTTTAATAAATTGAATAAGAAGTGTCCTGAAATTCGTGAAATTTGGACTCCCCTCTGCGTATATACCAAGGCTATGGTGCTAGACTGGATGCAGTGGGCTAGTTTTTCCAGCAGAGAGTGCGAAAGGTTATTCTGGGACTATTCAAAAGAATATTAAGGGATATTAGAAGTAATAAATGTTTCAAAATAAGTAATAAAAATTCATTTTATTGTTTGCAAAGAGTTATATGTATCTTCTTCTGTATACACGTCTAACTTAGTTTTCACAAAGGAAATTCATCCCAAAAAACTAGGGAGGAAGAGCTTGTTTTTGCTTCAAAAGACCTGAAAGACCATACTGGGACAACCGAAGATGCTATTTTGTTCGGATTGGGATCATGACTATGAACAATCGTCGAACTGACCCTTTTCTTCTCTTCTTTTATATCTTTTGTTGTACTTTTATTTTTTATGTTCTCTTGGTAACATTTCACTTCTGTTTTATCACTTGTTTTTTCAATAAAAGTTGGCGTAGGCCTACTCAAAGCATTTTAAGCAAAAAAAAAAAAAAAAAAAAAAAAAAAAAAAAAAAAAAAAAAAAAAAAAAAAAAAAAAAAACTTAGAAAGACTATGATGTAGTTATAATAAAGCTAGTAGTTATACACAAGACTATGATAAAGAGCTGTTCACTGGCTGCAGAGAAGAATCTGGAAGTCCTACTTCTTTAGTTTCAAATACTACAAACAGTGAGATAAAATCAGGGTTTTCTCTTTAGAAACAAATGTTTAATGTCTTTCAAAAAAAAAAAAAAAAAAAAAAAAAAAAAAAAAAAAAAAAAAAAAAAAAAAAAAAAAAAAAACAAAAAGAGAAAAAGACCACAATTTTCTGTCCTCGCTGTTTTAATATTTTCCTAAGATCCAAAAATTCGAAAATCATCTGGGTAATTAGATGGGAAGAGGGTGTGGATGGGGGGGGGGGGGGGCTTCTGTGTAACCCAGCGTTGCCACCGTCAGTGATTGGAACAGAACTATACACTAGTTTGGGTTTTTTGAAAATTTATTTTCCACTGTTTAGCAATTTTTACATTTTTTGTCGATTACCAGTTATATTTTAAGAACATTCCAGTGTTTATGTGTACAATTTTTGACGGAAGTCTTTGCAGAATGCCCATTTTTTTTTCATTCAATAATAGAAAATAAGTTTAATCGATGAAAACATAAAAACACACTAATGAAATGTCAATTTACAGCTAAAATTGACCTCAAAACTTCATCACTTTTATAATTTGCGCTCAAGCAATTACACGAATTTTAAGTATTAATAAACTTTAAGTCTATAATATGAAACTAGAAAAATTCAATAAAATGGCTATCTTAATATCTTTTTTTTGTGAAATAAAACTCGTTCTTACAAATGAAAGGCTTATTTCTTACCATTAGTTCTTTGTTGTATCGTTCGGCAACTTCTTCATCTCCCTTAGATTGGGCGATTTCCCTCTCCTTAATCAACTGAGCCTTTTTCGCAGCATAATTGTAGATATTCTTCGAGAATCTTGTCTTTTCTTGAATTATTTTCGCAACATCTTCCTCCTATAAATCAACAGAAATACAATATACTCAAATGGCATGGCTGTAGAAATAACAAACACTAGGGAAGGGTAAAAACACAAAGAAAGGACACAGGCGAAAGCCTTTGAATCTGCTCCCCATTTATGCTGGTAATTTACCTCACACTAAGCTATGTAGACTTATACATAGTTCACACAGTGTCAACAAAACGCACAGAGTCCTTCACACAATTGATACAGACTGACCCCCACCCCCTTCAACAGAAGACATGTCAAGTTTTCGTAAAACGCTTTTTAGTTTTGAATTAGAATTGAATCAATGGCTAGATCAATTAATTGTGGAGATGGTCAAGATGGCTTCATTCTGGCTCCATTGATTGCTTGAGACTTAGCGTAAAACCATCCATAGCATTCTTATAGAACGTCAAAACAAAGCGATATCTTCTTCATAACCGCTCCTTGAATCCAGCATTGATTTTCGGATTCTTTGCTGACACTTGATCCTCAAAGTCGTCTCAAAGAAGGTCATTTTCTGGAATCGAGCCCTCATTATAAGAATCTATAACTAGTGTTCTCTTCCAGACACATAGCAGTAAACTGAGGGTCTGCAACAACACATCTTGGACATAGCTGTATTGAAACCCTCACTCTTTTCACCAACACAGCTGAATTAAAGTTCATATTTGGTATGTGGTTCTCACATGTAAAAACAATTGAAAAGGTTGGAAAATGCCATCACTATTTTTTTTATTGGGGAGGGGAGGAGGGTGAGTTTTGAGTACTTTTGTGTGAATTGATATGATTTGTATATAGGGCGTCCAACAAGTATTTCCTTAATGACAGATTTAAAAATATCTATTATATTTAGGTTAGATTAAAAGAAAACTAAGTTTTTCTTGACTCCAGGCTTAATTGATGTGGTTTTAGTTAAGAGATGATTAAAAAACAGAAATTACCAAGAAACAACCCATTGCTCAGATGGTCCTTGGGTAGCATGACTGACACAACCCAATCACCAGTAAAATTACTAGGTATCTGTAACTCAATGAATACCATCCAGTTCAAGGAGCAATTAATTATTATAAGTTATGTCATGTTAATTTGGACTGTTAGTGGCGACAGACTCTTTTTGTAACAGAGCAACCCTCAGCGATTTCTTTTGGTTTGTGGTAACCGTTCAGTTTTCTCCAACACAACTACGTCAAAGATACATTGCTAAAGACTGTAGAAAAAATCGTGTTTTCCAGTCAGGCACCAGTTTCAAGTAGGCCTACCTATCTTACGTTCAGTGGATGAAGGAAATTTTTATAATGAGATAAATATATTTTTTTCACGATCTTGAACAAAAATATTCGTTTTTTTGTAGAACAGAAAGCGAGGTAAATATGCCAGTGGCAATGTTCATCAGATAACACGATTACTTTATATTATAAAGAATTGAGGATAAGCTTTCTCAGATCTTCTGGGAGGCAGCTAGAGAGTACTAAAGCGCCACTTTTTAGAGCTAGAAGGGACGTGATTCTGTTATCATGGAATCAAATTTGATAAGATGATCTCGAGCTGAGGTAACCTTCTATGGTGCGTTTCTATCTAAAAAGGGATAAGCTCTTAATACCTCACTCAGGAACTTCAAGGCAGTGAATAACAGTTTTGGCAATGAATATTAAGACAGTTGGTAGATATATTCAATATAGAGCTGATTTGTTAAATACGGTGATACACAGCGTAAGTCCTAAAGGGAATGAACTGAAATAACACCAAAGCAAGAAAGGTATGGAGAGAAAAATCAACTAAATTCACCCTATTTCTGTCAGCAAATATAGTAGCGGTAATCTGAAATTGAGCATAGCTCGTAGGTTTAAACAATAATTAGTCTTTAATAGGTGGGAGGGTTGGAGCCCACCTTTATCTTTTCCTCTGTGCTCACTAGCCTTCCTTAGCTTAATGCCTCTGAGAAAAGTACATAAACATTTGGATATACCAAGCAATAACTATAAGCTATCAATTGGTGACAAATGCGTGATGCTAATGCTGTATTACCGATTATTACTAATTTATTATAATATTCTACATTCTAGAACGAAAAATATACTTTTACCAAAAAAAAAACAAAACAAAAGAAGAGCTAAAATGTTACCAAAAAAGAAAAGAAGAAGAGAAAGAAAAAAAAGAAAAGAAGAAGAGCTAAAATGTGGGTATGAGAAAATAACATGAAGAGATTATTAGCTATGCAATGCATGAAAAAAAGAAAAGGAAATCATCTATAATATAAAATGAGAAGCAGTAACTGGACTAAAATAGTGAGTGTTGTGAAAAAAGCAAATATGGACCCAACTTTTTCTCTTAAAAGTATGCTTCAGAAAAAGAATTGTGTCTTTTAGAAAATAAAAAAGAAGACAATTTCCTAGCATAAGAATGCCCTGCATTCAACAGATTTTACTTAAAAAACTACAATAAGGATACACATATACTTGTACTTGATGACACATGAAATGAGCGTCACTAGAAACAATTGTTAGCCTAGAAACATGATAGCAAACAATTATGCAAAGATTGAATTTTTTTTTTTTACCAGACTCCTCTTTTTCAGTTGATTATGAATAAACTAGAGTTGATAATGGCAAAAATGAATCTTTAGCTTAATAGCACCTCTCCCAAACCTAAACCTTGTGAATTCACAAATGTATAGCATCAATTCTTTAGGGAACAGGTAACAAAATTAATCTTTCTTTATTGGAGGGGAGGAGGGACCTGGCGAAAAAATTAATGTTTTGAATCTCAAATTAGTATTTGAGCTAATTTAACTCCGAAACTTAAGGTTAGGGTACTTCCGTCACTTCCTGACAAGCTAGCATAACTTATTCTAAAAATTTAAAAACTTAAAAAATACTATATCTTTCTAAAACATAGTAAAATACCTTTTTATATTCTTGATATAGATATCTAAATATCATTTTAAAATATACTAGTATACAAAACACGCTATCTTTTGTTATTTGAAGAATGAAATCAAATTTACAAGCGTGTATGTATAAAAAAAAGAAGAAGAAAAAGTCAGAAAGGAATATTTAAAAAGGATTTGACCAGAGGAATATGTCCCATGCCGTGTTCATGTATAAAGAAAGTTTTAATGAACATTAGGTGCCCAAAAGTATAATTCTTAGTGAAGGGGAGGAGGAGCATCTTTTTCACATAATAATAAATTAAAGTAAAAGACGACAGCAAATATATTATTTCATTTTTCAACAATTTTATTTATTTCTTATGCATTGCTCACAAATGTCACCATACAGAGTCAAACCCGCTTGTGAAAGGGCGGATTTTATTTACTGTTTAATTAAAAAGGTCCATATTTAATAAGGAGAGAGGAAGAGAAGCTAATTTTTAGCCAGAAATTAAAGAATATACAGATTTTTGCCAAAGCTTTATTTCTTTTTTCCCCTCTACTCAAAATTGTTTATCTTTACGAAAAAGCAAACATCTTAAATTCATGTAATTTAAACTGCCTTGATCTGTCATTATTATCAGAATTTACTTAAAATCTAATCGGAAATTCTTCCTCACTTGACAGTCTTGTTTTTTCAAAGCGCGTTTTTAAATTTTCAATTACTATGGGCTAGAATCTCACGCTGCAAACATGATGTCAACATCATTAGCTACAGAACAAAGTAAAAAAAAACATCAATAAAAAAAAAGTAAAAATACCTGGAAAACGTAATTTCTTGCATTTTGAATATCAGCATATTTCTTATCTACGTCTTCTATGAGAGGTAAGGAAACACCCTGAGCAGCACAAGTTTCTTTCCATTTTTCAAATTCAGTATCAGTGAAATCCTGATTAGAAACAAACTCAAGTCTAAAGACCCTCTCTTGGGAGCCATGCCTCAGTCTCATTCCCTTATTGGTTTTTGTGTTACCAAGTTTATAGATCTTGGCAGTTTCACACACACCAACAATTTCAGCCACTCTGTACACAGACTTGCCAGAATTCTGACCAATGCCGATCCTTACAAAGCAACCACAAACAACTTTCTCAAGGAACGGGGCATGAACCCACTTTTCAAGTTTGTGTCGTGAGAGTCGTATTTTCGATATTTGTTCTTTTTTATCAACTAATTGAACTCGAGGTCGAGGGGCTCGTTCTTCATCCTCTGAATCACTACTAGAACTATCTTCACTAGAAGAACTCTTAATACTTGGGGCCTTTCGTGGTTTCTCATCCTCGGATTCAGAATCTGAGCCACTATCGTCTGACCAAACATCAGACGCTTTGAGTTTCTCCTTCCGTTGAGATGATTCCGGTGACGATTCTCTGTCTCTTTCTTCTTCATTGTCCTTTTGTCGTTCTGCTTCCTGGGATGCCTTCTTCTCAGCACGTTTTCTCTCTTTTTCCTTTTCCTTCTTCTCTTTTTCTTCAGCCCGCTCTTTTCTTTCGTTACGGCGAGCCTTCAAAGCATTTATGGCCTAAAATTTAAAGTGAATAGGCATTAAACAAACAATTGCAAACACTATTCCATGATTAAGTAATCGAAATGAACAAGAAACCAAAATCGTCTGTTATATCTGCATAGTTCTAAAGTTATGGTACTTGTTTACACACTGCAAACACACATAAACGATCTCCGGGACCGTGAAAACGGTAAGAGAAACGTTTGAATTTACAGTTTTTACTTTTATGTAGAATAAACCCCGAGGGTCACTTTACTTTCCTGTTTCCTCTCTCTTTTTCTAATTGACCTCTTTTTCTAATTGTTAATAAGGCACAAGAAAAAAGAAAAAAAGAAAGGGAAGGGAGGGGCTGTGATTTGAGAAATTACTTTTGCAGTGTATGCATCAATGGTATATCCCATTCTAATTAGACAGGTTCATTTTTTTAGCACCAACATTACACTCTTTTTCAATGGCCGTTGTTACAGAAAGAGAGATCGTTTTTTTTGTGTCCAAACCAAATATTTACTTTAGGTTACTTAACTACTTGTATCAGTTGAATCACATTGGGAAAGCCGAATAAACGCTAGGGTACACCCACTTCACAGCCTGTAAGCTCGGATACCTTATCACCAGTATTAACAGCTTGGAAAATTTTTGTAAACTCGCCTTGAGGTCTTCATTTTGCAATTAGACTCGTAAGCCTCGTGATCTAAACCATTTCATGACAAATAGCGTTTAATGACCGAGAACAAAAAGAGACAGTAATAGAGAAAAGTATCATAGGATGGTTGCAGTGTCAGACCCAACCTATCTGGATTAATTGTAGGACAATCTTGTTATTATCCCTTGTCTACCCTTGTCTGGTATTATGTTTTAACTATCATTTTTCTTAAAGGATATAACAAAGAGTATTGCTACTGCGGCTACCCTCCCCTCCCCTGCAATGTTGAAATTGTGATCGGAACATAAAAAGGCAGTACGGTACAGGGACTACTTCTCACCAAGATTGGCTGAGATTTGAGTCCCATTTTTGTAGATATGCTTCAAAATCGTAGATGTAGAATACAGAACCATTATAGGCTACTAGCGCTTATTCCTCACAAAATTTGATTGATATCCAAACACTTATCATGGAAGATGTTGTGGTGACGAATATTTACGTTTCCCCCAAAGGAAATATTGGCACGAGCCTCCCAAAGGCATAACTAAGACCCTCATACTTAACATCAATCGCAGCTTATTTCCAAGAGTCATTTTTGTGATGATTAGAATTAAAGATCTGTCCCCTCATAGAGGTGGTATTAAGGGGGTGGAGCCCAAAACAGAATAGGGTGCTTGCCAGCTACAAAGTTGTTTTTGTACATGTCCTGGCAAAAAAATTAAGACAAGCCTTTTTCATTAAGGCTACATCAGGGATGGGTCCCAAAACATAAAGCTAGGACATATTTTCTACCAAATTAGGCTGTAGTCTGACAGTATCTTGTTTTTAAAATTTTATGATGACAAGAATTTATGGAGCCCACCTTTCCCTTCCCAAGTAAGTTTGGACGATTTGTGATCCCCAAATGCATAATGAGAACATAATTAGACCAATATGAAAGATAAGTGAAAAAAGAGGTCACATTCAGCAAATACAATGGATCCCTTGGGTACACATACCAGGGGGAGTTCCCAGAGAACATGAACAGAGAATTACCTGAAATTTATTATTTTTTGTTTTGTTTTCTTCAACCGTTTTTTTTCCTTTCATGAGCTCTTTCTTTTGCATCTTTGGGTATGACCACCTTTTCACTTTCTGACTTTTTCTGTTTCTTTGCCAGTTTCAGTTTTTTTTCAATTTCAAATCGGGTTTTCATTGCTTCTCGACGCTCATTTCTAAAAAAAAAATACAAAATAAAAATGAAGTGAACAAATACTAGACCAATTAATAGGACAGAGACAAGACATTAAAGTATTAAAAGTGTTAAAAATTGATATAGTCGTTTGTTTATCCTTGTTTCTTCCAAATTTGAAGGCGTTGTTCAACTATTTGTATACTTTTGTCAAGTCAAACCAAATCCTGATGCCTATTAACTTTGCAGATAATGCACCAATTTCGCCTTTAAATTTGCCACATGTATCTATCTACAAATCATATAAAGGAAGCAGATGGAATATTAAACACACAAAAACAAATTCAAGGACACTCCCTTCATGACCATTTCAAAATTTACAAAATTTTATATGGACATAGGTCATGATGATTTTTTTTTCCATTTGTAGATAAATGATTTCACTACTTGACGATTAAGACATTATTTTGTCTTTGAATCACAGGGATGCTTGTTTAATAAAATCATTTTAATTCAATATTTTGTATGCACCCAAACCAAATACTATAAAAAACAGTTTAAATCTGGCCACCAAATGGAAATAGATATAGTTAACTCTGATCAGAGGAAGAAAGTGCATTTTGAGGCAACTATTATTCAATTTTTCAGAGGCATTTTTTTTTAATAATCTCAAGGGGAAGGGGGAGGCCCCCCTTCTGTATGCGTGTAATCAGATGGACCTGGCAATGTCTAACATGTAGGACTTGTTATGCAAAAAGTTGTTATAATGGCTAAACATACTTTACAGTCATAACACATAGCACAAAGTAACTGTTCCTTATACTTGTTTAAAAAATATGAAATGAGTATATATATATATATATATATATTATATATATATATATATATATATATATATATATATATATATATATATATATTATATATATATATATATATATATATATATATAATATATATATATATATATATATATATAATATATATATATATATATATATATATTATATATATATTATATATATATATATATATATATAGCACACAGACAATGGCAGTAGCCTATGTTCAAAGATATAAGATTCAGTGTAACATATTTTAGGCAAACTACATTTTCCACGTTTATCCTGTCATTGAATAGGAACGTTTAATATGTTACATAACCGAGATTAGTACTTCTAAGGACAAAATCAGCATTTTCTCTTTCCTGTTTTAATCTCAACAACCCAATCCTATATCAGATATTTGTAATTCTCTTTAAAACAAGCAACAAATGCATGTTTGCATACTCACACCTTTGCAGGGAAGATCAGGAAAAGGACAGGAGATATTTCATTAAAAAAAACAACAAAAAACCCTAAAATGCACTCTGACAGGCTTTTAACCCCCTGCGCGCTCCCCCCTTCTTGGTCAATAGAAAAGTGAGTTATTTTCTGGGCATAAATTTTTAGCAAACTCCAAGTTATTTCTTGGGACTAAGTAAGGTCACATACACCAGTTTATGTGATAATGATTGTCTTTTTATGAGCAAGTATATTTATAACCCACAATTTTATAAAAATCAATGCAGAGTAAATAACCGAGAGGGTCACTAGCTCTCATCCTTTTCGGAATGTCAGCTCTCAGATCCTTAATGATGTCGTCAAGCAGCACTAGCTGGTCGGCAAGTCCAAAACCAGAAATAATCTTTCGGTTTCTATACCATCTTGGTAAATATGAAAATTTACATCCGCGTTAAAGGCTGGAAACCCGAAAGAAACAGAATTGTTGGGGAGGAAAAAATATGGTAAAGTTTAAACAAACCTTAACGACTATACATTCCTCTATTTGGAGAGATTTTACCATACGATATACGAATACACTGTAAAGCACTAGCATCCAGAGACGAGCATGTAGCCAAAAAAAGTAGCAGAAAAAACATTTCTATTGGGAAACACAAAGTAAAGCAAAACAGAAAGCTCTGGATCCTGACAAAAGAATTGGGTGTGATAAAAAGAAGACATTAAGAGGAATTTTTTGACAATATGATTTCCTAAGACAATTCACTTGTCTTATTGACTTAACAAATACATACATCTATTCTTTGGTTTAATTCAAAGGCTGTTGCATCTACATACAATCAGATCATAAACAGATCAGATAAAAGATGGTGGCAAATTCACAGCCCAATTTTATTTGAACTTGATTTTCGAGAGATTCAACGAATTCCAATTGCCCTAGAGCTTTATAAGTCACAGCAATAGTAAAATCCAGTTCATTCTTGAAAGTTCACAATGACTGCAAACTGCTTGCCAAATAAAAAAATGCTACCACACAGGGAAAAACAGAAAAATAAAAGTAATAACAAAGCAATTTTCTGAATTGTTTTTTACAGTAAATATTTCTCGTACTTTCATATTGAAGCAATGAGATTTACTGACAGTTATGGATCGCATAAACTACAGTTCATACGAAATTCAAGCCTCTAATATAAATTTTATAACTTACAGCCAGAAAAAACGTTGAAAATTGAAAGTCGGTGATTACTACTGAGAGAGCAAAAGTGTAACGATTCCAGAATATCCTTTTCCCAGAATAGCCTACTGGTTAAGTTAAAAAACAATTTTTACAGTTTAATATGTCACATATTAAATTTTTATTTAACAAACTAAAATAACCTGAATCTTTGTTTCAAAATATCAAAAGAAATACAAAAAAGGTGAGACCAGCATTCCCCCTTTTTTATTCAAAGCAACAGAAAAAATGAAACTAAAAATTGCTTAAATCATAACTGTTACTCGCTATATCCTGGCATAGGAAGAATAATCTTGGGCAAAAATTTTGATAGCTTGTCTTAAAACACATTATTTTCCATTTTAGAAAAACTACAATCATCCTTTAAGAAATTAAACTGTATTTTGTGCATTAGCAAGTTTCTTAGTGAGAGATTATACAAGAAGACAATGAAAATGAGAGAAGTAGAGAGAACATTGGTACCTAAATTAAGAAATAGTGAAACAGATGACATGGATAAAACTAATGATGAAGTGAGTGTTAAGGAGAGATGAAATAAATATGCTGAGGGGGTGTTAGCCTACAATAAACTTCTGAAAAATAGCACAAGAAATAAGGAGAAGACTTTACTACAATTTAAATCTGAAGGAATTTATTTAGTAATAAAGAGTAGGGAAAAGCATTAAAAAGATGAAGAAAAAAAGACCCCTGGTCCTGCAAATATGTTTTTGAAACAAAGCAGATACAAAGTTAGAAATTAGATAAAGAAGTTAGGATAATAATTGTTTATCACAGGAAAATGCGTAGTAATACTACTGCTACTACTATTAACAATTTACCACAGCACCAAGCCGCCTGAAGCCAACACAGCTATGCCTCCGTCCCAATCAATTCAATGCCTCCCTCATTAAACCCTCCAGGAAGTTCCCATTTCCCTTAAACTTTCTTTATTACATCCTCTCACCCCAGCCATGGATGACCTGCTTTCCGTTTATTCCTAGACGGTTGGCTGAAAAGGGCAAACTATGGGAACATGCCATCCTTCAAATGCAAAACTTACCCTACCCATCTCAACCTTTCTCTTTATAGCCCTAGAAAACGCAATCAAACCAAACTTTTTGCACAGCCAACTGTTTGAAATACAGTCAGTCAGTCATGTACCAAAAACAATCTGTAGGCAATTTCTATGGAAAATATCTACCAAAAATTCCTCTGTTTTTGGAGCGCCCATGGTTCAAAACCATATTTGACCACTGTCATCATTGTAGCTTCCAACACTCTGATCTTGGTTCACAGACTTATCTTCCTATTCTTCTAAATTTTTTTCAACTTTGAAATAACATCCTGAGCCTTGGCTATTCTACTTTTAACATCTTCACGGCACCCACCGCCTTTACTAATAATACTACCAAGGTAAGTGAAGCTGTCCACTTGATCAACCTTTTCGTTACCCCATATTTTCAAGGTTATTTTAATAATTTATAACTGTATAAAATATCAGAGCTCTCACATCAAGAGCTCAGCAACAGATATGGAGGAATGTGATATTAAGTACAAAGGCAGAAATCTCTTAAACTTGAGTCTAGTCTCGTATAATAAACTGCTGATAATTGAGTCCTTGGTAAAAGTCATAGTGAAGCAAATAATTTTGAAATTTTTGAGGTGAGAGGATGCGGTCAAAAGCAGGCTTTGAAATAATTGTTCAAATGATTAACATCCGTGTAAACTAGACACAAATGGGGATGAACAATTGAGGTTTGGCACTAAAAAAAATTGACTAAGCAGATAGCTTCATTTACCTAGGTAGAACAACTAGTAGGAATTTTTAAAGTAAATTTAATTTTGTATAATAGTAACAGTTCAGTGAAGATGTAGAATAGATAAGACATAGAATATACAAGCTAAGATCTATCATCTTATATTTGAACTCCTTGAGTCAAAAGATCTACTGAAAGATATCTGAGAATATCTAATAAATAAGAGACAACCAAGACAGTAGCTCTGTAGCCCACAGAGTGAAGCAAAAAGAAGAGGGCTAAATAGTACAAACTGAATAGCCCGCCTGCTGTGAATTAGAAGAAGAAGAAGCTAAGATTAGAGCACTTGAAGCCATAATAAAGTTAGTTTTGAAATAAGGGTGTTTCAAAACCTTACAAAATATATTGAATGTTTTCTAAAGGAATTGTCTATTGATAGCTCTAAGAAATTGCCTGAGAGACTATTCATCAAACATGAAATTAAACCAAGAATATGTTTTTAATGTAATTGTCTAAAATGAAAAAAATATGAAGAAAAGACATGTTACAACAAAAGACGAATTATAATAATTAGATTATATAATATTTAGCAAGTAGTCCAGCAGGGGCCAAAGTTAAACTGGTAATAAGAGGTCAAAAGAAACTATTCAGAGGAAATGGGAGCCTTATTGGGCGTGCAGCAGGTAAAGCTCTGAACAGCATTTTACAGAGAGGAAGCATGTGCTGTTGTGTTGACATCAGCATGATTTACACTCTGATCATTAATTATTAGTAGCACAATATTACATGATTTCGTCTATCCTTAAATTACTCTAACTGAAGTTTTATACCTCATATTTCAGGGAATACAAGATGAATGCAATGTTACCTATTGAAAAGTTCTTGCTCCCTTTCTTTTTCAGTCATTTGGGCTAGCCTAACCTGATCTGCTTCATCACCCATAAGATTCTCGTCATAGCCATCATTAAATTCTTCATCTTCTGAGTCACTTCCTCTAGAGTCCTAAAATAAAAGAAGACTATAATAAAAAAGGGTGTCTACTACAGTTTTTTTTACATCTGGCCTCGTTCATTAATATTTTTAAATGATGGGAGAGGGCTGAGGACTGAATAACTATTTATCTATACCAAAATTTGGGACAATTTTGCTCAAAACAAAATGCAATCTGAAACATTATTTTATGTTTAAGTTACACTGCTATTGTTTGACATGCTAAGAAAGAATATTATAGACGACATTTTGTTTCAAATAAGATCATCCAAATTCTTAAAATGAGACTGCTATTTTTATGCATTTTTTAAATCCAAATGGAATCGACATTACAAACCAAGATAATTAATAGGCCATGTTAAAAAAAAATTAAACGTCTTCCAATCTTAAAGGATGACCTTCTTTTTTTTTATTTTGCGATTTCTATCCAATATTAAACCTTCACCCCTTGGATATTCTTAGTCAGAACTAGATGTTTATAGCAGCCAAGATCACATGCATAGCTGGTCAATTTGCAGTTTACAACATGATTTAGCTAGGATGAAAGTAAAAACATTACTTGATGCCTATGTATGCCCTTTCGTAATTCAATAATCACTTCTGGAGGAAATTGCATCTTGAGCATTCAAATGGGCCACACAGGTATCTTATTTTTGTAGCCACATAAACAAGTTATCAACACTAGCAAAGATTTTGAAATATCAAATGTCTGAATTGGATATCTTATTAGGTGTTTTGCAAGATGGAAGAAAGTGGAGCAGATTTTCAATTTATCGGCACTTGTAAGAATCTTCTAGAATGGCTATTGCAGAGGATGTAGGAGAGAGCAAATACAGTGCTGCAGAGCATTGGCAGATAGCAGTAATTGAAACAAAGCTTAGCAGAGACTGGAAGCATATAAGGCTGATATGCAGTTTGATGTTTTCTGTTTGAAGATCACAATGGTGAGAAACAGTGTTCCCAATGGGAATGCCAAGATAAATAATTTGGTCAGACAGGCGGATGTTTGATTTTCCAAGTACAATTTTATCAGAAAGTAGGCCTTTCCAGCTAAAAAGCCATACATTGCACTTTTCAGCAATTAAATCAAGACCAGTTTTTAAGTACTATATTTACACTTAAAAGTTTTGGAAATTTCGTCCAAAGTTTAGCTGTGGTTAAAAATGTCCCTGGTCTTGAGCTTTGACAACATTATAGTAATAACAAGGTGAGCGGTGGCACCTTGGCTGATTCTTTTTTTAACTGGTAGTTACTCCCCGCCCCAGCTGAAATTTAGCATCTTCAAAAATCTTGTTAAAGCTCAGATTAGCCTACATAATTTAGGCATACACAGAAATGTATCAGTTTTCTTTTAACTTTGCCTTTATGGTGCTATATGGCTCATTTTTCAGTCATTTTCACTTGACTTGGGAAAACTGGCTCCAACTTTGCCCCCCCCCCCCCCAGGACTTTGACGAAATTACGCCACCGGAAGTACCTGTACAATAAGCATCAAGCAGAGCATCTGCACATCTAATCTTATTTTGAAAGGCAAATTGATGATGGAGCCATGTAACATTTTTCTTCAAGCTCTTTTATGAACAGTAGCTTTTAGTGAACATAAAGCTTGCATAAAGTGGTTGATGCAGTCATGGGTCTGAAAGACGTGCATTGATTGAAGGTTTTTCGTTTTTTTTTTTTAATGGGAAAAAAAATCTCCCACATGGAATGTTGACAGAACCAAACATTGCATAAAAATAAACTTCAGTAGTAACATGTGATGTTCTAAAAGCACAAGACCACCATTTTTGATATGTAGTGTGTGAATAAAAGTTTAATGTGGAGAAACAAGAGTACATTTTCTCCACAATAAATTTTGCTGTTGCATAACAACAGTGCTGAATTTGTTGGGAACCATCTGAATTTGAGCTGTCACCAAATTTACTTTTCAATCTCTAGCAAGACTTAAATCTCTTATAATGTGCAACAAATCTACGTTTTTCATTGCAGAAAATGCTTTGAATTCTTTCTAGGTAATATAGAAAGTGCTATATTGCCTTGATATTTCTAATAACTTATTCACTGAAACACCTAAAAATTTACCTACAAGCATCATAAAACTATACTTTACAAATGATAGTATTAGTAGAACTAATGATACATGGTCATTACTACAACTTACAGAGTTTGACCTTTGTTTTAATGATATACAATCCACAGAAGCTCCATTGACACACCCCTCATAAGAACTATTTTGCTTATCCTCAAGAAGTTTAACATTTAATCATAGAATTGTTGAAAAAACAACATTGGTAACATTTCTGACTAGACAATTCAATATTTTGGCTTCAGCATATCTCTGCTGTTGATATATTACATGGTTAAACAATTGCTGTGTGTTAGATTGCAAAAGTTCACAATAAAGGACTACAACCTTTGGGATGTAAGTGTAACTTCCTGAATTGGTAGATTTATCACTGGTAAGAGTTTCAATTTATCCAGAGACCAAAAACTCTATGGATGATTTACCCTTAACTGGTTATATGGTTAAAAAATACCTATATACTTGTTGTTTTTGAGATTTCTCAATAGCCTCTGGGGATATCCCATTTTGATTCCATGTAATATTCAAGCAGCAGTGGACTTCCAGCATCTATCCAGTAAAGGAGATATAAACAACAGTTCAAAAGGGGGGAATCCTTTTATTAAACATTGAAACACAACAAAATAGTCTCTGGGTATTTAGGCCACATGTAGCTTACAGTGACCAGTAACATAATGGATTTTATCTACTGATTATGGCCACTGTATATGTGACTAAAAGATCTGGAGATTATGTGGTTCACTGTCTAATAAAAGAATTGCCTCCTTTTAAACTGTATTTATACATCATGGAAAGGCATTGTGGTCTACAAAAAACAAAATAAAATATACAGTAAGGAAGCTCTGGAGTAGTTGTTTACCCCCCCCCCCTTACATAACAAAAACTATCAGGGTCAAGTATGTTTAAGAAATGGTTGTTGGAGAGTCTGAATGGCTTACAATAGGAAAACTATTGTTCTACTTCCATAATTCTTTTTCTTATATACAGACACTGATGGTTCCTTTCTAGATAAAAACCGGAAGTCAACTGACACACCAAAGATTTTTCGTGTTGTTTGATGATTATGTAGCCTAGGGGTTATTATGAAATCTCAAAAACAAAAGTACAAGGTAATTATTTACCCTACTCAACCAGTAACTGCTTGGGTCAGCTAGTAGCCTAACCAATGAAGGGTATGGAAATCTTCCATAGAATTTCACCACTTTTCATACCTTTTTCTAGTGTTGATAACTTTTTAGTGTGATTAAAAAAAAGATATCTTTGGAGTGTCCGTTTTAGGGCTGAAGATGCAATTTCCTCCTGAAGCAATTATTAAATTATGAAAGAGCATAAAAAGGCATTAAATGATATATCCACTTTCATTCTTGCTAATTATGGGTAAAATTCTAGATGAGCTACTTTTTGCTATCTTGGAAAGTGGTTAGGCTAGGAAAACAAAACTTGTAGCAATGAATCCAGGGCCAAAAACATACTCCAGGAAGATATTGCTAAGCTACTATGTTAACATTCTTCTGATTTTTATGCTTTAGAAATTTGCCTACTTCACAGGTCTATCACCTATTGAAATTTTGACAAAACAACATTGTACCTTAACTTTATGTGATTTTTCTCCTTTTCTATGGTTTCAGTTCTGAAAATACAATTCCTGGAGTTTAAGTAAAACTTTAAGCTATATCAATGGTTTTTTTTCTCTAAATTTAGGAAATGCATTTGCAGATCTTAGAAACCTCATAAATAAGGATTAAGCAAAGTTGTGAAGCTGAAAATACTGTTTTTAGGAGGCCAAGCTTCATTTAAATAGAAGATCTATTTTGCAAGGTTTCACTTACAAAAAACAACAAAGAGAGAAAAAAACTCAATGGAAAACAACAAACAAGACTGCAGCCAGTAGAGAGAAAAGATGAAAAACTAAAACAACGTGGATATCTTGCCTGTATGTAAATAAGGCGTCTTCAGCACAGAAGAAAGATAAAAAAGTAAAATAAACTAAAAATAAATAAAACCATCACCAATATTAATAAAATACAATTGTCACAACTGATCCACCTAGGTCACAGAAGTTAAGAGTTACTTCAATGAGAACACCAAAGCAACAGAGAAAAAAGTATAAAAATGGAAATGAAGTTAATTATTCTGTTTGCAAAATAATCCTATTGTTAGCTATTACTGAAGCAATTCTTTTCAGTCTAGTAGGTAATCCTGACCCCTAGTGATTTTTCAAAATCTTAATTCCCTTATTAACTATTAATTCATTTTTCAAAAAAACATTATAAATTGGATCAATATTTATTTTTTCCAAAATATCCATGTTGTTTTAGTTTTTCATCTTTTCTCTCTACTGGCCAGTCTCATTGTTGTTATTCATTGAGTTTTTTCTCTTTTTGTTGTTTTTTTGTCATGGTTGACCAGTTTGGCTTAAGAACTTTTAAGGTTTCACTTTTATAAAGCAAGGATTTTTAGAGGTCATCAAAGGTCAATGTAATCTAGAGGGAGAATACCTTCTCAGGTATTTTTACATCCATCCCTGAAAGTTACAGTTTTGTGATGAGCAACATGGATTCAGACTGAACCATTCATGTGCAGACCTGAGATTTACTCTACAGCTACTGACAGAAGAAAGCAGAGAGTGGCACTCCAAAATCTATATGATATTCATTGATTTTGAGAAGGCATTTGACTCAGTGGACCATCAAAGTCTGTGGGAGATCCTACTGCATTACAGAATCCCTGAAAAGATAGTCTCACTGATTGTTGCACTCTATGAAGATAGCAAGTTCTGTGTAAAGACACCAGATGGCCAAACTCGTTTCTTCTGCAATCTGTCAGGTGTTAAGCAAGGTTTTGTCTTGTTGCTGCTACTTTTCGTAATCGTCATTGATTACATACTGTGCAGTACAAGCACAGGCGGAATCCAGCTGAATCCTGAGATACACCTCCAGCAATGTAGACTTTGCTGGCAACATCACTGTCCTCGAATCATGCAAGCAGACTCCAATAACTCCTTGACAAAGTGAAAGAGAGAGGTGGCCAGGACAGCCCAAAAATAAATAATGAGAAAACAAAATGCATGGCTACCACAGACTCACCCCTGAGCATCACATTGGGGCCTTCAATAGATTATGGAAAGTTTGGTGGTCTCAAAGCTTCTCTATACAGCTAAAGCTACAACTATTCAATAGCAATATTATGCCAGTGCTGCTTTAAACAGCCAAAACCTGGTAGCCTACCTGAACCAGGAACAAGAGAGAAGAATACTTGCTTTCAAAAGCACATGTCTTTTACACATGTAGGACCCTTGAAAATAATAATTCCATTCTCTAGGGTAAAAGACCTCTTTTTAGGAAAGACCACCTTTATTTGGCATTCCAGAAAAAATAGAGATGGGTTTTTGGACCACCCCTTTTTTTAGTAGAGCATGATGCAATGCGAAGGTAGTAACAAGAGCCCCGCCTTCTTGGTGAAATCTTCACCAATAATTTGTTAGCATAAATAAAAAAAAATGTGGTCTCTGTTTTGACAAGCAATTGAAAAGAAAAAAATTATATTTATTATTAGTGATTTGTAGAATAAATATAAAGCAATAAAAATTACATTTTAAAAATCAGCTTTCTGTTAATATGTGAATAAAAACTGAAAGGATAGGCCTATTTTTTTTTTTATTACAGGCTTCATGGCTCCATCACAAATGATGATTTGCCACTAGTCCTGGTAGTTACCTCATTTTCTAACACTGAGGTATTTGTTATACCTTCTCTTGAACGTGCCAAGAGAAGGATTTTTCGGGATTACCTATGCCAGCAATCTATTCCATGTGGCAACCAATTGCCAGGCAAAACTCGTTTTCAGATATTCTTGGTGGGGTTGACCCTGCTCAAGGTATTCCTGACGAGCTGTACTTCGACGAGTTGACGGCAAGGGATTTGCTTTATCAGGAACGAGCTTCGATAGCTCCTCTGATGGAGGGTTATACAAGTACTCATAGAAAATCTACATAGACGCCACATCAAAACGTTCCTGGGTCAGCTATGGGGTTTTAGCTTTCATGTTGCAAGAGGTTGCTGCACACACTGCTCTATTTTGAATATGTTGGAGTGGAGCAATGTGGATTTTTGGTGCACCAGCAAAGAGAGGACATGCATATTCCATGACAGGTCTGATGCATGAATTGAAAAGTGGCAGAATAGAATCATCAGGGAGAAGACTTTTGCATCTTAGGATAACTCCTAATTTCTTGTTGCAAGAGGATCTAATTTTACTGAGATGCTTAGTCCATGAGAGATCCAAAGAGAAATTAACTCCAAGTAGGCACAGTGCATCATCTCACATTATTACCTCTCCTTTGAAGACGAAATCAGGATGAGCCCTCATATTAGACGCCTTAGAAATTAGGAGCTCTTTCGTTTTCGATGTGTTAAAACTTACAAGCCATGCATCTGCCCACGCCTCAATTTTCACCAGGTCAGTCTGAAGCTCCTTGTGGGGTTCACTGGGATCTTCGTTTTTTGCGATTGATGTTTTTGTTGTTGTGTCATTTGGTAAAGTATTTGGACAGTTTGAAGTCAGAAAACAATTCCTTCTAGGTATGGCCACTATAAAATTACAGAAGAATAGCAAGGTATCTGGAAATTTTGTTAACTAACTAACTAACTAAAAAAAAACAAACAAAAAAAACTAGTACAAAGTAAATGTAATGTTTCATTTAAGTGTGTTTTTCCAAGTGTTAAGTTTTTTTTTTTAATGACTGATTTTCCAAGTATTAAGTACTATTATTAGGTAGTGTTTCATTTAAGTGTTTTATGATGATTGCTGATCAAAGTTTATGTTATTTGTGCCTTTCATTTATGTCATTTTACTATGTTCATGACAGTATAGTTTGGCTTTAAAATACACTTCTCTGTCTATCTATCTAATATGCAGAATAATTGTACCAAACATATTTTGCATGCAGACCTGCTATACTTTACCCCCCCCCCCCCCCAATATGCAAATATATAGCCTGTGTGTTCTCTAATTTCAGTAACAAAATTTGTTCTCCCCTATGGAAATAAAAAAAATACAACTCTAATAAAATCCTCGAATTTGGAAAGCCTTAATTTCCATGGGGGGGAGGGGGGGGGAGGGGTAGACGCCTAGAACCTTTGGGGGACACCACTTTAAATGTGAGTGGATGTGGAGTAGATGAGGTCACTTTCATCATATACAGAAACAATCTGGGTTCTGATGGATAAGAAGCTGTGAATCCACTGGGCAACATCATTGTCTATCTGATATATTGACAGCTTGATCATCAGGTAGCAGTGAGACATTGTATCAAATGCCTTAGCTTGATCCAGTAGGAACATATCAACTGGGAAACCCTGCTCCAGTAGATCTGTTACAGATTCATAAGCTAGTATAAGATTTGTTTCAATAGACATGCTTTTCCTGAAACCATGCAGACCACCAAAAAGAAAGCCATTCTTGGTCATATGTGCTATGATTGCATCATTGATTATCCCTTTAATAAGTTTGGCCACAACTGAGGCCAGGCTAATAGGTCAATAGTTCTCAGGCTGGGTTCTAGATCCTTTCTTGAATACTGAAGTAATTATGGCTGTCTGCCAATCTGCAGGTAAGCTACTACTCTGAAGAGGCAGCTTGAATAGCAAACAGAGTGGCTTACCTACTATATCTGCAAGTTCTTTAAGGAGCCTGGGATGCATACCATGGACCTTTAGCTTTGTTGGGGTCTAGTTTACTTAACATTTTCTTAACTTATTTTATTCAATAAAGGAGGAAGCCATAGGCTTGTTGCAAAACAAAACACAAGAAATGACAGCTCAAACAGCAGCACTGCAAAAAAACATCAGTAAAAAAAACAACTATACAACAACTATATTACAGAAACTGTTTTTCATAGAACTCAGTTACAACAAGAGCACTCTTAAATGTTTGCACTGGTTGCACAGAAACTACAGTATCAGGTAGACTATTCCAAAGTTTTGTTGCTCAGTTAACAAAGCTACATTGACTTATTTTCTTGTGCACTTGCAGCTGATACAGTTTCAGTGGCTGAGTATTGACTAAGTTTGAAGAAATCAGCCCAGTCCACATTATTGACACCCTTCATAATATGGAACGTATTGATCAGGTCAATCCTATCCTGTCAAAACTCCAGAGAAGGAAGTCCTAAACACTCCAGTTGATGCTGATATGGTAAATGGCTTAAATATGGCACAAACTTTGATGCCCAATGTTGAACCTTTTCAATTTGCTGCAAGTCAAATTTCCATGTAGGATAACACACAGAGGAACAATATTCTACCACTGGGCATACTATTGTCTTGTATAGTGTCATAAAAGTGTGAAGGTTAAATTTCATGAAACTTCTCTTAATTCAAAGCAGACTGTAATTAGCATTTTGCAAAATTGTTGACACATGCTTGTGAAACTTCAACTGGTTATCAAAGTGAATACCTAAATCCCTTACTGAATCTGCAGATGAAACAGGTGTATCACCAAGAAAATAATGATAAGTTGAGCTTTTTGAAAAGTAATGGAGTACAAAACATTTTTGATGGTTTACAAACATGGAGTTCAATTTACGCCAATCATTCAGGACATTCAGATCCTCTTGAGTAAGGCTGATGTCTACCAGGGAGGTAACACTTTTATACAGTTTTATATATATTGTCTGCAAACAGTTTGACAGTGGAGTGACAAAATACTTCAGGCAAATCATTGACAAACAAACAAAATGCACTACACTTGAAACTGCACTACAAACTATAACTTGCTGGGAATGGCCTGATAAGTAATCTGTAAAGTTCTACTGCCTAGCTTATACTTTTCACATTTTTCAAGCAACAAACTAACTAAAATTTTGTCAACTGCTTTACTGAAGTCAATGTACAAGCAATCAAACTTCAAACCAAAATTAGCCATATTTTGGAAATCTTTTACAACTTCTAGCAACTGTATATTACATGACCTTTTTTTCTGAAACCATGTTGTGAAACATGCCATAATTTATTTTGCTTGAAATAATCCTGTATCTGACAAGAACTCTTAAAAAAACTGAGGTGTTAGAAATTGGATAATAATTTCCAAATTGGGATTTAGTTCCTCCTTTATGAAGTGGCTTTATGACTGCTTTTTTCCATGCTAAGGGGCATTTACCACTTAATAGACAATGGTTAAACAAAAACATAAGAGGTTCAGCTAAACACATGGCTGTCTTCTGAAGAAAAGCATTAGAAATACCATCTATATCTTAAGCTTTATTAACAGAAAGGTCATGGAGAATTTTTAAAACCTGCTCCAAAGAAATATCATTCATCAAAGGGCACTTTGTCTGCTGTAATAGATTTGGTAAAATGGGGTGGACCACATGCATGGACATTGTTTGGATTTACAAAAACTGATGTAAACACTTGTTTAAACTTATCAGCCTTTTTCTGATCATTGTTCATTAATTCACTAGTAGCTGGGTCATCAAAAATGCACAAATCAGTCTTATTTCTATTAACATGCTTCCAAAACTTCTTTGGACACCCTCCAATGTTAATAATGATTGACAATTCAAGTAATTCCTGTTTAATGCATAGAGATTGAGTGGTCTGATTCCAAGCCCTTTTATATACACACCAAATAGCATCAAGTACAAATTTTGGCAGTCATCTTCTTTTTCTTGAACCTTCTTTTATGTAATAACATGGAATGAACCTATCACATGCATCTTTTATAACCTCTTGGATGAACTCAAAAGCAACATCCATATCTTCATTCCTAGACTGAAGCTCCTCAACAATAGAAATGGAACGGATAAGTCTTGAATTTCATTATAACAACCCTTGCCTAAAATCTTGTCCTTTGTCACAATTCTTCTTAATTCCTATTTGTTTGAAAGATGTGAGGGTTTTTGTTTTACATAATTTTGCTCAATTGGATACTGGCTTTTTACCCTAATCCACAAGCATTGATTTGTCACAACTAAGTTGGACAATAAATTCAAAACAATTTCTCCATCTGCCATGCTTCTTCTGTTAGCTTTGATATTTTTCAACATATAGATAAAACAGCAGTTTTAAACAGCCAAACAGAATAAGAAGAAAACATGGCAGATTTGTTTTGAATTTTTTTTTTATTCAACTGAATCTTGACAAATCAATGTTGGTGAATTATACAACTTTTACAAAATGGATTTGTAATGAAATAGTAAGTCTGAAACAAATATTTATAACCCATTTTTAAATCAAAGAAACAGAGTAAAAACCAGTATCCAATTGAGAAAAATTATGTAAAAACCATAACCCTCACACCATGTTACTACAGATGAATTGAGAAGAATTGTATATATCAATGAATAGCTAAAGATCTAAGCTATTCATCAATATGGTTATATTAAAATTATTTGCAATTAAACACTTGAAATGATTAGTCTATTGACTTACCTAGGACCTCATCTTGGAAATACCAATTATCCTATTTTGATGTATATATCCTTTCAGTGTTACAGTTTTATTCACATATTAACAGAAAGCAGACTTTCTTCTGATTCTAAAAATTTAACTTTTATTAGTTGATATTTATTTTAAAAATTACAAATATTAAATATAATTTTTTCTTTCCAACTGCTTGTCAAAACAGTTGCCATATTTCTAATTTATATTGATACATTATTGGTGAAAATTTCACCAAGAAGGTGGGGCTCTTGTTACTACCCTCACATTGCATCATGCTATAGTAAAAAAGGGGTGGTCCAAAAAGCCTATCTCTATTTTTCTGGAATGCCAAAGAAAAGTGGTCTTTTATTCTAGAGAATGGAATTATTATTTGCAAGGGTCCTAAAAGGGCTTAAAATTGAATTTAATAGAAAATCAATTATTATATTCAGAAAGAGTATAAAAAAACTGCATCTAATGGTATGTCCACTTTATTTGTAGGTCAATAATATGAACTGCTTAATATTTACTGCAAATCTATCTACTTAGCCTAGGGTCACCAAATATTTGGTACAAAAGGCATCATACACAGAGATCCTTCTCTCTTTGCCAATCTGGTATTTATGCACAATTGGTGCTCTTCAGAAGAAAATATGCTAGGAAAACAATTTTTACTTCATAATATATGGAAAAATTTCAGTTGCCACATTTTGAAGCCACTTTCACTAGCCTAAACTTTAGCTTCCAAATGTACAAATAGCCTATATTGCCTAGGCCTAGCCTAACCAAAAATATTCATTTTTTATATATTTTTTCATTTCTTGATTTTTTCAGTGTTGATTCAAATCATATTATTAGTAGCCTAGCCTAGAAGTAATATTTAGGTAAAAAACAGTATCCATTGAGCAAATTATGTAAACTAAACCCTTACATCTTGTTACAAGAGGATTGAGAAGGATTGGGTATATTAATGAATAGCTAAAAGTCTAAGCTATGCATCAATAGGGTTATTATTCAAATTATTTAAGATCAACCCATTGAAACTATTAGTTTATTGACTTACCTGCAGGGACCTCTTTTGGAATACCATTATCCTATTTGATATATATCCTTTTAGTGTTTCAGTTTTATTCATATATTACAGAAAGCTGATTTCTTCTGATTCTAGAAATGTAACTTTTATGCTGATATTTTTCTATAATCACAATATTAAATATAAATTTTCTTTTCAATGCTTTTCAAAACGAGACCACATTTCAATTTATGCTGACAATCATTGTGAAATTTGCCGTAGGCAGGTTCTTGTACTGCCCCACTTGCTTCTGTTGTAGTAAAAGGGTGTGTCCAAAACCATTGCTATTTTTCCGGAATGCCAAGAAAGGCTTTCCCAAAAGAGGTCTTTTACCTACCAAATCATGTTATTGAGTTATGACTAAAGTGAATATACCACTTGGATGCCTTTTTATGCTCTTTACAAATATAATAATCACTTTTGTCAGAAATGAATTTTAGCCCCCACATATAGCCTACCAATTCAGGGTATAGCTATTTGCACATTAGGGGGGTGGGGGAAAAGTTTAAACTTACCTCTCATTTACATCAGAAATAAAATTATCCTCACCCCCCCCCCCTAATGTGCAAATACATACCCTGAATTGGTATATATAGGGGTGGGGGCTAAAATTTATTTCAACAAAAATGATTATTATATTTGTACAAAGCTAAATTACGCATCAATGGTTTATATGATTTGGTAATACTTACCACTAGAACAAGAATTCTAGCTTTATATCTGGTAAGATACCAGTAGTTGGCCCCCTGCCTATTCTCGACAGAATCTTTTAGTATAGGCTATTAATAACCATTTAAATGAGCGGTTTGTATGTCGGAGTTTAGCAGAATTGTCACTTGTTAGTAAATTCAAAATAGGAGCCTGTACATTTGAACTATTTGAATTAGTAACCTACTTGTTCAAAAATTCTTCAGAAATTTTTTGATACAAAAATTAAGTTTCTAGGTGGTATAATACAGTATTAAAGTAGTTTAAATGTCAAAAAGTTTTCAAAGTGATTAAAGTGTCCGAGTACTGGGTGTCTTACCCTACACATTAAGGGGGAAGGGGTTGAAGTATAGGCCTAGGCTAGTGGAAGCAGCTTCAAATTTGCTAACTACAATTTTTCTGCATAGCCTACTGTGAAATAGGAATTGTTTTCTTACAATTTCTACTTCTTAAGAGAAATTGTATATTAATATCAATGAAATGTAGATCACCTCTGGGAAGGACTAGACTAGCTTATCAGACAAAGAAGTGGCATAGTAGACAAAACTTACAGAGTCTTCACTTTGTTCTGAATCTGACACTTCTCCCTCTTCTTGGTCTGCACTTTCAGAATGAATTCTTTTCCTTTTGTTAGTTTCTCTTTCAGTTTCTGATTCACTCTCAGAACTGCTTTTGTCACTGGATAACTTTTTCTTTTTTCTGGACAAGGTAAGCAGTCCAGAGTCCAAGTCTGAATCAGACTCTTCTCCTTCTGATGCTTCAGAATCTGTGTAAACCTTAGCTTTCCGCTTCATTTCTAGATAGAAGTTGTTTAATCACTTAACAATAAATAATCATAAAACTTCACTTTATAGTTCTGTTTTTCTTTCAAAACGTTGGTGGCTCTAAAATTTCATCACTTTCATGAGTCCTCTGTCTGATCAACCAAACATGGAGCCAAAACATCGCCAAACGAATTATAGCCATACACGTATTATTAAATTAGTGCCTTGTTTGCCTCTCATTCCAGGCAATCTAAAGGTCCTATGTCAATTTTAATTCTTGGTCAACCTGCCTGAGACTAGGCTACGCAGTGTGCCTCTCCAAAAACTAACGAACAAGTATTTGTCCAAAAAGAGAGTTATACTTACTCCCGCCATTTACCCGTGCAGCCATTTAAACATTTGCCTCTCAATTATTTGGACCTATTTGTCTTGGCCTTTTTCTTTCTACAATTAGCCATGCCATGATGCACAATACTGCAAAATACTTGATTTTCAATTACTCTAGAGAATGAAATTATTATTTTCAAGGGTCCTAAGAGGGCTTAGAATTAAATTTAATAGACCCGTGCAGCCATTTAAACATTTGCCTCTCAATTATTTGGACTATCTGTCTTGGTTTTTTCTTTCTACAATTAGCCATGTCTTGATACACACTTGCAAAATACTTGATTTTTAATTCAACACCCGCCATTTACCCGTGCAGCCATTTAATATTTGCTTCTCAATTACTTGGACTATCTGTCTTGTTTTTTTTCTTTCTACAATTAGTCATGTCTTGATGCAAAATACTGCAAAATGCTTGATTTTCAATTCAACTCCCGCCATTTACCCGTGCAGCCATTAAACATTTGCTTCTCAATTATTTGGACTATCTGTCTTGGTTTTTTCTTTCTACAATTAGCCATGTCTTGATGCACACTACTGCAAAATACTTGATTTTCAATTCAACTCCCGCTATTTACCCGTGCAGCCATTAAACATTTGCTTCTCAATTACTTGGACTATCTGTCTTGGTTTTTTTCTTTCTACAATTAGCCATGTCTTGATGCACACTACTGCAAAATACTTGATTTTCAATTCAACTCCCGCCATTTACCTGTGCAGCCATTAAACATTTGCTTCTCAATTACTTGGACTATCTGTCTTGTTTTTTTTCTTTCTACAATTAGCCATGTCTTGATGCACACTACTGCAAAATACTTGATTTTCAATTCAACTCCCGCCATTTACCCGTGCAGCCATTAAACATTTGCTTCTCAATTACTTGGACTATCTGTCTTGTTTTTTTCTTTCTACAATTAGCCATGTCTTGATGCACACTACTGCAAAATACTTGATTTTCATCAACCGCCATTTACCAGTCAGCATAACATTGCTTCTCAATTATTTGGACTATCTGTCTAGTTTTTTTTCTACAATTAGCCATGTCTTGATGCACACTACTGCAAAATACTTGATTTTCAATTCAACTCCCGCCATTTACCCGTGCAGCCATTAAACATTTGCTTCTCAATTACTTGGACTATCTGTCTTGTTTTTTTTTTCTACAATTAGCCATGTCTTGATGCACACTACTGCAAAATACTTGATTTTCGATTCAACTCCCGCCATTTACCCGTGCAGCCATTAAACATTTGCTTCTCAATTATTTGGACTATCTGTCTTGGTTTTTTCTTTCTACAATTAGCCATGTCTTGATGCACACTACTGCAAAATACTTGATTTTCAATTCAACTCCCGCCATTTACCCGTGCAGCCATTAAACATTTGCTTCTCAATTACTTGGACTATCTGTCTTGGTTTTTTTCTTTCTACAATTAGCCATGTCTTGATGCACACTACTGCAAAATACTTGATTTTCAATTCAACTCTTGATTTTGAAAATCAATTACTTGATTTTCAATCCAACTCCCACCATTTACCCGTGCAGCCATTAAAGCTTTGCTTCTCAATTATTTGGACTATCTGTCTTGGTTTTTTCTTTCTACAATTAGCCATGTCTTGATGCACGCTACTGCAAAATACTTGATTTTTAATTCAACTCCCGCCATTTACCCGTGCAGCCATTAAACATTTGCCTCTCAACTATTTGGACTATCTGTCTTGGTTTTTTCTTTCTACAATTAGCCATGTCTTGATGCACACTACTGCAAAATACTTGATTTTCAATTCAACTCCCGCCATTTACTCGTGCAGCCATTAAACATTTGCTTCCAATTACTTGGACTATCTGTCTTGGTTTTTTTCTTTCTACAATTAGCCATGTCTTGATGCACACTACTGCAAAATACTTGATTTTCAATTCAACTCCCGCCATTTACCCGTGCAGCCATTAAACATTTGCCTCTCAATTATTTGGACTATCTGTCATGTTTTGTTTCTTTCTACAATTAGCCATGTCTTGATGCACACTACTGCAAAATACTTGATTTTCAGTTCAACTCCCGCCATTTACCCGTACAGCTATTAAACATTTGCTTCTCAATTACTTGGACTATCTGTCTTGGTTTTTTCTTTTTACAATTAGCCATGTCTTGATGCACACTACTTCAAAATACTTATTTTTCAATTCAAAATCAATGGTCCGAGTCCGTTGATTTTGAATTGAAAATCAAGTATTTTGGCAGTATTATTACGTATATGGGGGGGGGGTAGCTCCCTCTTCAATACTTCACTAATTACGCTAGAGTTTGACGTGTTGTCCTAATTCTTTAAAAACTACTACTATAACACAACGGCCATTTAATTAGAATGATAACCCTGTTCAAAAGTTCTTCAAAAGTCAAAATTTAGCGTAAAGAGTAGACGTGAGGTATTGAAGCAGGAGCGACTCCACACATATAAGTAATGATTTCTGTTCGTTTTAAGTTTTGATATTGCTTCTTACTTTCAGTTAAAAACGTTTCTTTGATTTAATTATATAGCAAAGATACATAATAATAAGGTCAATGTATAGCAAAATAAAAGCGATTTACCAGAAGAAAAGAACATGCAGACTATCCCTCCTCCTTTTGTGAATGAAGGTTTACCATTCCCACGAAACAGAATTATTAAAACCTGTGTATTTCCTTTAGCCTATTAAAATTACTGCTATCACCAATGCGGTTTTCAAAGAAGATTATCACCACAGCCTCTGCCATGTCTACGTACTTTGCCACCAAAGACTGCTTCCGACACGCTCAGGTTTAGCAAGCGGTTTTATAGGAGGTCTGGAATCTATTTAAAATTATAAATATATGATTATAGCTACCGCCGTATGATTGCCAACTGTCGCACTTTTTCGGTAATTGTCGCAATGAAGTAGGCACAATACAGAAAACCACACTTTTCAATCCAAGGTCCAGAAATGTCACATAAAAATGAAACAGCCATTTATTGTTTTTCGATTTTTCACTTGAAAAGCAATTTCAGCATATGAAAATTGCCAGCAAAAACCTTTTTGTATCTTATTTTACTATTTGTATTGTGGCTAGAGTAAAATTTCATCTCTTCTTTGGTGATGGTATGCATGTTGATCAGGATGTAAGAAGAAAAGAACATGAAAATTTGAAGAATTTATATTGGAAGTGCAGTGAATTCAATTCAATTTAATCTTCCATTAGCATGGAAGAAGCATTGTCTGAAATTATTAATATGCTTGGATTTTTTAGTTTAGCTCTGCTCCAAAATGAGTAATAAAATTGACAGCGATGAATGCTGGAATTTGTTTGTTGATGCGTTTCCGAAGCAAACAAAGACAAGGTTCAAACTAAGATTTATCACCAGTGGTGTTTACTTTCGGGAAAAAGAAATAAACAAATATGGAAATGACAAACGGGTCTATGGCCAATATGAAGGAAAAGAAGAGATCAACAATAAAGTAAATATTTCGCCCAAATATAAGAAGGTGTCTTCAGTGCAGAGCAAAAAAAAAACGAGAGAGAGAGAAAAAACAGCAACAACTAGATTATAAAACTAAAATATTTAAATAAAATCATATAAAACTGAAACAGCCTAACTAATGTATATACAATTAATACTCACATAAAGAATTATTAATTATGTCCATGAAACCAAAAAAGTTATTCAGTAAGTCAAAGTATCAAAAGTTAGTTACTTTTGTGGTTTTAGTTTTATAATTATTTTCATTTACATAATTTTAGTTCTAGATTCTTGTTGTTCTTTTTTTCTCTCTCTGTTGTTTTATTCTATGCTGTAGACACCTTGCTGTATACGAGCGAAATATTCATTTGATTGTTGTTTTCTTCTTTTCTTTCATACTGACCGTAGACCCATTTATTGCTTCCAGATTTATTTCTTTGTTTTGTCATGTTCGGCTTTAGATCTTTTATAGTAAAAACAAGACAAAGCGCATTTCTTGCTCTTGAGAAGGATTCTCAAAAGCCTCCATAGTCTACTGGTCATCAGTGAGAAAGTACAATGGCAAGATTTTCACAGATGTTAGTGATTTTATATTGTATTTATATGGGCTGCCATGTTGAAGTGAAAGTGCAGGGTTAAAGTTTTCTGAACTTAATAAGCTCAAAACTAAGATCTAAAACCGACTTCTAACCGTAAGCGTAGCTGATATTATAAATGGTAAGCAGTATATGTGGAGAAAGAGCGATAGGAATCATTCTTTTACATAGAACGTGTCGTCAGACTTTTAAGAAAAGAAACGGCACTGTTGTTGAACAAAGGAGAAAGAATTTACTTTTTGATTAGCCCAAGTCATTGTAAGCAATTTCACAGGTGTAATATCCTTAGTTATATGTATCACAGAAATGGTTGAGGTTGAGCCAAATTGTGTCTTTGCCACATCTATGATTAAAGTAGAATAGCAATCAATCAAATCTTGAAAGTGTTTCAGACCAGTTTTTGCCAAGTGAAACATTAACGAGGTAACGTTAATGTTTTGTAAGAACTAACATGATTATAGTTTTGCCTACTCGTCGTTGTTTCGTGATGACTGATTTTCCTGAATAGCAACCGGACGTGAGTTTTTGCTTTCTGCACAAAACACGGCCAAGGAAGCAATAAGTATGTGCAAAAAGGATAAGGAGAATCTGAAAAGAGTTTAAATTGTCTGAAGTTGAATCTGAAGTTGCGCCAGCCCCTGTAGGATTCGAGAGTATGGCTTATCAGCCAAGAAGGAAAAGAAAGCAAAAGCGCCAAAACTTGCTAAAACTACAAAAATTAAAAAGGAGAAAAAACCCAATGTGAAGCCAAATGTGAAAAACTGTTTGATTGCGAAGCCTGTCAAGGCCAATAAAACTAAGGCTGCAAAGCCTGCCCTGACCAAGCTAAGAAAACCTCAGTCAAGAAAACAGCCAAACCTGCTGCAGTTGGACGGTCAACTTGAGCCGAAATGGCTATTAGACCCACAGATGGTAGCAAGAAACCTGAAAAGATTTTTAAGAAACCAACTGTTGCTCAAAAAGCTGCATTGACAAGGAAATCAACACCCAAGAAGGTATTTTCGTTTAAAAAGGCTCCTGACAAGAAAGTTACATCTAAAATGCTAGTAGTAGTTAAGAAAGCAGCTAAAAACAATTTACGTAATAAAACAGACTATGCTACCAAACAGACTTTTTCAGGGAATCAAAGCAAACGTTGAAGCTCGAAACCTTTCTGTTCAGTTGAATAGATTAATTTTAAAGAAAGTAAAATTCTAGATGATAGGTTTTTAATATCTTGGTATTGCGCTGAATAGGCTCATCATACGCATTTCAACTCCTACTCTATAATCTATATTAGAGATGAATTTATAAGAAAAGTACAACAAGTTCATAGCTTATAGGGAGGTTCTGGTTTAAAGGCTATCCTTATGAAAAAAAACCTTTTACATATTTAGATTTCAAGATATAGGCATTTTGGTAAAACTGAATGGCAAAAATGATGATCTTAAATTGCTAAGGTTACTTTACATTTTTTAACCATGCAGCATACCAATCGGAAGCTTGCCAAAAATAAAGAAAAAGCGCAGGTACAGTGGTTCATTTGATATAGACTTATAGATTCGTCCTTCCCAGGCAGTCACATAGTATGGTGTCATTCAATCAATCTGAAGCCCTTAGAAGGGAAACTGGTTAATTTGCATTACGGCCAAGGTAAGATACATTTAAACATATGTTTTTTTGGTCTTCTTTCATAGAAGGACTGCTTGAACGTTGGGCAAAACACCTCCTAGGGCAATGGTAACTCTCGATAGGAGCTTGTTCAACTCTTCGTCGTATTTGATGGTATGCTCAGGGTGACGAAGAATGCTACGGGTCTTTTCGTTGTCTCGTGCAGCATTGTCGGCAAGTTCAGGGACCTCGACAGCAAAATAATCCATCAATGCTGCAAGTTAAACGGGTACCCCTGCCCCAACTTGCTCCCCATAATTGGCCTTTCCCAGAAGATGTTGAGAATTTGATTTCGTCAAATAATCTCCTAGCATGGCTCCAAAGATCTCAAGAAAACCAGTAAAGAAAGCAGGTAGAGCGCAGAAAAAAAAATCAGTAAAACTGATAAGAAAAGGAAACGTAAGAGGAAGGAAAGCTACGTCAATTACATCTACAAACTACTACTACTACTACTAACAACTCACCGCAGCACCAAGCCACCTGAGGCCAACGCAGCTACGCACGCTCCTCCTCCACCCCAATCTAGCAAATGCAATAAACACTTGTGTTTCGATTAAAGCAATAAGAATCATTAATAGTTTTGTCAACGATATCAGAGGCAACGCTGTAGCGTTGCCTATAGTAAAGGCCATACGGCTCCAATGTTTTATTATTATTTATTTTTTTTTTTCTCAGAGGTACTTCATATGGAAGGGGTCGTCGTAGAAGCTTCAAAGGGGGCTCATTCGATTGGAAATCGAGAGTTCTAGTGCCCTTTTTAATAGTCGAAAATGATTGGAGGGCAACAAGCCCCCCCCCCGCCCATCATTCCCCCAAACACATCCAATCAAAATTTTGAGATAGCCATTTTGTTCAGCGTAGTTGATTTCCAGATAGAAAATATATATTTGAGGAGGATACTCCCCCACAACCCTCAGGGCAAGGGTTTTAAGTTATGCCCTGGGGGCATATAAGGTTTTTATAGAAGGCGTTGTCGTAGAAACTTCAAAACAGGCTCATTCAATTGGAAATTAAAGGGTTAGTGCCCTTTTTAATAGTCGAAAGTGATTGGAGGGCAACTAGCCCCCCCCCCCACGCCCATCATTCCCCCAAAAACATTCCAATCAAAATTTTGAGATAGCCGTTTTGTTCAGCGTAGTTGATTTCCAGATAGAAAATATATTTTTTAGGAGGACACTCCCCCACAACCCTCAGGGCAAGGGTTTTTAAGTTATGCCCTGGGGGCATATAAGGTTTTTATAGAAGGCGTTGTCGTAGAAGCTTCAAAACAGGCTCATTCGATTGGAAATAAAGGGATAGTGCCCTTTTTAATAGTCGAAAGTGATTGGAGTGCAACTAGCCCCCCCCCCCCCCCCGACGCCCATCATTTCCCCAAACACATCCAATCAAAATTTTGAGATAGCCATTTGGTTCAGCATAGTTGATTTCCAGATAGAAAATATATTTTTGAGGAGGGCACTCCCCCAAAACCCTCAGGGCAAGGGTTTTAAGTTATGCCCTGGGGGCATATAAGGTTTTTATAGAAGGCGTTGTCGTAGAAACTTCAAAATAGGCTCATTCGATTGGAAATTAAAGGGCTAGTGCCCTTTTTAATAGTCGAAAGTGATTGGAGTGTAACTAACCCCCCTCCCCCCCCACGCCGATCATTTCCACTAACACATCCAATCAAAATTTTGTTCAGCGTAGTTGATTTCCGGATAGAAAATATATTTTTGAGGAGAACAATTCCCCACAACCCTCAGGGCAAGGGTTTTAAGCTATGCCCTGGGGCATATAAGGTTTTTATAGAAGGCGTTGTCGTAGAAACTTCAAAACAGGCTCATTTGATTGGAAATTAAAGGGCTATTGCCTTTTTTAATAGTCGAAAGTGATTGGAGTGTAACTAGCCCCTCCCCCCCCCCCGATGCCCATCATTTCCCCAAACACATCCAATCAAAATTTTGAGATAGCCATTTTGTTCAGCGTAGTTGATTTCCAGATAGAAAATATGTTTTTGAGGAGGACACTCCCCCACAACCTTCAGGGCAAGGGTTGTAAGATATGACCTGGGGGCATATAAGGTTTTTATAGAAGGCGGTGTCGTAGAAACTTCAAAAAAGGCTCATTCGATTGGAAATTCAAAGGGATAGTGCCCTTTTTAATAGTTGAAAGTGATTGGAGGGCAACTAGCCCCCCCCCACGCCCATCATTCCCCCAAACACATCCAATCAAAATTTTGAGATAGCCATTTCGTTCAGCATAGTTGATTTCCAGATAGAAAATATATTTTTGAGGAGGACAATCCTCCACAACCCTCAGGGCAAGGGTTTTAAGTTATGCCCTGGGGGCATATAAGGTTTTTATAGAAGGCGGTGTCGCAGAAACTTCAAAAAAGGCTCATTCGATTGGAAATTCTAAGGGCTAGTGCCCTTTTTAATAGTCGAAAGTGATTTGAGGGCAACTAACCCCCTCTCACGCCCACCTTTTCCCCAAACACATCCAATCAAAATTTTGAGACAGCCATTTTATTAAACGTAGTTTTAAGTTCTGGAAATTAGGTCTTTGAGGATGACAACTCCCCCACAGCCCTCAGGGCAATAGTTGTAATTTAAGGATTCGCCGAATCCTTCCCATTATTTCGTATGGAAGGGATGCTTGTATAAACTTTGGAGAGGTCTCACTTGACTGAAAATTGAAAGTTCTTGTTCACTTTTTAAGAGTCAAAAGAGATTGGAGGGTGACTAGCCCCCTCCCACTTCCTCCACGCCCTAAATGCATCAGATAAAAATTTTGAGATAGACATTTTGTGAAAATAGTTCAAAGTTCTGATAGCAAAAAACTCCGGTGTCGACACAGCCCACCAGGGCCCGGGGGTAGGCGTTGTAAGTTATGCCCTGGGGCATAACTTATCAAAGGGGGTTTATAACTTATGGGAAGGGGTTTTGTATGGGAAGAACACATAGGAAATCTATTATAACTATCCAATTATAAGGTTAAAATACATACTCTGAGATAGATGTAAAATTGCTTTGGCACACAAAATCCTATTAAGGTCAATTCCAAACAGTCGTGATCCCTTTGTGTCAGCAAGTGAAGTGGTCTAAACCCCCCTTATTGGAGCTATTTTTTTAATCCATTCATTGTTGTCAATCGCTGTCCACAAGTTATGCAAGCTGTCTATTGTTCATATATAAGGCTTTTATCAAAGAGGTAATCGTATAGACTTTGAAAAAAGCCTCATTCGATTTAAATTGAAAGTTCTAGATCCGTTTTTTAAAGTCAAGAATAATCGGACAGTAAGCACCCCCCCCATGCCATAAAAACTTGAAACTTTTTGCAATCAAAAACGAACAAAAACTAATTAAAAAAAAACTTTCCGAAAAATAAGTTTTTCAAAGAAAAGTAAAGGCCATTTTAAACTTAAGCTCAGGAGATACAAATACCTGTTAAAATTCAAACTCAAGACGACCAGAAATTATTATTAAAGAATAAATGAAACCCAAAACGAACACAATCATAGCAAAAAACATACAACAAGTAATAATATAAATGACTAAATAGATCTTAAAGCGAGTAATGCTTAGATTGAATATGAAAATCAAGCTTAAAACGAAAACAAATATTTTGCTATTAAAGTATAAATGAAACTTAAAACGAACAGAAATTAAATAACAATCAATGCGAAAAAACATACAATATATATTAATGTAAATGAATAAATAAATCTTAAAACGAGTGAAACTTAAATTGAATATGCAAATCAAGTTTGAATCGAATAAAAATAACTACAAACAAGAGTTTGGGTATCGCCTCACTGCAGAAGCCTAAAACCTACTGCGTCATTGGCGCTTTACTGAAAACGAATTATATTACAAATGTTTTCTTTTGTTCTTAATATTGAAAATAAACATTAAAATTACAATGAAATTTTGAACTGATGAGCTTTCAGCAATTAATATCATTATACATCAAATATTCAGTTTAATTTATTAGTTCTTTCCAAGATTTTTTAAGACAAATATAGTTTCGCTACAAACAAAATTTGGATACTGCCCCCTTCTTTAACTGTAAAAACCTAAAGCCTTCTGCGTCATTGGTGCTTCACTGAAAACGAATCACTCGTATATTACAAATTTATTACTTTCCAGTTCTTACAGCATTGAAAATAAAAATAAAATTACAGTGAAAAAAAAATCTTGAACTCATGGATCTTTCAACAATTAATATCATTATATATCTAATATTCAATTTGATTTTGTTTATACTTTCCAAGACTGTTCAAGACTCATATAGTTTTGCCATTTCTTTTAACTCTGACATTTTTTTCTAACTAATCGTGTTGGTTTGTTATGAAAACATTCTATGGCTTCTAGGCATTTCTATTTGAGCGGAAAACTGCACCTCAAACTTTGTGGAACATGCATTTTCTTGCATGAAACACCAAAATATAATAAAATGTCAAGTTTCGGAGTGTTCCACCACTCGCAAGCAAGTGCCATTGGTATTTTTGAATCCGCATGGTCAATTTAGGGGGTGGAGGGTAGGCTAATTCTCGTAGCAGCCCCATTCCGTCGTGGTATGATTCGCACTTTCAACACCTGGCGTCCGGACTATCATATAATCTACCAAGCATACAACTACCCCAAATCAGTATCAATAAATAAATGAAACCCAAAACGAACAAATATTAAAATAAACATTAGAGTCAAACTCAAAACGAGCATAAACTAATATGAGTAGGGTTCAAAACCCCTATGCTTTCTAAAAGCCAGAATATAATTTGTACTTTACTGAACAAAAATTCAAATGAGTTTACTGAAAAAAAATGTGCATTGTCAATTTAATCTACACATGCTGATATTTATTCCCTAAAATCTTAATTAATGAAAGAATTGTTTTCAGTAAAGCGCCAATGACGCAGTAGGTTTTAGGCTTCTGCAGTGAGGCGATACCAAAACTCTTGTTTGTAGTTATTTTTATTCGATTCAAACTTGATTTGCATATTAAATTTAAGTTTCACTTGTTTTAAGATTTATTTATTCATTTACATTAATATATATCGTATGTTTGTTCGCATTGATTCTTATTTAATTTCTGTTCGTTTTATGTTTCATTTATACTTTAATAGCAAAATATTTGTTTTCGTTTTAAGCTTGATTTTCATATTCAATCGAAGCATTACTCGCTTTAAGATCTATTTATTCATTTATATTATTACTTGTTGTATGTTTTTTGCTATGATTGTGTTCGTTTTGGGTTTAATTTATTCTTTAATAATAATTTCTGGTCGTTTTGAGTTTGAATTTTAACAGGTATTTCTATCTCCTGAGCTTAAGTTTAAAATGGCCTTTACTTTTTTTTGAAAAACTTATTTTTCGGAAAGTTTAAAGATCCAAATTGAAACAAAACGAATGCAAGGAATCGCCATTCAACCCATGCAATATACTACTATTGTAGATTAATTATCAGCGCCTTACTAACGGACAAAGTTAAAACTAATACTTTGCATGCAGGTGCCCCAGTTTCTGATTTGATACATGATCATTGTTGTTCGTTATAACTTTGCTCTTTACTATTGTTAAAGAAACGTAGTGTTTTTCTTGTTAATTTTTGTACTTTTGTAATTTCCAACAGATTAATGTACATGGTTGCTTACGAACTCTTTTTATGCGGAGTTTGAATTATAAAAACTTATTTTCTTCGTAGCTTGTACAATTTTGTTGAAAAATACAGTAGAAAGTCATACTAAGAGCTATTTTTGTGAGCTTTTACTAGAGAGGGCCCATTTTTTTGAGCCAAGACTAGGTGTCCGTTGTTGAAAGGCAAAGCAAAGAAACTTTCGTATTCTGTAAAATTGTGGTGCCAAACACAGTGAAAAGTCATATTAAGAGCTATTTTTGTGACCTTTTCATTGAGAAAGCACGATCTTTGAGCCAATACTAGTTTTCTTTGATTGAAAGGGACATATTTAAATTATACAAACATATTTTCTTTGTAAGTTCCACAAATTTGTCACAAGACAGTAAAAAGTCTTATTTAGAGATATTTTTGTTAGCTTTTCACGGAGAAGGTCCATTTCTTAGAACCAAGACTAGGCCTCCCCGATCGAAACCCACACAGTTCAATCATATAAATGTATTTTTTTTCTTTATCTAATTTCGTGGCAAAACACACTGAGAAATCACATTAAGAGCTATTTTTGTGATATTTTCTTGGAGTAACCCTTTTTTGAGCCAAGACTAGGGGTCCCTGAATAAAAGGCACACATTTCAGTCATAAGATTAATAGAAGAACATCGACAAGTGGGTAAAACTGGCATGTGACCAAGACGGAATGAGAAACCCGAAAAGCCTCGATTCATCCTGAAACTCCAAGGAGTTTCTTGCTCTCAGGCTCTAAACTCGCTTAATAGTTCAGGAAAGGAACGGTTTGACCGGGAACAAATTGCAAGAGAAAATATTTTTTGACTACCTGACTCAAAAAAATATGTTAATTCCAAATATACAAAGTTGGCTCATCTATCTGTTTCACAAATATGTTTTTTTTAGGTTGAGGTTGATTTTGAGGGGGTGAATTTCGTGTTTCATATATAGGCGTACAACAGCAAGATTGATGTCGAGAATAGTGTAATAGGTCACGGTGATTAAGAAAATCACTTTTATTTGAACGTAAAATTAAAACTTAGGTTTTCTGAAGTTGAGAATGATTTTAAGAAGGTGGAATTTGTGCTTCCATGTAAAGGCGTACTACAGCAAAATTTGTGTCTAGAATAGGGTATTAGATCACGGTGAATATGAAAATCACCTTTATATGAACATAAAACTAAAAATTAGTCTTTTTGAGGTTGAGGTTGATTTGAAGAGGTGAATTTGTTTTCACGTAAAAAGGCGTACAGTAACAAACTTCATGTCTAGAATAAGGTACTAGACCACGTTGATTATGAAAATCACCTTTATTTGAACATAAAATTAAAACTTTCATTTAAATATTCCATTGCTGTTAAACCACGCTTAATCTAAAAAAAAACCGGTCTTAAAATGTAGAATGACATCTATCACCCAGTTCGATGTTTTAACTAACGATTAAAACATTTTCGACTTTTTAAGTTACATAATGTACAAATGTGATAAAAAATCGAAATATCATTATTCCTAGATCTTCGTTATCTTCCGGATCATCAGCTCCGAGAAACTCAGTTGTAACACAGTTAGCACAACTCGTTCCCTTGCAAGTTTTACAGGCCCAGGTGCATTTCATGCCATTTCTTTTGAGCAATGTATATTTGAGCAGTCGGTTTGGTGGTTACAGTGAAAAACTGCAAGGAGAGAGTTGGGGGTAGCTGTGACTTCACCAAAAATTGGGCAATATAGTCCATCCTGAATTACCCAACCAAACTGGGTAGGGTCGATATTATATCCCAGGGTTTTTTATGATCTAACTTGCAAATAAACTCGAAGTGAGTGGAAGCCGCAAGCATCACTGGTGGGAGAGAGAACTTTAGACTCAACATACGAAGCAGATCATTGCTTTCTCCCCAGCTGTTGAAATCTCGTGCTTGGTGGATAGTGGATCTATAAAAAATTTAGCGGATTCGTAAAACTTATTGTTTTTATCAGAAGCTGTAGTCCCGCTAACTTCCCAATGCCATAGATACAAGAAATTGAATCGCACCTAAGGAAGGCATGGACATACAGGATTGTGCTACATATACGAAATTCAAGTTTGAGTTTCGTTGCATTTATATCCCAAATTCTATTCTTTGAGGTTCAAGCTCCAGGCTCAGAGTAAAAGTAAATCGCTTGGCTACCTGTCTGTTTGTGATAACACAG
>CM051257.1:60784754-60884754 GCA_027921565.1 Artemia sinica | reverse complement strand
ATAAAAAAAAAAGTTTTTTAACTGAAAGTAAGGAGCGACATTAAAACTTAAAACGAACAGAAATTATTCCGTATATGAAAGGGGCTGTCCCCTCCTCAACGCCTCGCTCTTTACGCTAAAGTTTTTTATTGTTTAAAAAAATAGAGTTGTGAGAAAGTCAAACTTTAGCGTAAAGAGCGAGGAGTTGAGGAGGGGACAACCCCTTTCATATACGGAATAATTTCTATTCGTTTTAAGTTTTAATGTCGCTCCTTACTTTCAGTTAAAAAAAACTTGTTTTTTTTATTTAATTTTTGAATATTTTTGAATAAATGCAAATTTTGATCTTGGCTCACCGTACATGAATAATTAAAACAAAATTTTCATATTAATTTACTTTTATTTGGTTAAATGGCTTTCTCGAAACTTGTTTCATTTTATTTACGAACGTTTTTATTAGTAATAAATATGCGTAACTTACGAATTAACTTACGTAACGAACTTCTATATTCATATATTTTTAATACGTATATTAGGGGGTTCACCCCCTAGTCAGTACCTTGCTCTTTAAGCGAAAGTTCGAATTTTGTTCCAATTCTTTAAAAATGACCGCTTAATCACAAAGGATAAATAGATAAATTGGATAAAAATCCAATCCTTAATCACAAAGGATAAATTAATTAGAATAAATAGCTCTTATGAAAGTACTAAAAAATCTTTGGCTTAAAGAGTGAGGTATTGACTAGGGGGTGAACCCAATCATATATGTAATATTTTCGGTTCGTTTAAAGTTTTGATGTTGCTGCTGTTGCAGTTGAAGAACTTGTTTTTTTATATTTAATTTCTGATCTTTTTTAAATAATGCCGGGAAGTCCGGCGTCCCCTTCATAGCAATGTTCCTTCCCTCATGAAAACTTCCTTCATGGAAAGATCCTCCCACATAACCCCCGACCCCCCCCCCCCCTACCAGGAAAAATCTCCCCTGAAAACGTCTGTCCTGTATACTCCCCAATAACCAATACTATATGTTAACATTGGGTAAAGTTCATAACTTTCAGCCCTCCTCCCGGGAACTTCGGGGGATTAAGTCATCCTAAAAGACATACTTATAATATTTTCGAACATGCTGAACAAAATGGCTATCTCAAAATTTTGATCAGGTGACTTTGGGAAAAAATGAGCGTGGGAGGGGTCCTAGTTGCCCTCCATTTTTTTGGTCACTTAAAAAGGGCACTAGAACTTTTAATTTCCATTCCCTTGAGCCCTCCCACAATATTCTAGGACCACTAGGTCGATACGATCACCCCTGGGGAAAAAAAACAAAAAAAAACTAATAAACAAGTATTATCTATTCTATATATTGAAAAGGGACAAGAAACGGGACAAGAAAAACCCATGGCTGAGACACTACACTTAGACATGAATATTTTAAAAAGCTGGCACGCTATAATGCATGTTATGAAACAATAGTCAAGGTTCTATTGCACAAGGAATGTGCGTCGTATGTTCACGTGGACATTTTTTTTAAAAAAGCTGGCAACGTTTTTGTTATTGATATGAATTGCACAAGAATGTCCCGTTTGACGTAGACATTTTTTAGGAGCCAATCAGAGACAATTTTTTTTGGCAATTGGCATTATTGTCTGATAACAGGTACCATTCATTGCGATCATAGGTCTAAAAACAGAGCTAGATGGGATTTGCGAATTTGATCCTATTAAGGTGGAGAATAAAAGAAGAAAAGGGTTTAGCATTTGCGAATACTTCGATGTGTACTGTATAATACATAAGTGGTGTTTGAACAGCGTTGTCAATTTAAAATAGTTTAACGTTATACTATACGAAGAAGTTGATACTAAGAAGGATGTAGATGCCAAGAAAAGAATTGTAATAACGGATAGCTTTACTTCTTCGATGTGTTCCGTATAATACATAAGTGGTGGGGTGATGGCAGAGAGTAAAGTTTACTGAATTTCTTAATTTATATCCAAATAAAATCATTTTACCAGTAAATTCAAATAAGGGGGCATAGCCCTCCTCCCCTCTATCAATACAAATCCTATAATATGATGAGTATACTCCCTAGAAAACATAAAGTATGCTCTTTTTTCTATTATGTAAATAAAAACCCTCCCCCACTGCTCTGTTTACGAGCTTAATTCTGTAGTTTTAGTTATTCCCTTCAAAAATGTCAGTTTCCTCATTCATTCTAATTAAAATGCGTTTTCTTTATCTGTTTAAATAGAAGCTTCTGTGTTTACAAGGAAGGGTCAGTTTTGGGACCAAATTTCGCACGCTCCTCTTATCGCATTGATTAATGGCACATGTTTTATGGAGTAGCAACACGGGTTTTGACAAAGAGAGAAATTGCATTCTAGCCTAATTACACGAAAGATATTCTATTTTCAATTGTATTCCATGAATAAGAGAGTTTTACAATGTGAAAAAACAAACTATTTCATCGCATGGAAAGTAAGGGGGAGGGAGGGAGGAGGGGATTCTTTGTGCAGACTAATTTTTTCTTCTATAAAAAAGGGGGGTTTCCAGGGGTGAAGTTTTCAGGGGGAAATTTTACCAGTTTTTTTTCCGGAGACGTAAGCTAACGTTTAAATTGAATTTTAGGTCTTTTGTCTTAGGGATTTGCTCCTTCCAAAGATTTAGGATTCATTAACTTTAGTGTTGTCAGTCAAAAGCTATGAGCTTGAGAAAATTGCCTGATTATCGAAAAATGGGGAAACACCCTCTTAAAGTCGACAGGAATGGTATTGTCTTGAGGGGGGAATTCTCCATGGAAGAGGGGAAGGGTATTTTTACATGAAAACAACTTCAACCGTGGCCCGCTCCCCGCGTTCAGAAATTAAATTATAAAAAAGATTCTTCAACTGAAAGTAAGGAGCAACATCAAAACTTAAACGGGCAGAAATAGAGGCTGTTTCCAAAGATTTAGGATTCATTAACTTTAGTGTTACCAATCCAAAGCTATGAGCTTGAGAAAATTGCCTGATTATCGAAAAATGGGGAAAAACCCTCTAAAAGTCGACAGGAATGGTATTGTCTTGAGTGGGGAATTCTCCATGGAAGAGGGGAAGGGTATTTTTACATGAAAACAACTTCAACCGTGGCCCGCTCACAGCGATCAGAAATTAAATTATAAAAAAGATTCTTCAACTGAAAGTAAGGAGCAACATCAAAACTTAAACGGGCAGAAATAGAGGCTGTTTCCAAAGATTTAGGATTCATTAACTTTAGTGTTACCAATCCAAAGCTCTGAGCTTGAGAAAATTGCCTGATTATCGAAAAATGGGGAAACACCCTCCAAAAGTCGACAGGAATGGTATTGTCTTGAGTGGGGAGTTTTCCACGGAAAAGGGGAAGGGTATTTTTACACGAAAACAACTTCAACCGTGGCCCGCCCCCCCGCGATCAGAAATTGATTTATAAAAAAGTTTATTCAACTGAAAGTAAGGAGCAACGTCAAAACTTAAACGGGCAGAAATAGAGGCTGTTTCCAAAGATTAGGATTCATTATAAAAATTTTTAACAAGAAATCTCTGAATAAAATATTTTTGGATGGATGGGAGCGGGGTGTCTTAGAGTACTTATAGTGTTGTACTGTGAGCCGAGTTGCTAGCGAAAAACCCGTGTGAATGACTTTAAATAAAAATTTTTAACAAGAAATGGCTGAAGAGTGTTTTGGGGGCGATGGGTATTAGTCTCTCATAGGCGTGTGTTGTTTGAAACCTATAAAAATAAACTATTTCCGTAAAATCTGAGCTAATAAGGGTTTTGACCGTAAACTCTAGTTTTTTTTTGTAAGAAAATTATGGAAAATACAATTCTCTGGTTCAGGTGTGACACTTATGTCTATTTTTGGATTAAACAATAAAACTATATCCGTAAAACCTGAACTAACAATTCAATATTTTTTTTCATAAAAACAAAATATTTTTTTAAAACTTTCAACTGTATTTATTTTTTTTTCTTTTTGTACGTAGCTTAAAATGTCAAAATATGCTTACGGTTCTAACAATTGTGCTCTATGATTGGTCAGAGACACGATGTGGCTTTCCCACTGGTATTCTATGACCGGTTATCGACACTACCTAGTCTATTGCATGTATTAAATCAGTATTTTTTACGCAGTGGAACGATAAACGCATAAGTCATATCTTTAAAAAAAAAGTGAAGATGGAACATTTTAATAGAGTGTGTTCACATAACAAGGTTATTGTATCATTGAATGCCGACAAGGAGAAGTATTTAAACTATGAAACAAGTACAAGTGGTAGCACTATTGGAAATGTATGCATGCATTGTCATGACAGTAAGGAATTAAATTTCTTTGGAATACCGAAAAAATTCAACCTTATGATGGTGGTTATGCAAGATTGAGATCTCCAGAGATGATTGCACTCAAAGAGAATGCTAACATAAAAAAAATTGTTGATGATAGAGGACAACTCCTTGCTACTGCTGCAGGTAACACATTACCTACGGATACATCCAATCATCAGCTTTCGGGTATTAGCATTCAGCGGAAGGCTAATAAAAGAAAGGCCTACTCTGCTACAAATATCGTAAACCATATCTTGTTTACGTGCCGAAACTGTTACCTGGGTAAAAAAAATGTGTTAATAGACAGTGAAATTACCAGAAAAATAAAAATGGCATTGTCAGAAAATATCACTACGGAATATAAAGATGAAACGATGAAAAACAAAGCACCAGCAAACGTTACTGGCATTGATCAAACAGTCAATGAATCAAATAATACCAAAGACGAAAAGCATATTGAGCCTCTTCAAGAGACACCAGTAAAAATTGTGTATGATTCAAAATGGAATAATGATTATTCTACTGATTACGAACTAAGAGAAGACAATAACTACAATATCAAGAGAGAACATGGTGAAATATTTTATGGAACAGATTCAAAATGTCCAAAGTTAATCAATGATATTAATAATGTATCATAATATATTTTTGTATTAATATTCTACATAGCATTATTTCTTGAAAAATATTACATTGTTATTTGTTCATTATTTTTTAGAGTAAGCTAGCATATCAAGCGTTTAGAGTGTCTATTAAAACATCGGAGATGTAAGAAAAGGAATTTGCGTACATCTATTGTCAGACACACTATTTCCGTAAAATCTGAGCTATTAAGGGTTTTTGACCGTAAACTCTAGTTTTTTGTAAGAAAATTATGGAAAATACAATTCTCTGGTTCAAATGTGAAACTTAAGTTTATTTTTGGATCGAAAAATAAAATTATTTCCGCAAAATCTGAGCTAATAAGGGTTTTTGACCGTAAACTCTAGTTTCTTGTAAGAAAATTATGGAAAATACAATTCTCTAGTTCAAATATGGAACTTAAGTCCAGTTTTGGATACTCATAATGATGATGAGGATTGATGTTTCTAATTCAATATTTTTCTTTTCATAAAACAAACTATTTTTTTTTAAACTTTGAAATTATTCAACTTTATTTATTTGTTATCTTTTTTTTGTACGTATCTTAAAATGAAAAAATATATTTCTTGGATTCACCTCTTGGACACACAATACAGAAATTATAAAATAAAATTTGTAATTTCCCGACTTCATTGCATGCAATAGATACCGAGAGTTCTATGACTCCTCCCCGCATTAAATTCTAAGGGTTTTATGACTCCTCCCCACAATGAATTCAAATGGTTTTAGGAGTCATCCTCCCTAGCCATAGCTCCATTCAACCTTGAGCGATGGTATAAAAGTTTGATGATGTATTTCTCTTCTTAACAACTACATTAATAGCTTCCAAGATGATAGGACTGTATGACACAGAATTTATAGGTTTGAAAAATTCATCTTGTGGTGTTATATTTGAATGTGCATTTTTATTATTGTCAATGGAACTCGAAGAAATTGACTGTTATCATTGGATAGTGAACTATAACATGTTTGAGTATGATAAAAGCTTGTGGAGTACTACATTACATCGTATAAACAGACTGGGATTCTACGATAGAGTGATTACACCACTTAATAATAGTGGTCAGGAACTGAGAAATGTCCAGGAGGAAGTCAGTGAAACTTGCAGCTTTTTCGGGGTTGAAGCACTCTATATAAAGGGTAATGTACCTACAGATAAAGTTTTAATTCAAAAGTGTGACCCTAGGATACCACTTTTCAATCTAGAAGAATTTAAGTGTCCTAAATTTGAAGGGGTTTATCACCGTCCTGAAGACGAGGTCAGGTTCTTCGCGAACTGGATACCAAAGGACATACCTGATCGTGATAAATGCATAAGACATGGTAAAAACTATTCTATATCATGGGACCATCGTTTCTGGATATTTAAGAGTGAACGTGTGTATGACTATGTGTCATAATATAATTTTGTATTAATATTCTACATTGCATTATTTCATTAAAAATATATTATGCATTACATTGTTATGTGTTCATTATTTTTAGAGTAAGCTAGCATATCAAAAGTTTAGAATGTCTATTAAATTATCGGAGATGTGAGAAAAGGAATTTGCATACATCTATTGTCAGACACATGGGGTAACATTGACAAAATATAGGTATCAGAATGAATAAATTCTTTATCAACATCCGTTGTTGGATATGTCATTATGTCATTATGAAAAAATTGCAAGTAAGTAGGAAGTAGGTAAGTAAGTAAGTAAGTAATAAACTCTTTCTTGAATTCATCTCTTGGATACACAATACATAAATTTTATTATAGGAAATTATGAAAAAAAATTGAAGAAACTCTCTATTAACATTCATTATCAATTGAAGTCACTTCCTAGACAGACAATACAGCAATTTCACAAAATCTAAGTATAAGAGTGATTAAATTCTATATCAACATCCTTTTCTCGCATACATAGGAAAATATACACACACAGAGACAACACACACACACACCCATAGAGACGAGACACACACACAGAAATGATAAACACACATAGAGACGACACACACACAAAGAGACGAGACACACAGACACGAAACACTCATAGAGACGATACACGCATAGGGACAACACACACACACACACACACAAACACACAGAGACGACACACACACACACACAGAGACGACACACACACACAGAGACGACAAACTCAAAGTGAGGACTTACACATAGAGACGACACAAACACACACCCACAGAGGACAAACACACAGAGACAACACACACAAAGAGATGACACACACACACACAGATACGAAACCCACAAAGAGACGACACACGCACAGAGCCAAAAGTTCAAGATCATCGGGAGAGGGCTCATTTGGACAGAAATTAAAATTTTTTGTCCTTTTTATGTGACCGAAAAGATAGAGGGGGGCTAGCTCCCTTTACGCGTCCCTTTTTTCTCGCAGATTGTATCATAAAAATTTTGAGATCACTGTTTTTACAGCGAAGTCGAGAGGTTCCAAAACTGTATCTTTAGATTGAAATGACCCGCCCCCACCCCAGAGCCCCTGGGGATAGGTCTTTAAGTTATAAAATTTGCACATTGTTTATGTATAGTATTTGTTATTGAAGAAGTATACAGAATTTTTCTTTGGGGGGGGGGCGGGATTTGTACTTAGGGTGAGATTCAATGGGGATAATTTTCCAGGGGAAGGAAATTTCCACAGGAATTTTTTTCACTGGGGGGATTAGACAGAATTTCTATACAAAATATTTTTTAGACATCTTACTTTCTCCTTGCAAACAAAATTTTGAATATGAATATTTTCCAGAAGGAAATTTTAGGTTTGTTTTGACTTCAGGAAAAATTCCATGGAAGGGGGGATTTCCGAAGTGATCAGAAAAACGATTAGAGCTTAGTTTTTTTCAAATGAAAGTATGCTAAGGATATTTTTTCAGGCTGAATCGTCTGCAACAAATTTTGTGGAGGAGAGGGTGGATTTTCAGCAAGGATAGACCTGTCCGGAAAGAATTTTAAGGGTTTTTTTTTCGTGGGAAGGACTTTCCACAGAGAAATTTCCCGTGAGGAGAGGGTATTTTCATACTGGGTGGGCCAGAATTACCTACATTATTAAAAAAAACACTTAGAAATAGTAAGGAGGATTATTGAAACTCAAAATGGACAGAAATTATTCCGTATATGAAGGGTTTTCCGCCCTCTTCAATACCCTGCTCCTTGCGCTAAAGTTTTACCGTTTGTCCAATTTTGTTTTAAAGAACGACTCATAAAACACAAGGGCCGTTTAATCAGAGTAGGAGGATTTTTAGAAATTGCAATGAACTTTAGCGTAAAGAGTGACGTATGGAGGAAGGAGACAACCTCTTCATATACGGAATAATTTCTGTTCGTATCAAGTTTTAATATTGCGCTTTACCTTCAGTTGAAATTTTTTTTATTTATTTGTTGATTTAATTGTTTTAGTTATTCTTTTATTATAAAAAAATAGTTTTGTTAAATAAGAAAGTCACAAAGAGCTGTAACAATGGGGCACTGTATATGGCATAAAAAGCCAGAGCAAGGCCAACGCCCGCTTTTTGTAACACAAGCATTTTGAATTATTCAGAAAAACTCTATTTGGGAAGTAAATTGAATTCAAGACTTTTTAACGCGGTAAGACATATATATTATGAATCAGCGATAAATGGGCTTTCAAATGAGCTACTAGTCAAGCAGACATAGTTTAATCCCTCAAAAAGTATGTGACCCCTGAAAATCACCTCGGTTCTAAACTAATTGAGTTTGTGCTCCGAATTTTGTCGAGTGACATCTCGTTTGAAGTGTTTCATCTGTCTGATGAGAGCACTCCCAGTTTTGAGATGAAGAGGAACCTCGTTCTAATTCTTTGGCCTTACAGATGGAATTTTATTACTTGGGCACTAAAAAAACTGGTTTTGTTAAAGAAAAAAGTCACAAAGTCCTGTAACAATGGGGCACATATTGCATTTTATGGTAAATCTTCGGGACATTGTTTTTCACTTAATAAAAACACTGTATGTGGCATAATAAGCACAAGCGAAGCCAAAGTCCGCATGCATGTGATACAAACATTTTAATTTGTCAGGACCCAACATAGGTTTATAATTTAAAATAAATACCAGATCTCGTATGAAACAGCTTGCTAAATATGAGCCCCTCAAAAACAATTTTCGGTGGCAAAAACAACCGGGTACATAGACATAGCAGTGGCTGTGGTGATAATCTTCTTTGAAAAACGTATTGGCGATAGTAGTAATTTTTACAGACTAAAGGAAATACACAAACTTTAACAAAAATATTTTAGAACAATGAATAACCTTCATTCACAGAAAAGGGAAGGGGGTAGTATGCATGTTTTTTTGTTTTTTTTTTGATAAATCACTTTTATATTGCTAAACATTGACCTTGTTTTTATGTATCTTTACTACTACTACTACTAATAATAACAACTCACCACAGCACCAAGCCGCCTGAGGCCAACACAGCTACGCAGGCTCCTCCTCCATCCCAATCTATACAAAGCCTCCCTTTTTACACCCGCCCACGAAGTACCCATTTCCTTTAAATACTTTCTTTATGACGTCCTCCCACCCCAGACGAGGACGACCTGCTTTCCGCTTAGCCCTAGAAAGTTGGCCGAAAAGAACAATCTTCGGCAATCTGTCATCCTTCATCCGCACAACATGCCCTAGCCACCTCAACCTTTCTTTCATTATAGCCCTAGAGAGTGGTATTGAACCACATTTTTTGTATAGCCTATTGTTTGAAATACGGTCAGTCAGCCGGGTACCCAGAACAACCTTTAAGCAATTAATTTTATGTATTTCTTTTATGATTATGTATCTTTGGTTTATAATTAAACTTAAAAAAAGTTTGTTTCAACTGATAGCAAGAAGCAACATCAAAATTTAAAATGAACAGAAATCATTGCTTACATGAGGGGGGTTACTCCTGCCTCAATACCTCTTTCTTTACGCTAAATTTTGACTTGTTTAGAATTTTTTAAAAGGGTTATTATTCTAATTAAACGGTCCTTGTGTTTTATGAGTAGTTTTAAAGAACTGGGACAAAAAGGCAAACATCAGCGTAAACAGCGAGGTATTGAGGAGGGCGCCACTCCCTCCTCATATACGTGATAATTTCTGTTCGTTTTAAGTTTTGATGTTTCTCCTTACTTTCAGCTGAAAAAAATTGTTTTTTTTATTTGATTTCTGATTCTTACGAAATAATGGCGGGAAATCCGGCTCCTCCTCCATGGAAAGTTCTTCCCATGTAAAATATCCCCCCCTCCACCAAGAAAAATTCTTGCGGTCAATTTCGGACGAAAATTTTTTGTTGCGCAATTTCATATGAAAGAATTTCTGTTTGTTTTTAAATCATGCAGAAAATCCCTTTCTCTGTGGAAAAGTTTTCCCGCAAATACCCCATCCCTGGTATAAAGTTGATTCCGCAGAAAATTCCCCAGAGATAATTTCTCCCGTGGAAACCCCCACCCTCCCCCCCCCTACGGAAAGATACACTAGACAATTCCAACCCGGTGAAAACTCCCCTTAAAATCTCTACATCTAAAATAATATCAGAAAGAAGCATCTTATAAAAATAACATACATGTGGAAGCGCAAATTGAGCTTGTCACCAAGTCTTTTCTTGCAACATGAAATAACAATTCTCAAAATCTCAATGAAATCAAACTTCAAAATTAATGCGTTTACTGGAGGCAAAGAAGAAAAAGCGCAAGGAACTCGCGAACTCGCAAAATCCCATGCGATCTGGTGTCTGTTTAATAACATGTCTATGGGAACCAGCACTGAATGAAATATTTTGAATATTTGTAACACCCAAAGTTGATCTTTCCTGTAACTTGATACGTCTCTGTGACATGCGTTTTCCGACAGAAGTCAAATCTCCCCTCCTATAACTTGATATGATCTCTCTTTGTTTGGGTTCTTGGGCGCTGGGCAACTGGTTTTGTTAAATAAAAAAGTCACAAAGTCCTTTAACAATGGGGCACCTATTGCATTTTATGGTAAATTCTTGGGACATTGTTTTTCACCGAATAAAAACACTGTGTATGGCATAGTAAGCCCAAGCGGGGCCAAGCGGGGCCAAGCGAGGCCAAAGCTCGCAAGTATGTAATATAAGCATTTCAATTTGTCAGAACCCAACACTGAATGACATATCTCGAATATTCGTAACACGCAAATTGTCTCTTTGTGAAATGCGTTTGCCGACAGAAGCAGGGCTTCCACTCTCGAAAATTAAAATTCGGGGACAAGTCTTAAAAATTCGGGAAGTTTTCGGGGACAAGTCTTCAAGATTCGGGGATTTTTCGGGGAAAAAACAAAATGGAATTTCGTTGTGAAAATTTGGGAGCCAAAATTGGTTTTAGCTTCTTTTACAGGCTTAAGTAGGGCTTGTATCTGCGTAGTAAATCAAGCCTTTTACATAATAGGTTTTAGAGCCAGAGTCCGGGATTGGAACCCACAGCTGAAAACACTTATTGCTGATATTGCGGCAAAAACTTCAAAATTGTTTAAAAAAAAGAAAAATAGTGAACATATGTGCACTGTAAATACCAGTAGCAATTTTCTATTAAGTCATTAATCTCAGAAATTCATTAATAATATTTAAAAACAAAAGCAAATATTGTTTGTGGTTTCTAGATAAGTAAACTAAATAGACAAATTCAACCTATAAGTACGGGATAATATTAAAACTTAAAACAAACAAGAACTAAACTAAACATGTAAATTTAAACTTAAATTAAAAAGGGAATTTTAAACGACAATTGAGACATTATTGGTTTTTCATGCTGCTTCTAAGGACTTAGGTGTTTACCTCCCTCCCCCCAAAAAATCCTCCCACGGAAAAACGAAAAATACCCCCCCCCCTCCTCATAAAAATATACCCCACAGAAAATGCTCCCCTGCTGAAAATACTCCCCACGGAAAGTACCCCCGCGGAAAATATCCCCCGCAAAAAATACCCTCGGAGAATACCCACCCCCGTGCGGAAAATACCCTCTCGGAACAAAAATTTTTTCATTGTTTCTTTCTACTATGCTTTTCTTTCTTTTGGTTACCTCATAGTTACTATATAGTCACCGATTAACCCCCCCCCCCCTCACCAACCCTATGACCATCCATACTCCAAATATAATACTTATTGCAGTCTCATTTTTATATCAGCCCATCTAATGCTTGGACATGATAGCTGTAGGCTGCAAATCCTATAAAATTTACAAATTCTTTTACTTCGCACTAACATTATTTGGCATTATTAACCAACTGTTCGTGATAAATAAGTCCGAAAATATTTAAAACTTGACAAGAAAACAATATAAGCCTAATACCCAAATTTTTACTTTAAGCTGTACTGTAAATTCGTCGGGGTTACTTCAGTTTGAATCTTCTATTCCTCGACCTTTTACATAGTCTGTAGCTAAATTTTGCCGCATTAGGAGGGGGAGGGAGTTTTGCATTTTTTATGGTAAGAAGATCGTATTTAGGGATAGTTCTTAGGAAGAAATAAATTATACCACATTTTCTTTTAAAAAATTGTTTATCTCAGAATTAGCCTTCATACAGGGTTATTAATTGTTAAAGCATTAGAAGTTGTAGAGGTAGGCCTTAGATATTGAAACAAATTTACTTGGCTGTCCCAAATTTGAGCAGAATATATTTTCCGTAAAATTTCCTTTGCCTAACTAACAAGTTTGCAAGACCGTGAAAAGTTCCTAAAACTGCAGTTTAAAATATCCCGTCACTGAAAACATTACAGGAGTGAAGGGACCAGAATAATAATTGTGAGGGGAGTGCTGGGTGAATACGTTTGAGGAGAAAGGGTGGTATGACAAATACTATTCTCAGATAAAAAGAAAAGAACTTGAATTTTACACACCGAATGTAACAAAAATTTAAATGGTAAGATTTCCTGGCAAAAAGATCAATTTCTTCAATATAATATGCTTTCAATTTTTAAGTATTAAACATTAATACAGTATGTCCAAAACTGAAAATAGCAAAAGAAAACCAAATTTAAACTTATGATTCGGTTTCAAAACAATTCTCTTTCTTTAGAAGTTCAATTTCAAAATCCAGAATCTAAATGAGTGTTCCGTTAAACAACTTCAAGTATAATTCTTGGCTAATTTTTGTCAAGATACTTGACCACGAATGATGTAAATGTAAGAATCTTATAGCATTTGGAATACTGCATTCGAAATTATTAAATCTAAATAAAAGAAAGTGATACTTTTGTGAACATATAAAGAATCGTCTATAATTAAATTGTATCTGTCTGGTTCTGATGCAAAGTAACACAGGATACGAAAATTAACGAACAAGAGAGTAGTGAAAAATTATGGCATGTAAAGTAATGTTTGCTAGGGATAGTCACTAGGGGTCAAACCGTGGTTGAGTGATTCTCGGGGAAATTTTGGGGATTTCGGGAATCATAAATTTTTTCGGGGAGACACATAGATTTTCGGTGAAATCCCCAAAAATTCAGGGATAGTAGAAGCCCTGGACAGAAGTCAAATCTCCCCTCCTGTAAATTGATAATGATCTCTCTTTGTCATAGTTATGATAGTCTCTATTTAAAGAAGAAATAGACTATAAATTTGCTGTTGAAAAGGTATATTTAGTTTTATGAATTGAGGCTTGGATATGCTAGTATTTATTTTTCAAGTTGGGAGCTGTGGGTTCTGGGCGCTAAATTATTAATGAATTTGGGTTTTTGGCCGCTGGGCTTTAAAGTATCGTTGGTATGGAATGCAGTATCTGAAATCAAAGGGTTGAAATGACTGCATGGTTGTCCATATACCCATGGGCGTAGGCAGCATATTGTCTAGGGGGGGGCAGATATTGTCTAAGGGGGGCAGTCGATAGTGTGATGGAGTTTTATCAACTGCTTTTTCAGCCATATCTAATGTAAATTTGAAGGTCTAGGGGGGGGGGCAACTGCCCCCCCCCCTGCCCCCCTCCCTATGCCCATGCATATACCCTCATACAAATTCTGGAAATGGCTGTAAGTGTTAGCAGTTTTATTTAAGGATGGTTTTTTTTTCTGAACTAGTCTATAGTCTAGTCTTTAGGTCAGGGAGATAAACCTGGAGATGGGAGCCAGGAGATAACTTCATCCTGGTCTGGTCTGTGAACCAGATTTTCTTGTTGGATAACACACAGGTGTGCAGTATTTGACTATTAGTCACATCATTGCCTTAAACAGCATACTAAAGCTTTACCATAAATTACATGTCCAGCAAGATAAGGTGGTGGTGAGCCTCCTGTGGAACATCTTACTGGTGGTATGACATGACTAAGGTTTGGCATCCCAGGTTAGCCTGCACTCTGCATTTGCCCAGTCCTGGTCAACTCCTTTCTTGAATGCATAGCCTATAGGCTATGGTTTGGGACTGGAAGGTGGCTTTGGAGAGGCTGTTCCAGTAAGGGACAGTGCATACAGAAAAGAATTGCCAGTGCTCATGTCAATGGCAGTGGGGGAATTGCAGCTTCTTTGTGTGACCTCTTGTTGTACTTACAAGGGATGAGAAGAAAACTTGACTTGAGAGGTTATTTTCTAGCAGTTTGCAAGTAACAATTGTGTCTACTCTTTCTTTGATAGATTAGGGTAGGGAGTTTGAGTGATATGGTATTTGTTTAGCCTTGTGACACCTGATGAGGAGACATGTTAAGAAAACAATTCTTACTTTAAAATATGTATAATGATCCTAGTTCTCATATTATCCAACAGGAGAACCTTTATCACCAAGTCTTTCCTCTAAAAATCCTTCTTTTTTAAGCTTAAAAGAAAATGTTTCCAAAACCCACATTAAAAGTACCATGTTGCTTAAGTCTTTTTAAATTGCCCCTATAAATTGCCACCTAATAAGTTGTTTGTTGCTTAAGTCTTTTTAAATTGCCCCTAGAAATTGCCACCTAATAAGTTGTTTTATAGAGAGCATTCATGTTGGTCTTTTTAAAACTTTTTTTTTAAAGAGCAGTGGTGATGGGCCAAAATCAAAATATGAATGCTTAAGACCAGCATGAATGCTCTCTATAAAACAACTTATTAGGTGGCAATTTATAGGGGCAATTTAAAAAGACTTAAGCAACATGGTACTTGTAGCATGGGTTTTGGAAACATTTTCTTTTATGCTGGAAAAAGAAGGATTTTTTGAGGAAAGACTTGATGATAAAGGTTCTCCCGTTGGATAATATAAGAACTAGGATCATTATACATATTTTAAAGTAAGAATTGTTTTCTTAACATGTCTCCTTATCAGGTATCACAAGGCTAAACAAATACCACTGATACAAGGCATTCTTCATACTGCTTGTATTGCAAAGCTGGTATGAGCTTTGTTGCATGCCTTTGGACCCTCAAGTGCTTTAACATCCATTTTATAATGAGGTGACACTAGGGCAGGGTTGCCACCAGTGACACTTTAGTGTCACTTTTGACACTTTTTTTTTTAAATGGCACTTTTTGGGACACCTGACACTATTAGGACACTTTTTAGCAAAAGTGGCACTTTTTTGCTAAGTAGCACTATTTTACAAAAAAAGAATTTTTTTCAGACAAAAAACTGGAAGGAAAACTGTCAATGTAGATATGCATTGATATCCTTTTTCTTTAAGTTAAGATTCTTATCTTAACTCCGCGTGCGGCAATTATTGGATGCCAGAATCTTTCAGTGCGGTGAAAAACATAAATGTGTTTGTCTCTATCTGTGTGTGAGAAATTTTTATATTCCTATTCTTATCACTAATAAGCAAACTCAAGCAAAGATCACTCAGTGATCTTTGGTATGGAAATACTTGGCAATGAAGAGGACAGAGACAGACATTTAACTGCAATGTGGCAGAGAAGCCTTCAATTATTTTTAGTTGTTTAGTTCAACTATTTTGTGTTGTTTCAATAATTTGTAGGCTCATGGACAATAAGTCAGTCAAGGAGTTTGCAATTTTTTAGTGGGTCCGAATTTAATTCTTATGTTTTATTAGTTGAGGGTTGACTACAATTCAAAGAAGAAAAGAGCAAGAACAGCTAAGAGTGTATTTTTGTGCCACTGAGTTAATAGCTGTTACTATGTTAACCATTCACTGGGCCAGTGACTGCTTAACTTTACGCATCTTTTCATTGATTTCTGTGACTGGAACTCTTGAAGCCCAGTGACTGAAAAGCTCACTTGTGACATCACACAACGACTCAGCAGCGCAAAAACATCCACTGAGCTCACTGGTGTCCCACAAGAATATCTAGTGACCTCTTCAGTGACTGGGCAAGTGATGCAAAAATGTGCTCTAACATTTCCGTTCATATTTTTCATATTTTTTTTTTGAACTCTTGGCAATAGACAAATGAATATTCATACATAACCATCATACTAAAAATAAAATTGATACCAAAACTTCCATTATCTTAAATCCTATGCAATCATTAGCAAAATCACAATCTAGTTTCACTTTTTATCTTACTTAAATTTATGTTACATCATTACATAAATTGAATTTGGACACACTTCCTCATTTTAGTTATTTCATTCCCACTAATTTTTTATTTTAAATGTGCTTTCATGCCGATACTCTAAATGCTCGTTTTTTATTAAAAAGGTGCTTTCATATTGATACTTAAAATGCTAGTTGACTGTTCCTATGCCCTAGTCCATGGATACATTGTAAAGAAAAATTTACTGGGAGTGGCGAGAGTTCTTGTGAAACTTATTCTATTCCGGTGATAACCAGATTAGATAATATAGCTGTCTTATTGTTTTTCCACTAGTTTTTGCCTAATAAATTATTTGAAAGAGTTAGTGTCTGACAAGGCCATATCCAGGGGGGGGGGGTTACCTGGTTTGAACCCCCCCCCCCCCAAATGTTTGACCAAGTCGAAAATTAGTAAAACCTAGGTAAAAATCAGTAAAATTAGTCGAAAACTGAGTAAAAAATTAGTAAACCCCCCCCCCCCCTAAAAAATCCTGGATCCACCCAGACACTGTTCGAACCACTATTCGTTGTGTTTATCATAGGGTCATCAATAACTACGATCTACGTTCGTGGCATTTTCTTCAGTATTTTCAGAGAAAAGAAAAGTTTCAAGCACCTGAATGCACTGCAATAATCCAGATAGTCCATTTTATGGAAAAACTGGATGAAAAACTTTTAATGTAGACAAGTATTGCTGTCCCTTTTTTTCCGTTTTCTCAAAAGAAAAAAAATGAAGGTTTTTCTTCTTTTCTTTTTCCGTTCCTTTTTCAAGCTATGAACAAAGCCTGCTCAGAAAAAAGAGAAGAAAGTACTCTTTGGGACGAGTTCTCATTTTATACAGTAAGCACCATTTGTATTTTAGCGGGTTTTTAGGAGGGAGCTGGAAAGTTGACAAGAGTGAAAGTGCTGCGCAAAGCCGGAAATCAGCACCGACTAAGTTAAATCAAAATTTCTTTTTTATAGTTGATAGATGGTGTTAGATCTGACATTTGATGTTGGAGAATTTAAAGTTGCGGGAAACCCCGTGGGGGTGATCCCAAGAGGATTAGCCAATTTAAAAAGCTTGTTGAAATGAGCGTGAGCAATGCGAAGCGTCATGAGCGGCAAATTTTTGGAAAATGACACTTTTTATTCAAAATTGATGCTATTTTGCCACCCAAAGTGGCACCAAAAAAACCGGCTGAGTGGCAACCCTGCACTAGGGTCATTCCTAATTCCAGGTGTGGATGTACAATAGCTTTTTAAAGCTTCTTGACCACACACAGCTTTCTGGTAGTAAATGTTTGTTTTATGAGCCCTAGGGATTGGTTTGCTTTAGCAACTTGAGCTTGTGTGTGGCTATGGAACTTGAGTTCATCATCAACAATAAGCCCAGGTCCTTCTTCTCACTTACAGCTTCAAGTAGGTCATCTCCAATATGGTAAGGTTGTCTAGGATTGCTGTGTCCAAGATGCAGAACTTTTGTATTTTGACACATTGAACTGCAAACTCCACTCAGATGACCATCTAGATAGTTGATCTAAGTCTTCCTGCATTGTTGAGTGATTGGGGCTAATTTGTACCTGTCCTAAGAGCTTGCAATTGTCAGCATATAGTGTCAGTGGGTTGTTCAGGTTAGTTGTACAGTTGTTAATATATGTGCTGAACAACCTCTTGAGTTCTTCCAGTAAGAAAGGCTTCTATCCAGGCAACTATATCCTCATGCACCATGTATGCTTCCAGTTTCAGGAGAAGAAGTTGATGCTTTACTTTATCAAAGTCATATGTTTTGATGAGGTTTGTGTTGATTGAGTGACCTTTACAGAAACCATGCTGACTTTTTGAAAGTGACTGATTTCTTTCAAGGTGAGAGACCAGTGCATTATTTATGATGCTCTCAAGGACCTTGCATACAACAGAAGTGAGACTCATAGGGCAATAATTACTGACTTGGCCCTTTCTCCCTTTCTTGAAGATGGGGCTCATGTTGGCCTGCTTCCAGTTACTTGTGAGCACTCTGGAAGTGAGGGACATTGCAAGAATCACTGGTAATGGCTCAGCAATTTGTTCAGCTGCTCCTTTTGATAGTCTGGGTTGTAGGTTATCTGGCCCAACAGCTTTATTTGCATCCATTCTTTTAAGCTTTTTCAAAACATTCTCTACACTTAAAATTGTCCTATACATTGGTTCTCCAATTGGTTGCTCTGGAAAAGTGGGGTTAGGGTGTGATGATAAAATGTCAAGCCTTCCAATCACTTTTGACTATTAAATAGGGCACTAGCCCTTTCAATTTTCAATTGAATTAGCCCTTTTTGAGTTTCTCTGACAACACTTTCTATTAAAACCTTATATGCCTCCAGGGCATAAATTACAACCCTTGCTCCGAGGGGGTTGTCATCCTCAAAGACCTAATTTCCAGAATGCTAACTTTGAAGTTTGGCCTGCTATTTGTATGCTGGAGAAAAATTTTCAGCAATTTTGAACAACATACACCCTTTTAAAAATCTGGACACAAATAGTAGTGTTTAATTTAGTTTCATACCTCCTCTAGTTGACCTGAAATAGAAAACTGGATACCATTTGCAAAAAAATCTGTTTACTTTCTTTGATAGCTTGGATACATTTATGCTATTTTGATTTGGTTGAATTTTAAGAGCAGAAGTAGCCCCAAAAGTTTGAACATAATACCCTCAGTCATTCTTGGGATACTGCTGAGATGCCTTATTGGGAATTAGCATTAACACAGTGCATTTTGATTTAATCTTAAGGGAACATTTAGTTTTTAAGACATAATGGGCAAATGGGAGGGGGACTAGAATCACTTTCTACTATTAAAAGGACATTAGCCCTTTCTATTTTCAATCAAATAAGCCCTTTTCAAAGTTCCTAAGACAACTCCTTTGATACAAAGTGCCCTGGTCTAAACAAAAAAAGAAAATATAATAATACATTGTACCCACATTGATCTTTAGTATAAAATATCAAGTGTTCTAATCACTTTCGACTATTAAATAGGGCACTAGCCCTTTCAATTTCCAATTGAATCAGCACTTTTTGAGTTTCCATGACAACACTTTCTATTAAAACCTTATATACCCCCAGGGCATAAATTACAACCCTTGCCCTGAGGGCTCTGAGGGGGTTGTCATTCTTAAAGACCTAATTTCCAGAGCTTTTAACTACATTAAACAAAATGGCTATCTCAAAATTTTGATTGGATGTGTTTGGGTAAATGGTGGGCATGAAAGGGGCATTAGTTGCTCTCCAATCATTGTAAACTATTAAAAAAGGCACTAGCCCTTTCAATTTCGAATCAAATGAGCCCTTTTTGAAGTTTCTACAACAAAGCTTTCAATAAATACCTTGTATGCCACCAGGGCATAACTTACAACCCTTGACCTGAGGGCAGTCATCCTCAAAGACATAATTTCTGGACCTTTTAACTATGTTGAACAAAATGGCTGTTTAAAAATTTTTACTGGATGTGCTTAGGGAAAAGGTGGGTATGAGATGGGGGTTAGTTGCCCTCTAATGACTTTGAACTATTAAAAAGGGCACTAGCCCTTTCAATTTCGAATCAAATGAGCCCTTTTTCAAGTTTCTACAACAAAGCTTTCAATAAATACCTTGTATGCCACCAGGGCATAACTTACAACCCTTACTCTGAGGGCTGTGGGGGGGGGAGTGTCATCCTCTTAGATATAATTTCCACACCTTTCAACTACTTTGAACAAAATGGCTATCTCAAAATTTTGATTGGATGTGTTTGGGGAAAAGGTGGGCATGAGAGGGGGGTTAGTTGCTCTCCAATCATTGTAAACTATTAAAAAAGGCACTAGCCATTTCAATTTCCAATCAAATGGGCCCTTTTTGAAGTTTTTACAACAACACTTTCTATAAAAAAAACTTAAATGCCCTACTTAAAACCCTTGCCCCGAGGGCTATGGAGGGAGGGGGTTGTCATCCTCAAAGACCTAATTCCCAGAACTTTCAACTATGTTGAACAAAATGGCTATCTCAAAATTTTGATTGTATGTGTTTGGGGAAAAGGTGGGCGTGAGAGGGGGGTTAGTTGCTCTCCAATCATTGTAAACTATTAAAAAGGGCACTAGCCCTTTGAATTTCCAATCAAATGGGCCCTTTTTGAAGTTTCTATGACAAAGCTTTCTATAAAAACCTTATATGCCCCCAGGGCAAAACTTACAACCCTTGCCCTGAGGGCTGTGGGGGAGTGTCCTCCTCAAAAGCATAATTTCTATCTGGAAATCAACTATGCTCAACAAAATGGCCATCTCAAAATTTTGATTAGATGTGTTTTGGAAAATGGTGGGCATGGAAGGGGTGTTAGTTGCCTTCCAATCACTTTCGACTATTAAAAAGGGCACAACCCACTCCAATCGAATGAGCCCTTTTCAAAGTTTCTATGACAACTCCTTCAATACAAAGTGCCCTGGTCTAAGATCAAGAAAACAAAAAAAAAAAAAAATTGTGCCCACATCATTCTTTACTTAGGCAGTGCTATTGTGCTGCCTATGATAACTATCATATTTGGAAAGAGCATAAAAAGATGAGAATTTTTAATTTTTGATTTGTTATGAAATTATGTATAGTGATCTATAGTTTTGCATCAGGTATTAGTACCTTAAATCACCCTTGCCCGCAGTAGGATGAACCTGTAGTTGCCAGTCAGTGAAGATAGTGTTCCAACTGATCAGGTGAGTACCAAACCATTGGCCATGGCTTGTTGCACTATTCTGTGTCATTTGAATAAATCAATACTGGCAGAAGAGACCATATTCTGTTTAACCAGTTCCATAGACTCACCATCCAATTAGAAAAGAATTTGCTATGCAACCTTGTGTTGGCATCCTTCTTGAAAAGTTTTTGGTTGTGTCTTCTTGTTCCAGTTGAAAAATGTTTGGGATAAGCTTTTCATGGTTGAGCAGCTTGAATATCATAATCATATCCCCTCTCTTGTGACAATAAGCCAGTGTGGGTGAATTTAATTTTTCAAACTGAGAGGGGTAAGGGTTGTCATAGAGACCTCTGATGTATTTAGTTGTACACCTCTGAAGGGATTGTAGAGTTTCTTGGTCTGATTTATTAATTCGGTTGGCAATGCAGGTACCAAACTCTAGCTCAGGTCAAATTAAACCTTTGAAAAAGCTTGGAAACATCTGAGGGGTAATATCTACTGAAAGTTCTCTCAACTATACCAAGAGTCTGACTAGCCTTTGCAGCAGCAGTCTCAGTATGTAAATTAAATTTTATTGCTTTGTCAACTAATACGCCCAGGTATTTTTTGGCATGACTACCAACAATGGGCTGCCTATTTCCATACACTAACTTCAATGAGTGTTGGTGTCTTTTTTTTACCAAAGTGGATTGCTTTGCATTGCTGGACATTAAACTCCAGCTTCCAATTCTCAGCCAGCAAATGAATCTGAGTTTGTTTGTATGGTTTCTATCTTATCTGGACTTCCAACAGAACCAATTACTTTCAACTGACTGAGCCAATTACTTTTGAATTGCCTTGATTAAGGATTATTTTAGTTTTGATGCTTGAAGGTGCATCATTGATGAAGGTATTGAATAGAGTCAAAGCTAGAACTGTGCCTTGAGGCAATCCACTTCTTGCTTCCACAGCATTCAAAAGAAATGTTTGCCTGTTTTCCTTAAACACTTTTACTAGTTGTTTTTTATTACTCAGACAAAAAAATATCAACCAGTCAATAGGTTTTTTGCTAATTACAATAGCTTCTAGTCTAATACATAATCCTCTGTGACACACCTTATCAAATGCTTTTGTAAAGTCCACCATAATCATATGTACTGGAAAACCCTTGTCTATGACGTAAGTGACATTCATATGCATCAACAAGGTTGGGTGGTCTCAACAGATCAAGTGGAACAGAAACCATGCTGGTACATGGACAACAGCTTACCTTAAATCAGATGTTGAATGACTGCAGAGTTAGCTATAGGCTACTTTCTAGTATTTTCGAACAATAGAGGTAATAAGGATGGGCTGCTAGTTGACACCTGATCTCTGTTGCCATCTTTGTGTACTGGTGTGATATATACTATTTTTTCAATCCACAGGTATACACTTAGGATCTAGGGACTTCTGGAAAAGCCAGGTAAATGGAAGAGTCACTTCAACATATCCTATTTTCAGAAGTTGAGGGTCTATGCTTTCTGGACCAACTGATTTATTTGATTTCAGGCTTTTAAGCCAGGTTTCCAGGTCCACTATACTGATAGTAATGGGTGACATTATGAGAGAGGAGTGGTGCATCATTGTGTTGGCAGGGGGAGGGGTTGTCACATGCCTGAAAGAACTCATTTTAATGCCAATGTTCTTTAACTCTCAATGAGCCTTCAAATAAATATAGAAAGAAGTGTGTGTGTGTGGGGGGGGGCAGGAATTAATTTCTCATATCTTTTTATTTAGACAGTATTTTACCTCCTTTCTTATTGCACAAAAGCATTTGTGACATTTATTTTAAATATTCATTTAACTAACCCGGTTTGCTTCATCTTCCATACAATTATATACTGATTTACAAGTGCACATAAGCTATTATAAAGGAGGGGTGGTGGGTCATTGTGTAAGCAGGAGGGGGGTGTTAGATGCCTTAAAGAGTGAATTATATACAGACGAATTTAGAATAAGTTTTGGGAAGGGAGGGGGTAGAAATTGATATCTAATGCCTCTTGATTCCAGCAAATGTATTTGGTCTCTGCTTTTATTATTGGTACTGAGGGGTGTAATAGTCCCCATGCCATTGCAACAATCTTGCAAATTTAGTCTATCATGGATGCTACTAATCAATTTACAGCTATTGATATATTCAGTTTTACAGCCAGGGCATCACTTGAAAAAACAATCAGAAATAAAAAAATGTCCTCTACTGAAATTAAGGAGCAACAATAAAACTTAAAACGAATAGAAATTATTCCATACATGAGGGGGGTTGCCCCCTCTTCAACCCCTTCCTCCTTGCAATAAAGTTTGACTTTTTGTCCCAAGTCTTTAAGAATAACTGCTGAAACATAAGGGCCATTGAATTGGCATAAGAAGCTTTTTTAAAGCATTGAAAAGCTTTAGCATAATGAATAAGACGTTGGAGGGGGCAGTCTCTCTCTTATAGGGAATCAATTCTGTTTGTTTTAAGTTTCAATGTTACTCCTTACTTTCAGTTGAAAACCTTTCTTTGCTTAAAAGCATAAAATAAGGAAAATAATGGTGCCACTTTTATTTGATGAACATTCTTCCGTCTGGAAAGAGTAGCCACTGATTAAGTCCCTCTATTTCTAAAGCTTCAAAGATTTTATAGAAGATAGACCCCAATTTTGGGAAAAATCTCTTAATTTTGAATTTTGATTTGAGTCTACTTTTCCTTGACTTTAGTTGAAAACAGAGTTACAATGATTAAAGTTAAATTCAAGCCAGGTATTTTCGGTAGTCTTGCATGAAAACTAGTTGTGGGATGGAAACACAATAATAACAGAAGACTAGCCTAGTAGTCATTAATTTCTTCATTTAACATGTATGTTCTAACTTGGAAAGTAGTTGTGGAAGCTGTATAAGCCTTTCAGGAAGGAATCTAGACCCTCAATGATCCCCTGGGAAGGCATTTGAAAGTAAATGCCTCCACGCCTTCCCCACCCTAAGGCTACTGACCTTTGGTGATCTTTTACAGAATTCGTGTTATAAAAGTGAAGCCTTGAGGAAAAGATATGCAGCTCTAATGAGGCACAAGGAAAGTGTTTTTGAGCATTATGCTTCTGCTCAAGTCATATTATGAGGTTTTAAAGATCTGTTTCTTAGATTCAGAAAAGAGGCCAATATGGCTTAAAATCTTGCTAAAATGTTAGGAAATACATGACAAATAGAAAACCTGCCATCTATGCAATCTTTTAAGCTGTTGAAATAAGGAAAGGGTAGAGATAGTAACTTAATAACACCTTCTCAGTGTATGTTCTAGGCTTTGGATCTATTCCTGGAAGTTTCAATCACCTAATTTAGCTACTTACCAAGATAGCAAGTTTCCATGAACTAGAGCTTTACCAAAAAAGAAAAAATTCTTTTAAGCACTGAATGTCTAAAGAAGGAAAAGTACAATATACATATACCTTAAATTACGCTTGCTAGCAATTTAAAGCATTTGAGACAGCCAGTAGATATTTCACTGGTGATATGGTTTCAGTACACTTGGATGACATCCTAGTTCAACCTCCAGTCAGCTTCTTCTCTACCCTTCTTAATGCCTGCCTTAAATGAGCTGAGGGTTTCTGACTAGATGCTATGTGAGGCTGTTCCAGAGGAAACAGCAAAGAAGTGTAGGCATTTTCTATTCTCACACCAGGAGAGGCTCAACTTTTGGATATGGCTAGCAAAATCAGGTGTAAAGATGGAATTTCTATTATTTTAGTTAAAGAGTTCTTGTGTCATGATCCTGTTATGCTTCCCAGCAAGATATAACCTTTTATAGACAACTTGCTTTTTGAGTGGCTTCATCATATTGGGGTGGCATCCCAGTTCAAATTAGGTTCAGCTTCCTTTCTATCTTTATCAACACCTGCCTTGAAAAAGTTGAGGGATATATTGACCACTATTCAATAATGGTTCAAAATCTAATTTTATCAAACATAGACCAATTTCAAATACATCCATTTCGTCCTGCATAATGGAGAAGGTTCTGGCAAGCAAAATCCAGGCCCACTTTGAAGAAAATGATTTATGGCACACAGCTCAGCATAGGTTCAGCAAATAGAATTCATGCAATATGAAAATTCTGGAAGTGATTAGTGATTTTTAGTCAATGGTAGATAATGGAGTTTTATTTGATTCTATATATATTGATTTTTCCCAAGCATTTGACAAAAGTTCTATCCAACTTCTGATCAAGAAATGTCATTCATATGTTATCTGCCTACAGACTAAAGCTTGGATAACATAATAGCTTACAAATAGAACCAAAGAAGTCGCAGTAGGAGATGCTTTGTCATCCCATATGCTGATGACAAGTGGAGTTCTGCTAGGCTGTTGTCTTGGGGCAGTACTCTTCTGTTTTATTTTGTCAATGATTCTCACACATAGTGAAATCTTAACTATAAAACCGCTTTCAAATGACCTGAAGATATAAAGGTCGGTTACGAATGAGCACCAGATTTCATTGCTTCAGGATGATTTGAATGCCCTGTGTAGGTGATCTACTACAAACCCTATGCTCAAGGCTTATGTTCTATGCACAATTTTTAGTATGGCATTTTTCTTCTCTCCTATGGTTTTCATATGTCAATGAAAAACAACGATTTTGATAACATTGCATATCGGACATTCAACTTAATCCATCTGCTGAATTACATTTTTGAAATTAGGTGAACACGATTCTTTAGACTGAAAATACTTTGTAAATTGTTGATAAAAGGATAATTTTTTTTATTTCTTAAGCAAGATGAGAATCTTCCCTAAGAAAAAGTCTAAGTACTATCATAATTCTGGCTTGGTTACTGGATAGACCTAATACTAATGAATCCAATGATGAAAGTAAATCGTTATTTGTGTGCAAGGTACAGCTGCAGGATTGTCATAAAGATGCATGTTTCAGAGGGATACTTTGAGTATTTAGATTCACTTTAAATGAGGTAGGCATGTACCTAAAGCCAAGGTCTTGACATTGTAGACCATTAACTTTTACAGGCCAGGACCTAGAATGATTCAAGACCTCATTATTTTGGGATTTCTCCTCTGTTGCCGAGAGTCGCTTATGAGGAAGAATCACATATCATCTTTACCTTCAGATGCAAGGGTTATATGCTTGTGCTGATTACTCAAACATCTATTCAGTTCCGATACATTTTAAGAGAGGAAAATTTGTCTTTGTTGAAGTGGTTACACAGCAATTATAAGTGATAGTGCAACACAATTGCAAAGTTTCACACTTATTAGTACATTATTTGTATGGTAATCATTTGGTGGTTGACAAAGTGATTTTGTAAGGAGCTAAATTAGGGTGCTGTTGCCTTAGTTTGTATATTTTGCATTTTCAGGAATAAAGACCAAGATTCATATAAGTTTTATGTATTTAGTCAGAGTTACAAAGTACTAGTTTGTTTGCATGGTATACTATAAAAATTTGATTCATCTATGAAATAGAGAATAAAGTTTGTTTCAAGTAGGAACAGCCTATTTCAAGACTGTCTTTGAGGGATCTGTCATCACTTTTCTTTTAAAGAAATAAAACGTTCATACCATGTAAAAGATTCAATGATTGACAACAAAAGTGTTGCTTCTGGAACACCTTTATCAGTAAAGCTGACCAAACATTACTGCTTCATGTTGTCTAAGCAATGTAACATTATTTTCTTTTTTTAGGATAAATGGAAGCTAGTGAATGCCTTTGTTGAGACTAAGAGAATAATTGGACACCATATATCTTCATTTAATCAGTTTGTTAACGAAGAAATGGAAAATATTGTGGCTGCCAATTCCACTGTCCATTCTCAAGGCAATGCAAATTGGTATCTAAAATTTGTGGACGTTCGGTTTATGAATCCACTGCTTGATTGGATTATGAATCCACTGCATTTATATTAGGACCTGTTGCATGTTTTTTTGTAATTTTTGGTCATTTTGAGTTTGAATTAGTGTAGGTTTTTATTTCTTCTGATCTTAATTTTAATATGGCCTTTACTTTTCTTTGAAAAACTTCTTTTTCGTAATTTTTTTTTAATTACTTTTTGTTTGTTTTTGATTCCCAAAGTTTCAAGATTTTCAAAATTCCCTATCCCAAATATATATATATTTTTTTTGTACTCAGATATTTAAATATTTAAGAATACATGATAGTATTCCAGTGACAATTTTAGTTTTGGATTAAAATATCGTTTATTTTTCTTGGAGAGGGGTTGGGTCATGGAGGGCCAGGGGTCAGCTTCCATAAGTTTTGGAATAAAATATTATTAATGTTTGATTATTTTTTTTTTTTGGGGGGGGGCAGGGGGTCGGGCCATGGAGGGCCAGGGATCAGGTCCCATAAGTTTTGATGAAATTTACTTATGGTAATAACTTCTAGTGCATACCTTTAAACTATGAGCACCTTATTACTTTGATTATAGTAACCAAATTTCGAATCTTGAATTATAAATTTTATTGAAATACACATCCTCTTTCAAGCACATATTTACTCCCAACTTAATTTTGTACCAAAAATTGGCATGTCTGCCCAAAATTCAGTTGATAAGATGAAGATTTACTGAGCTCCAAATAGCTTGACAGACATAATCCGGAAACCTAGGGCGAAAAAGCTCTTAATGAAGACATATATAATTTTTCCTATCAAGAGAAAAGTAATACAATATATATCCAATATACAAAAGACTTCGTTTATATATAAGCAATACAAATCTTCTAAAAACAAATAGGACGAATAGCTTATCAAGCCTGACTTCAAGGATACATTTGCCATAGTATTAGAGCCCCCAATTTGGATCTTCGGGGTAATGTTCATAGACTGAAGTTCTTGTAACAGCAACTTGCAGGCATAGGGCATTTTAGTTTCTGTGAGGTGCTTGCTAGTTTTACAGGTCCAACAGAGTTTCTTGTGAGAAAGGTAACCACAATTTGAACAGATGAAAACATTGAAGGCATCAGCGAAGATCATCAAACATTCCTTCAATAAATTCCTACAAGGGAAATAGGGAGGTGATTTGCAAGGACATTGCTGGCCGGACACTGCAAATAGTAACGGATTAACGACGCTTTTTAGCTACTAAGGTCATTGCGTCAGCCCGCAGTATGTTGCTACAGCTTGGTTTGAACTCTGAGTCCTGTATTACCAAGCTGAGATCAAGCTCACTGCTCCACCGCAGGACACGCAAATAGTAATATCAAAACGAGATAATCAACAAAAACAAAAAATGATAAAATATTATGGCTCTACTCACAACTCAGTCATTCAAGAAGAAGAAGAAAAGAAGAAGGGGCAAAAACATCAGAAGTATACAAACAAAAGGTAAAAAATCAAAATTTTATTAAAAAGTTTAACTAAAAGTAAGGCATTTAAATGTACAATAGAAAACGACAAATAAAAAGAAGAACAAACCTTCATAACCATTCAGAATCAATTCATATATTGCAATTTTTCTGAGCTAAAACAGATCAATTGGATGATGCTTTGATCAAATTTTCTACTAACCTATAAATGTTTTTCTTCTTTATTTCATTGGTTTTAGACAATCACTTCATTATAAATCATTATAGAAATAACTTTGGTATTATTATAATATCATTTCCAGTGATTATCCTTATTACGAGTTATTAAATAGCGTAATTCAATCAATCCTTTTAAATAAACAAAGAATATAGGATAATGTTCAAAAAAAGAATTAATTTTAGTAAGTCTACGCTCTAGAAAAGCGACATTCTTATTAAAAAATCTCTAGCTGGCATATTACATTGAAAGCAAAATTTCTCAAACCGAAAATCCAAAATAAAAATAATAAAAATAAAAAATAACAGCAATATTGCTCTTAGGACTAGGATGGGTATATATGATTAAAATAGAAATAATAAAAAAAATCCTTGAATATTTATCTATGAAATCAACACCAATAATCTTTTTTAAAAGCCATTGACCAAGCCTATATCAAATTACACTCAAGCGAATTTTTGTTACTCAACCAAATCAAACAGTTCGTGGTAACAAACTGTAAGTAAGGAGCGACCCGGCTCAATAGTTACCGAAACTCTAGAAAACGGAATTTTGATACCAATAGATACATCAAAAGAATCAGATTTTAATGCTGATTTCAAATATATAAGTTATATCAAGTTTAGTCCTACTCATCAAAAGTTACGCGCCTGAGAATATTTGGCTGATTTTCGAAAAAGGGGAAAAGACCTCCTAAAAGTTGTAGAACCTTAATGAAAATCACACCATCATATTCAGCGTATCAGGGAACCCTACTGCAGAGGTTTCAAGCTCCTATCTACAAAAATGTGGAATTTTTTATTTTTTGCCAGAAGAAAGATCACGGATGCGTGTTTATTTTTATTTTATTTTTTTATTTATTGTTTTTTTTTCAGGGGTGATCATATCGACCCAGTGGTCCTAGAATATCGTGGGAGGGCTCATTGGAACGGAAATTAAAAGTTCTAGTGCCCTTTTTGAGTGACCAAATAAAATTGAGGGCAACTAGGCCATCCTCCCACACTCATTTTTTCCCAAGGTTACCCGATCAAAATTTTGAGATAGCCATTTTGTTCAGCATGGTCGAAAATATGATAACTATGTCTTTTAGGATGACTTGATCCCCCGAAGTTCCCGGGGGGAGGGCTGAAAGTTATGAACTTTACCCAATGTTAACATATAGTATTGGTTATTGGGAAGTATACAGACGTTTTCAGGGGGGATTTTTTCTGGTAGTGGGCGGGGGGAGAGCAACATCAAAACTTAAAACGACAGAAAACATTACGTATGTGATTGGGTTGACCCCCTAGGCAATACCTCGCTCTTTAAGCCAAAGATTTTTTAGTACTTTCATAAGAGCTATCTACTCTAATTAACGGCATTTGTGATTAAGGGGTCATTTTTAAAGAATTAGAACAAAATTCGAACTTTAGCTTAAAGAGCAAGGTATTAACTTGGGGGCGATCCCTCTAATATACGTATTAAAAATATGTGAATATAGAAGTTCGTTACGTAAGTTAATTCGTAAGTTACGTATATTTATTTCTAATAAAAACGTTCTGAAATAAAATTAAACAAGTTTCGAGAAAGCCATTTAACCAAATAAAAGTAAAATTAATTTTCAAATTTTGTTTTAATTATTGTAATCTACAGTGAGCCGAAATCCAAACCTGCATTAATTCAAAAACGTTCAAAAATTAAATAATTTTTTTTTTTTTTTAACTGAAAGTAAGGAACGACTTTAAAACTTAAAACGAACAGAAGTTATTCTGTACATGAAAGGGGCTGTCCCCTCCTCGACGCTTTGCTCTTTGCGCTAAAGTTTGACTTTCTCACAACTCTATTTTTTTTAAACAATAAAAAACTTTAGCGTAAAGAGCGAGGCGTTGAAGAGGGGACAGCCCCTTTCATATACGGAATAATTTCTGTTCGTTTTAAGTTTTAACGTCGTTCCTTACTTTCAGTTAAACAAACTTGTTTTTTTTTATTTAATCAGCAAACACAACGAAGCTTATTAACAATTTATTGCAATTAATTGCAACATATTATTGAATAAGCGTAAACATTGTTCTCTATTTCAATCGATTTGAACATCAAAATGGATTTCTTATAAAAAAAACAAAAAACCTTAAACTGTAAGTGAGGAGCGACTTGGCCCAATATTAACCGAAACTCTAAAAATAGAATTAAATATATAAAATTAATCAACTTCAATTTTATCCATCAAAAGCTATGGGCCAAAGAAAATTTGCCTGATTTTCGAAAAAGGGGGAAAATACTCCCAAAATTTGAAGCTATCTTAATGGAAATCACACCAGTAGATTCAGAACATTAGAGGACCATGTTGTAGAGGTTTCAAGCTCCTACCTACAAAATGTATAATTTTTATTATTGGCCAGAAGAAAGATCACGGATGAGTGTGTAAAAATTTATTTTATATTATTATTATTCCCCAGGGGTGGTCGCATCGAACCAAAGGTCGTAGAAGATCGAGAGAGAGCTCATTCGAATGGAAATAAAAAATATAGTGCCCTTTTAAAGTGACATAAAGATTGGAAGGCAACTAGCCGTCATTTTTCCTCAGACATCCGATTTTTTTTAAAACAGCCATTTGATGGTCCCCCTCATATATGAAGTTATTTCTGTTCGTTTTAAGTTTTATTGTTGCTCCTTATTTTCATTGTAAAAGATTTGTTTTTTCTCTTTGTTTAATATGTAAAAGGACGAATCGCAAATATTGAGCTCTGAAGAACAAGAAGCAAATAATCCATTGTAATACGTAGTTTTTTTTTAACACAATTACAAAATTTAACTGGCTACTGAACGCGAAAAATTTAAAAAATCAATTGCAATAGTTTTGTCGAATGCGGGGTGAGAAATTCTTTCTACAGATAGAAGAGTAATTGAATATGTCATAACTAATACTCACGTTGAGTCATAAGCAATAAGATGATCTCGTTTCATTTCACCAAAACGAATTATTTTGGTGAATCATTTAGATGATAAAATATTATTGAATGATGCTAAAAATAAATTCCATTCGACTGAATCCCTGCTCCAAACCTAAGCTCAAAGCGGCAAATTTACTAAGCTAATATGACAAAACTATACTTCTATTACAACTCTCTGGATGGTATATAACATTGAAAGCAAAATTGTTATAAGCCTCCCGTGATAAGACGATCTCGTTTCATTTCACCAAAACGAGTTATTTCGGCAAATCATTTAGCTAATAAAATATTATTAAATAATGTTAAAAAAATCGATTTGATTGAATCCCCGCTCTAAACCTAAGCTCAAAGCGAAAAAGTGATTGAATCCCCACTCTAAACCTAAGCTCAAAATTTCTCAAAAAGAAAAGGAAAAAAAAAGATAGAAAGGAAAAAACATCCTTGAATACCTATTTACAAAAAAATACCGAAATTTCATTACAAAAATTCGTTTCGATCAAGTCCATACTAAAATACACTCGACAGTATTTCTCATGCTAAACGAAATGAGTAAATACTAAGAAATCCCTTTCCCTGATAATAGAGTACTTAAATATATCCTAACGAATACTCACGTGGAGCCATAAGCAATGAGGCAATCCCTAAAGTCCTAAATGTTCCTAAAGTCGTAACCTATCTTGGTCGGTTTTTCATCCCAGAAAGTTTTAGTATGCAAATTTTCAGAAAAAAATATCGTGCCCTTTTTGAAATATACGCTATATATACATATGTATAATTTTAAAGACATAAGATGGCAGTCTGGCATTGCTGAGGATTCCGCCACAGATCTAGTTGAGTCCATGCCTGCTTTTTAAGGTTTGCCGAGGAGACCGTATTAGCCCTAAAATTTTTTTCTTATTAATACTGGAAATACCAGAATCAATAGCCTACAAAATAAAAAGTTCCACGTTGTCGTTGTTATATCCTCGGTGTTTATCTCGTGCTTTCTTCTCTATACTCACTTGGGCTCTTTATTTATTAGCTTTACTTCTTTTCTTACTTATTTCTTGCTGGCTCGAATGTTTACATGTGAGCTAAAATCGGCGCATGTGGGTTTTTATTCGAAAAAAAAAAAAATTCAAATGAAAAAAATGAGCATTGTAAGTTTAATGTACATATGCTAATATTTATTCCTTAAAATCTTAAATAATTTTTGATTTCTTAAAGTTATAAAAGTGAAAACATTTAAAAGAATTTTTTTCAGTAAAGTACAAATTATATTCTAGCTTTTAGAAAGCATAGGGTTTAGAACCCCACACAGATTAATTCCTGCTCGTTTTGAGTTTGACTTATTTTAATTTCTGTTTGTTTTGGGTTTCATTTATTTATTGATACTGATTTGTGGTAGTTGTATCATTGGTAGATTATTACTTACAACCCCTGCCCTGAGGGCTGGGGGGGATCTGTTATCCTCAAAGACTTATTTTCCAGACCTTTCTGATAGGCTTAACAATGGCAAAATGGCTATATCAAAATTTTGATTGGGAGTGTTTGGGGAAATGATAGGCGTGGAGGGAGACATTTGCCCTCTGATCATTTTTGATTAATAAAAAAGTCACTAGTCATCTCAATTTCCAATCGAATGAGCCCTTTTTGAAGCTTCTACGATAAAACGTTCTATAAAAACGTTGTATGCCTAAAGGGCATAACTTACGACCCTTGTCTTGAGGGCTATTGGGGGACGGTTGTCCTCCACAAAGACATAATTTCCAGACCTTTCAACTACGTTGAACTAAATGTTGTTCGGAAATGTTTGTGGAAATGATGGAGGTGAGGCGATTCTCCCTCTGATTACTTTCGATTATTAAAAAGGGCAATAACCGTCTCAGTTTCCAATCTAAAGAGCCCTTTTTGAAGTTTTTACGACAACACTTTGTATATGACATTATATGCCCCCAGGGTATAAATTGCAACCTTAGCCCTGAGGGCTGGGGGGGGGGTTGTCATACTCAAAAACATAGTTTCTGGACCCTTAAACTACGTTCAACAAAATTGCTGTATCGAAATGTTGATCGGAAGTGGTTGGAGAAATGGTGGGTATGAGAGGGGTGGGGGCTTTTGCCCTTCGATCGCTTTTGACTATTAATAAGGGCACTAGCCCTGTCAATTACCAATTGAATGAGTTCTTTTTGAGTTTTCTACGACAACGCTGGCAAAGACCTAACTTCCAGAACTTTCAACTACGTTAAACAAAATGTCTATCTAAAAATTTTGATTGGATGTGTTTGGGGAAATGGTGGGCGTGAGAGGGGTGTTACTTGCCCTCCAATCACTTTCGACTATTAAATAGGGCACTAGCGCTTTTAATTTCCAAACGAATGAGCCCTTTTTGAAGTTTCTACGACAACGCTTTCTATAAAACCTTATATGCCTTGCGCTGAGGGATGTGTGTCATCCTCAAAGACATAATTTCCGAAATTTTCAACTACATTGAAGAAAACGGCTATCTCAAAATTTTTATTGGATGTTTTTCGGGAAATGGTGGGCGTGGGAGGGGTGTTAGTTTTCCTCCAGTCGTAGTTTGTATCATTGGTAGATTATTACTTACAACCCCTGCCCTGAGGGCTGGGGGGATCTGGTATCCTCAAAGACTTATTTTCCAGACCTTTCTGATAGGCTTAACAATGGCAAAATGGCTATATCAAAATTTTGATTGGGAGTGTTTGGGGAAATGATAGGCGTGGAGGGAGACATTTGCCCTCTGATCATTTTTGATTAATAAAAAGTCACTAGTCATCTCAATTTCCAATCGAATGAGCCCTTTTTGAAGCTTCTACGATAAAACGTTCTATAAAAACGTTGTATGCCTAAAGGGCATAACTTACGACCCTTGTCTTGAGGGCTATTGGGGGACGGTTGTCCTCCACAAAGACATAATTTCCAGACCTTTCAACTACGTTGAACTAAATGTTGTTCGGAAATGTTTGTGGAAATGATGGAGGTGAGGCGATTCTCCCTCTGATTACTTTCGATTATTAAAAAGGGCAATAACCGTCTCAGTTTCCAATCTAAAGAGCCCTTTTTGAAGTTTTTACGACAACACTTTGTATATGACATTATATGCCCCCAGGGTATAAATTGCAACCTTAGCCCTGAGGGCTGGTGGGGGGGGGTTGTCATACTCAAAAACATAGTTTCTGGACCCTTAAACTACGTTCAACAAAATTGCTGTATCGAAATGTTGATCGGAAGTGGTTGGAGAAATGGTGGGTATGAGAGGGGTGGGGGCTTTTGCCCTTCGATCGCTTTTGACTATTAATAAGGGCACTAGCCCTGTCAATTACCAATTGAATGAGTTCTTTTTGAGTTTTCTACGACAACGCTGGCAAAGACCTAACTTCCAGAACTTTCAACTACGTTGAACAAAATGTCTATCTAAAAATTTTGATTGGATGTGTTTGGGGAAATGGTGGGCGTGAGAGGGGTGTTACTTGCCCTCCAATCACTTTCGACTATTAAATAGGGCACTAGCGCTTTTAATTTCCAAACGAATGAGCCCTTTTTGAAGTTTCTACGACAACGCTTTCTATAAAACCTTATATGCCTTGCGCTGAGGGATGTGTGTCATCCTCAAAGACATAATTTCCGAAATTTTCAACTACATTGAAGAAAACGGCTATCTCAAAATTTTTATTGGATGTTTTTCGGGAAATGGTGGGCGTGGGAGGGGTGTTAGTTTTCCTCCAGTCACTTTTGACTATTAAATCGAAATGTTTGACTATTAAGTTTCCAATCGAATGTGCCCTTTTGAAGTTTCTACGACAACTCCTATAAAACCTTATATGCCCCCAAGGCATAACTTACAACCTTTGCCCTGAGGGTTGTCATCCTAAAAGACCTAATTTCCAGAACTTTCAACTACGTTGAACAAAATGAATATCTCAGAATTTTGATTGGATGTGTTTGGGGAAATGGTGAGCATGAGAGGGGGATTAGTTGTCCTCCAAATCCTTTCTACTATTAAAAAGGGCACTAGGCATTTCAATTTCCAATCGAATTGAATAAGCCCTTCAATCCAATCAATCCAATCGAATAAGCCCTTTTTGAAGTTTCTACGACAACGCTTTCTATAAAAACCATATATGCGCCCAGAGCATAACTTAGAACCTTTGCTCTGAGGGCTGTGGGGGGGGGGGTGTCATCCACAAAGACCTAATTTCCAGAACTTTCAACTACGTTGAACAAAATGGCTATCTAAAAATTTTGATCGGATGTGTGGGGAAAAGGTGGGTGTGAGAGGGGGGTTAGTTGCCCTCCAATCACTTTCGACTATTAAAAAGGGCACTAGCCCTTTGAATTTCCAATCGAGTGCACCCTTTTTTGAAGTTTCTACGACAAAGCTTTCAATAAAAACCTTATATCCCCCCAGGGCATAACTTGTAACTCTTGCCCTGACGGCTCTGAGGGGGCTATCCTCAGAGACCTAATTTCCAGAACTTTTAACTACGTTGAACAAAACGGCTATCTCAAAATTTTGATTGCATGTGTTCGGATAAATGATGGGCGTGGAAGGAATGTTAGTTGCCTTCCAGAAACTTTCTACTATTAAAAAGGGCACTAGCCCTTTTAATTTCAAATCGAATGAGCCTTTTTTGAAGTTTCTACGACAACGCTTTCATTAAAACCTTATTTGCCCCCAGGGCATAACTTATAACCCTTGCCCTGAGGGCTATTGGGGGTGGTCATCCTAAAAGACCTAGTTTCCAGAACTTTCAACTACGTTGAACAAAATGGCTATCTCAAAATTTTGATTGGATGTGTTTGGGGAAAAGGTGGGCGTGAGAGGGGGGTTAGTTGCCCTCCAATCCCTTTCAACTATTAAAAAGGGCACTAGCCCTTTTAATTTCAAATCGAATGAGACTTTTTTGAAGTTTCTACGACAAAGCTTTCTATAAAAACCTTATATGCCCCCAGGGCATAACTTACAACCTTTGCCCTGAGGGCTGTGGGGGAGTGCCCTCCTCAAAAACCTAATTTCTATGTGGAAATCAACTACCTGGAAATGGCTCAAAAAACATATTTTCTATCTGGAAATCAACTACGCTGAACAAAATGGCTATATCAAAATTTTGATTGGATGTGTTTGGGGAAAAGTTGGGCGTGAGAGGGGGGTTAGTTGCCCTCCAATCCCTTTTAACTATTAAAAAGGGTACTAGCCCCTTTAATTTCCAATCAAATGAGCCTTTTTTGAAGTTTCTACGACAAAGCTTTCTATAAAAAACTTATGTGCCCCCAGGGGATAACTTACAACCTTTGCCCTGAGGGCTGTGGGGGAGTGCCTATCTTCCCATGTCTCTGGAGTGCCATTTGTTTGGATAAATGATGGGCGTGGAAGGGGTGTTAGTTGCCTTCCAGAAACTTTCTACTATTAAAAAGGGCACTAGCCATTTCAATTTCCAATCGAATAAGCCCTTTTTGAAGTTTCTAGGACAACGCTTTCTATTAAAACCTCAGTGGTTTTTTAATTCAATATTTATACCAGTTGTGTTTTGCAGGTATAAACACCCTGTTGAGTCTTGTGCAGAACAAGTTTTGTTGTCGTCCAATAAAGAGTCAAGTATGCTAGTCCAAATCAGTTTACGTCAGGTTAGAAGACCAGAACTTGGGGACAAATTCAGCTCCAGACACGGACAAAAGGGTGTCACTGGTTAGTCCTAATAATGTACCCTCGTTTTTATGTGAATCAATGAGAATTATGTAGGAATAACCAGTAGGTAGCTTCTTCCTATCCTTTCCCATCAATTGCTAGCCCAAAAAGTAACTTCAATAAAGGAGAAAAAGTTGCTATTTTCTCGAGAGTCTGCCACTTCCCTCTGTGTTTTAACATATAAGAGTTTGACAATAAAAAGAATAGGGAACAGTGGGAATGATAGTTTTTGTCTTATTTACCTAATTGATAACTATTTTATTGGGCCAATTGATAACTGTGCCTACTGATAATTGGCACTATCATTGTGCCAATTGATAACTATTTTATTGTGCCAATACGACAGTCTTTATAAAACAAAGGACACCGTAAGTTGTTGTGGCATCTTTTATTTAAATCAAACATTCAACATAATAAATAAACTACCAAGAAGCAGAGCTTGTCGATGAGGTGGGAAATACTTCTTTAACATAATAAAAAAAGGGTGAGAAATAGGTTCTTGTTGTTGTCCAAACGCGAAACTTGGGCTTTACCGAAACGGAAAACCAACAGAACTAAAACTCAAATTCTGAATATAATAAACTCTAAAAAAAAAAGTTTTGGCCATATTGATAAGACTTTCCGTTTTATCATCTAAATTATTATTAAGGGGGACTTTAATAAGTCCCCCTTTTTGTGTTTTCTTTGCTATTGTAAAAAGTAGGTCAATTTAGCGTTCATTTTTTAGTGCTACAATACCTGTTTAAATAAATGCGAAAACACAACCTGAACTGCTGCTTAGATTGGGAAGTAAGTGGAACGTCTGAATTTCTGGCTTGAAACATATTCGAGTCTCATTTTAGTGTGTGTATTTTTTTGAAAATATTTAATCGCAGGGTATTTGAAGTTTAGATATTTAAGTCTTTTATGCATTTCTTAAAAAAAAAAAAAAAAAAAATAAAAAAAAAAAAAAAAAAAAAAAAAAAAAATAGGCGTTCGTTTCTTATAGGAATGCAACTATCTTGCAATTGACAAAGACTTTGTCCAGATTCAATGGTAATAGGTTTTTTTTTAAGACTTCTGGACATTTTATGTTGAATGTCTGTGTTGAGATTCCTTGGTTTAAGTGCTTGTGTTAAGGTGTCAATGCGTTGTAACATTAGATTTTTGTGTATTTTGTGAGCTTGAATCCATTTGAAATAAAGGTGAAATATCCAATAAAGAAAAGGTAGCAACTTAAAAACAGGCAAAATTCAGTGACGTTAATTGGAGTTATTTATTAGATTGCCCTTTTTTACATTTACAATTTTTATGGTAGCAGAAGCGTTTTTATGTTTTTGTTTTTAATCTAGATAATATTTTGTTCTTTTGATTTTTCGATCAAATTATATTCATTAGTTTGTAGTTTGAATATTGGAATTTATTCAGTTAAAATTTTTTAGCCATTATAGTTCCTCAAGAACACCTGTCATTTAGTTGCTATGGAGTTGTTCCTGATATGATCATGAATCCTCGTGGTTTCCCTCTCGAATGACCGTTGCAAAGCTGATTGAACTGCTAGATGGAAAGGCCGGCCTGCTTGATGGAAAACAACATTATGGTACCGGTTTTGGAGGATCTAAGGTAAACGAACTATAGTATATAAAATTTAGTAAGTATATTTATCTTATCTGGCGGAGTAGTAATGGGTATTTTGGGGTTAGTCAAACTCTGTTAAAATTAGTGTTTAGTAAATCAAGCCGTGCTTGTTCTTTTTTTTCCGTGTAATTCTACTTATTTTGTCCCCAAAAAATGAATATTAGTTTCAATGAGGCTATTTTAATATATATTTTTATTTAATATGAAAGCACTCGTAGAAGACCTGCTTGGTAGTTTTCAAGTATAGGCGTGAATGTATGGGTCAGGGGGAACCCATGGGGGGGGGGGAATCACGGGGATAAAACCTCCCCCCTCTCCGGAATTGGGGATATGTGCCCCGTAGGGTCGACATTCTTATAGATTTTGAGTAATACAAAAACGTAATGAAAGCTGTAAATCTTATTGTGATGAGGATAAAACTGAATGATTTATTCATTTTATAAAATAAAATTTAAAACAAAACTGTCACACCAGCTAACCAAATTCATTATATAGAACTCTACGCCCCTGTGTGTTAATTAGTCGTCCATCATTCCAAAACGGAAATAAACTGTTATAGACTTTTTCAAAAAGAAATAGTTGGTTGATAGCAGACCTTGGTTGGATGATACAAACCTTAGTTGGAATAGAAAGTCATCAAAATACTTAAGGGGGCAAGGTTATAATGGAGCTTCATCTATGAGCGGCCAGTTTCAAGGTTTTGCTACTATACTCTGAAATTTTTCTCCATGCAGTCTATGTTCACTGTGCAAGCCACTGCTTAAACTTAGCCCTATGTCATTCATACAACATACTTGTTATAAGAAATTGTCTAGGAACTTCAAAAGAAGTAATTAATTTCTTTAGAATTTCAACCAAACGCTCTGCAATTTTGAAACAAATTGTTCAAGAAAGTAATCTTATCACAGGGACAAAAATAATAAGATTGAACAAACTTGTGAGACAAGATGGGTGGAGTACTTAGAAGCAATCATTTGGTTTAAAGAGATGTTCGTTATTATCTGTAAGGCTAAGAGGGAAATTCAAGAACATCCTGATTCAAATTCTGAATCTTCAAGCAAAGCTTATTCTTTGCAAGCTGCTATTGAGAGATGCAGTTTGGTTGCAGCTATGGTTATTGTCAGTAAAGTTTTTAGTCTGTCTCACAATTTGTCGACATCTTTGCAATCAGAAACAATAGATCTCATATACTTTCTTAAGCACGCTGACGAACTTAAGAGCAAGGTTAGAGACATGAGAAAGAGAGTAAAGCTATGTTTCATCCACTTTTTACTGAAGGGACTGAACTGTGTCAAGATTATGAAATCAGTATTAAAGTTCCCAGATGACCTCCAAAACAAAAGTATAGGAATAATTATGCAACAGCGTCGGAGGATCCTGAACCGCATTACCGACTTTTTGTGTTTATCCCATTTATGGACCACTTTCTGCAGCAGCTGCATCAGCGATTCCTTACTCACAGAAAGTTGCTGGAGTCACTGCAATACCTGCTTTCTCAGCACTGCATCTCCCTCGAGGAAGAGAAAATATCGGATATATCGGATACTCTAACTAATTTTTCGCATTTTGAGGCAGACAGCTATAGAGAAGGCTTGCAAGCTGAAATAGCTCTGTGGAGGAGAATGTGACTACAGTCGGTAAACGTGGCACCAAAATATTTCATAACCTGCTTAAAAGAATGTGATAAGAACATTTTGTTCACTCTACATCGATTTTGAAGATTGATGCAGCAGTTCCCAGCACTCCTATACCAGGAGTGCTGGGAACGCTTTCTTTAAATTAATTAAAAAGATTCTTTGGATTCTTTGGATTTTTGTTGGGGAGGGGGAAGTTAACAAAAATGTGGACATATATTACGTAAGTTTTACATGCAGTACATGTATTTTTAATTATTTTGTACAGGCCAGACAAATATTCTGTGAAGGATTCAAGCCGGGTACCGTAATTTTATAATTACGCAAATATGTAGAATTTATTTACTCATGCAGCAAGGAAGAGGTGCATAGGCAGGGATTCGGGCGCGTTATAAACAAGGAAGCTGCTAAGTCTTCTTTAGGTTGTGAAGGTATTAATAATAGGACACTAGTTGCTCATTTTACGACCAAAAAATGCAGGGTATCAGTCATACCAACATGTCCCTTTAAAACCGACAGATGAGATACTAGTGGCTCAGGTGAATTTTACTTACAGTTACAGGAGGAAACAAACAAGGTCCCAGGTAGAAATATGATGGTAATAGAAATATGACCTGACTCAGGCACTCCTATACCAGGAGTGCCTCAGGTCAGGAACGGCTTAATGGATTGGCTTTATTATCCATGCACAGGGATGTTCCAGTCAATGCAGAAGAAATTTTGGAGAAACTAGCCCACGACAAAAAAAGGCGGCTTGATTTTATGTTATAATTACATGTTTACAGTGTTGTCTCAATAAAGAATGTACCTTATATTCTAAAAACTTTGTTTTTCCTTTTTAACCAGTACTACCATCCCTCGATAAAAATATCCATCCTCCTCCGAAATTTATCGCTGGGTTCGCCCCTGGTATGGGTAGTATTTGAAACTTTGAGCAGTGATTTCATTTTGAATAGTTCCATGTATTGCTACTTTAATTGCTAGAAACTTGTCGTAGCAGTAAGCCATCTGAGGCCATCACCGTGGCAAGCACTTCCTCTCCATTTTACCATATTCTAGAGATAATTTTTGAAGCAAAAGACTTATGTGAAAAAAACTTGTTTTTGTCAAGTTTTATGCGTTTACGGCCTTAAAAAATTGAAATTTGGCAAGAAAAAAAGCGGGTAATGTAAGAAGCTATTTAGATAATGTACAGTTTTTTGTTTAGCTTGATAATGGATGGTATCTAGAAAGGCCTAGAAATTTTAATAATAGCGTTTCCAACAAATATTTTAAGATAAAATTGTTTTTCCCGTAGATTTTAATAGTAATACCTTAAGGGAATAGCCATGGGGTTGTCATAATTTCTATTAAAACTGTTTAACTCTTTTTAGATTCTTCACTTTAGTTTACCACGGCATTCACAGTGCAATATTTGTCGAAAGGCATTGTAGTAATGAGCAATTAGAAAAACAAAGTAAAAGAACAGATTAAATATGGAAAACCGCAAGAAATTAAATTTTCTCATTTTGTGTCCATGAATGCTCTGGTATAGTGTGTATTTATCTTTTTCTGAAGTGGAATCAGTTTGACTTTTATAACCTTATATTTGACTCGCAGGTAAAAGACGTAAGTGATGACTTGATACGCCACGGCTAAAACTATCTTGGGAAAGAAGTTCTGACCTGTGGTTTGACTGGTGAACCCTTAACTGGCTATATTTATTTTGGACCTGTTTATTATCACAAATTGAAGCACATGGTTCAAGATGAAATGCATGCTCGAAGTTCTGGCCCTGTGACACCGCTAACCCGTCCACCAGTTGAAGGTAGAGCTAAAGAAGGGGGGCTACTTGTTGGTGAAATGAAACGGGATTGTCTCATTGCTTATTATGGCTCCACGTGAGCACTAGTTACAATATATTTAAGTAATCTATTATTAGGGAAAGGAATTTCTTAATATTTATTCATTTCGTTTAGCATGAGAAATACTATCGAGTGTATTTTAGTAGGGACTTGATCGAAACGAATTTTTCGAAAGAAATTTCGGTATTTTTTTAGTATGGACTTGATCGAAACGAATTTTTCTAAAGAAATTTCGGTATTTTTTTAGATTGGTACTCAAGGTTGTTTTTTCCTTTCTATCTTTTTGTTTCTTTTTTTTTGAAATTTTTCAGGAAGTATACAGAAAATCGCTTTTTATCATAAATACCAGCTATAATTCTAATAAGTAATATCGCTGGGTGTATGTTTTTTTAGGTATTTTCACGAGAGGCTTATGACAATTTTGCTTCCAATGTTATGTACCATCCAGAGAGTTGTAATAGAAATATCGGTTTGTCATATTTGCTTAATAAATTTGCCGCTTTGAGCTTAGGTTTGGAGCAGGGATTCAGTCGAATCGAATTTATTTTTAACATTATTTAATAATATTTTATCAGCTAAATGATTCGCCGAAATAATTCGTTTTGGTGAAATGAAACGAGATCGCCTTATTGCTTATGACTCAACGTGAGTATTAGTCATGACATATTAGTCGCTCTTTTATCTGTAGAAAGAATTTCTCACCCCGCGTTTGATAAGATTATTGTAATTGATTTTTAAAAATTTTTGTGTTCAATAGCCAGTTAAGTTTTGGAATTGCGTTCAAAACTACGTATTGCAATGGATTATTTGCTTCTTGTTCTTCAGAGCTCAATAAGCTGGGATTTGTTCTTTTACAGATTAAACAAAGAGAAAAAACAATTTTTATTACAATGAAAATAAGGAGCAACAATAAAACTTGAAACGAACAGAAGTGATTTCATATATGAGGGGGGCCATCAAATGGCTGTTAAAAATAAAAAATAAAAAATGGATGTCTGGGAAAAATGGGGGCTAGTTATCTTCTAATCTTTTTGGTCACTTAAAAAGGGCACTAGAATTTTTGATTTCCGTTAAAATGAGCTCTCTCTCGATCTTCTAGGACCTTTGGTTTGATGCGATCACCCCTGGGGAAAAATAATAATAATAATATAAAATGAACACTCATCCGTGATCTTTCTTCTGGCCAAAAATATAAATTATACATTTTGTAGATAGGAGCTTGAAACCTATACAACATGGTCCTCTAATATTCTGAATCTGCTGGTGTGATTTTCATTAAGATCGCTTGAAATTTTGGGAGTGTTTTCCCCCTTTTTCGTAAATCAGGCAAATTTTCTTTGGCTCATAGCTTTTGGTGGGTAAAATTGAGGTTAATTAATTTTATATATTTAATTCTATTTTTTAGAGTTTCGGTTACTGTTAGGCCGAGTCGCTCCTCACTTACAGTTTGAGGGTTTTTTTTTTTTTTTTTTTTTTTTTTTTTTTTTTTTTTTTTTTTTTTTTTTTTTTTTATAAGAAATCCATTTTGATACTCAAACCGATTGAAATAGAGAACAGTGTTTACGCTTATTCAATTATATGCTGCAATTAATTGCAATAAATTGTTAATAAGCTTCGTTTTGTTTGCTGATTTGGTTGAGTAAAATTCTATTTTAATCATATATACCCATCCTAGTCCTAAGAGCAATATTGCTGGTTTTTTATTCTTTTTTTATATTTCTTTTAATTTGAATTTTCGGTTTGAGAAATTTCTCTTTCAGTGTCGCTAGAGATTTCTAATAAGAATGTCGCTTGTCGTATTCGCTTGATAAATTTGCAGCTTTCGTTCTTAGCTTAGCTTTAGAGCGTATATTTACTAAAATTTACTCTTTTTTCAACATTATCTTATATTCTTTGTTTATTTAAAAGGATTGACTGAATTACGCTATATAGTCACTCATAATAAGGATAATCACTGGAAATGATATTATAATAAATACCAAAGTCATTTCTATAATGATTTATAATGAGGTGATTGTCTAAAACCAATAAAATAAAAAAGGAAAACATTTATAGGTTAGTAGAAAATTTGATCAAAGCATCATCCAATCGATCTGTTTTAGCTCAGAAAAAGTGCAATATATGTATTGATTCTGAATGGTTTTGAAGGTTTTTTTCTTTTGATTTGTTTTTTTTCTAGTGAACATTTAAATGCCTTACTTTTAATTTAAACTTTTCAATAAAATTTTGATTCTTTACCTTTTGTTTGTATACTTCTGGTGTTTTTGCCCCTTCTTCTTTTCTTCTTCTTCTTGAATGACTGAGTTGTCGCGAGTAGAGCCAAAATATTTTATTAATTTTTGTTGTTGTTAATTATCTTTAATTCTCGTTGATATTACTATTTGCGTGTGTGCTTGATCTCAGCTTGGTCATAGGGGACTCAGAGTTCAAACCTAGCTGTAGCAACATACTGCGGACTGACGCAAGGACCTTAGTAGCCAAGAAGCGTCGTTAATCCGTTACTATTTGCAGTGTTGGGCCAGTAATGTCCTTACGAATCATCTCCCTATTTCCCTTGTAGGAATTTATTGAAGGAACGTTTGATGATCTCCGCTGATGCCTTCAGTGTTTTCATCTGTTCGAATTGCGGTTTCCTTTCTCAGAAGAAACTCTGTTGGACCTGTAAAACTAGCAAGCATCTCACAGAAACTACAATGCCCTATGCCTGCAAGTTGCTGTTGCAAGAGCTTCAGTCTATGAACATTACTCCGAAGATCCGCATTGGGAGCTCCAATGCTGTGCCAAATGTAACCTCCAAGTCAGGCTTGATAAGCTAGGTGTCCTATTTGTTTTAAGAAGTTTTGTATTGCTTATATATAAACGAAGTCTTTTGTATAGGCTATTGGATGTACATTGTATTACGTTTCTCTTGATAAGGAAAATTAGATATGTCTTCATTAAGAGCTTTTTCGCCCTAGGTTTCAAGGCTTATGTCTGTCAAGCTATTTGGAGCTGAGTAAATCTTCATCCTATCGACTGAATTTTTGTCAGACATGCCAATTTTTGGTACAAAATTAAGTTGGGAGTAAATATGCGAAGATGTGTATTTAAAAAAAATTCTAATTCAAGATTCGAACCTTGGTTACCGCAACAAAAGTGATAAGGTGATCACAGTTTAAAGGTGTGCACTAGAAGTTATTAGCATAAGTAAATTTTACCAGCTTCAGAAAAGGGAAGAAACAATAAACCAAATAGTTACCCGGCATTGATTAGCATTGCATCATTCTGGATGATCAAGAATCACCTAGAAATGCGAAGTTTCATATTTTATTGTGTCTATTTTAGAGCTGATTTGTAGGCCACCTCCCGTGCAATTTTTATCCCACAGGGCACCTCATAGCCAAGCATGGTGTTACGTCAAAATTTTAAGAAAGCAATTTTAATCAGAAATGCCGAAATGTGAAAAAAAATGTATCTCTGAGTGGAGTGTGACCCTTGCGGACCCTGGCAGTGGCCCAGAACTGTGAAAGTGGCTCGTTTCTGCTCGTTTCCAGAAACATAATTTATAAATAAATAATCGAATAAATATTGGATTATTAAAAGTTGATAAAATAAGAATCTTATGGATGTTTTGGTGATATTATTTTAGGTTTCAAAGAAATTTTGGTGAAATGACCCCAGCTTATGCAAATGACTTATTTCAGATCAAAAATTTTATTTGCGGAATGCATTAGAAAATTAAAAATGTTATACATTGTTAGAATTCGGATCGTACAGAAATTTTATCCGAAACAATCCTAGAATTTAAAGTAACTCTTTTTTATCCAAATGTATAAGTCTAGACAAAGGGAGTAATTTTTAAACTTTAGAAGAAAGTATTCTGAATTGAAAGTTGAAAGCTGATGCAGTTATGCATGACTAGAAGGATTCTGTGTTTTCCTACTCACTGTATCCTCCCTAAAATTACGGTTACAGATATGTCGAAAGGGATTGGTGCAACAAGGCTCCCTCCTTGCCTTTTGGTCTGAGATCACTTAGTGGCAAAACATGATGTGAGACTGAAGGTCAAATGTCACAAGCTACAAAGAGTTGAATCTGCGTTTCTAGTTAAAAAAAACAAATAGCAACAAATGATCTTTAATGAATGTATATACAATTATATATGCAACTCTACTCGGAAAGTCATACCTGTCTCTTCTTCGATACTGTCAGAGAACCTCTTCATGCTCTATCAACTTCCAGGGGCTTCAGTCTATAGCGTTCAAACGCTTGCATGTAAAAGTATAAGTACTCGATTGTAAAGACTCAGGTAGGGTTGTTTGGAAAGGCCTATTACTGGATGATCTGCTGAGGCCTAAATATATGTCTCGAGTTTGGCAAGTTTTTCTAGTCCATGGGGGAAGGACTTCACTGCAATGTAACGTCTGTAATTTTACTACAATGCTATATTTCACGGGGGAAGTTGAATCGGCCGTTCAGAATGATGGCTGATTTGGGGAATTTTCCCGTGCTGTTGTTGAGAAAAATTTTGAGTTAACTAACTGTCTGGTAATTCGGGGAATTATGTAATGTGCCAGTAACAATCGATTTGTTTGCGAGACTCATTGGGATGCACGGCATCTCTTTATCCTCAGAATTTGGAGATACCTTGAAATTCAGAAGCGAAAAAATAGGTTAAATATTTCGCCTGTATAAATATCATGGCGTCATCGTCGCAAGCGAAAAATCTAACATTGAAAACAGTAAAACAGTGTGGATATTGAAACAACAAATCTAGGAGTTCAAAGAACTAAAAGAAGAGGCAAAATCGGGGTCAAAATCAAGGTTAAGATCAAAATACAATTGGTTTACTCGTATCTAAATCTGGAGCGTAACTAAATACACGTATAAGCTTAACTAAGAGGATAACCAAGTAGCTACGTCAATTTGGTAATATTTCTCTAGTCTGGATGTATTGCACCTTTACGATTCCTTTGGGTTTTGATCGAGGGAGGAAGTCACAAGGAAGGATTGAAGGAAATTGAAACTTCGTGATATCATCGAGGATGTATACAAACAATATCTGAATTTTCCTAGAAGTTGTTTACAGATTTTACTCTGTCATCAAAAAGATTGGAAAATACCGTCGGCTTATTAGCCCTGATTTATAGTCCTTTGGTGCTCATATCAGCCCTCTTATGTCAAAGTACGTTTGAGGTGATTCTAGAATGTATGCATCATTGCTGGAAGCAGGATGTTTATAGGGTGATATGATATTGTGTACCATACAACATATCATTATGACGATCAGTAAAAAAACATACTGTTTTTGACATGTAAATAATTAAAAGTACCCGTATTAAATGGTAAAAGAAAGCACAGTTAACGTCTCAACCCTGAAAAGGAGCAATTGAGCAGTTGACTTGCAAAAAGGATTCAAGAAATAATAGTAATAAAAAAAAACAACAGAGGCATAACTAAAGGAGTAAAGTCGAGGATACTCAGATAAGAGCATCAGATCAAATAAAATATAGAAGTTGGTAAAGTTTTGGTGAGTTTGCTATAGCTAAGAGAATATGCACATATCCAAAGATCATTTGACGAAGTGCTTGAACATGGACTACAAGCTGTGGACCGAATATTTAAGAAGCATTACCTAGAGTTCAACCAGGTTAATGTGATGACCTTCCATGCTTGTCTAGTCTGGCATAGTCGCATATTGCATTTGGTGGAAACGTACTGCACGAGGCTAAAAGTTTTTGTAACCAAATGTGTTGTAATTCGTTGAGTTTTAGTTTTTTTTTCGTGAACGTTATTACATTTTTAAGTGCTCTTTTGTATTGTGAGTTATGCACAATTATAGCTTCATATTAATTTGTGCGATTTCTTCAGTTTTTATCTTGTTATTTTTAAGAGAAACTTCACTCTAACAAAAGGCTGTTTTTTAAAATAAAACAATTCTCGAAACAGCGAAATAAATAAAACCAAGATATAAACTCACAAGCAGAATAAGATCTCAGTGAGCAACATAACAATAAGAATTACCCATCCACAAATCTGCTTAATAACTTTTCCGCTTTTTTTCTATTTTTTCTCATTGATAGACATTTAATTAAGTTAATTTGACTTAAAAAGCCGCATCAACGATAGAGAAGCGTACAACACACGTGTGAAGTATGTAACACACGCACCTGCATAAGTGAGGAGAGGGCTTAACTGTCCGTGACCCTCCTCAGTAAACTCAAGATGTTTTCAAATAGTCTGCTTTCTTTTTTAATTTGCACTTCTTTCAAAAATAAATTACTATTTGTGCACTTGGAATACATTAATACCATTCGTAATACATAGTTCAGGTCAACGTATTTTTCTAAGCATAAAAATATACTATAGCATTTAGTATTTCTAAGCAGACATGGCACCGTTGGTGTACTTTTTTCTTACTTGAAAAAATAAATATATAGATAAAAAAAATAGATATGTAGTGTAATTTGCCTTTATCATCATATTTGTACCTGAGGCGCAAGGGTGGGCAGATCGTCCTTCCCATTCTTCTAGAAATTCGTTAGAAAAATATCACATGGTGAATTTAAACCTACTTTCAAAGAGGAGATGAATCGTCCCTCTCCCTCTGGGGAATATCCATGGATATACTCATGTATATCCATTGTAGTCCAGTTTTCTTTAAAATGTGACGAATGTTCTTAGCTGAGTGGTAAAGATTAACACGAGTATGAAGCGCTTTGTCAAGTTAATTTTCAACCTTTTTTAAACCGATTAAATTTGTAACCAGTAGTTACAAATTTAACGTCATATTAATCAATCCAACTTCAGATTCACACTCACCTTAAAACCAAAGTGCTTTGACTCTTACTGCTTCAACAGTTTCAAACCTTTTTTCTCTCAGTATTTTATATATATATATATATATATATATATATATATATATATATATATATATAATATATATATATATATATATATATATATAATATATATATATATATATTATATATATATATATATATATAAAATACTGAGAGAAAAGAAGTTGCAATTGTCTGGTGACCTCTATTAGACAGCCTTCGATTTGTAGATAAAGTGAAAACTTACAAGTAATAAGAAAACTTTTATTCAAGAATGTGAAAAATACGTTTAAAAATTTATACTGTGTTAGAGTCACGTCCTTGTGCTTGTTTATGTTGGTTAAAAGTAAAAAAAAAAAAATGAAAACCCTGTCATTTTGTTAAGCCATAACAAAATTTCAGTCCCTCTTCATCTTACCCCCCCCCCCCCGCTCCAAAAAATACAATTACTTTAAAAAAGAGGGAATAAAGAACATAATGAATGTCAAAAAATTTTAATTGTAGAAAGATCCCTCTCGCTCTTTTGCCTCACTTTAAATTTTCTTTCAATTCTGCATTCTCGGCTAATACCTTCTCCTTGTACAGCTGCAGCTTTGCTACTTCAACCGCATGCGGCTTTTTATCTAACTGCAGTGTTACTACTTCCACCGCCTGTTCATCTGATTTTTTTATTATTTTTTTATAGCGTTCTCTCAAAGGAGTATAAAAGGCAAATAGTTTTTGCCTTTTATATAATAACTTTGAACTGAGGTATGAAATAAATAAATTTATTTTAAAATTTACAATAATTTTATTTACAGGATATAATTATTTACAGGAATTTAGGTTCATCCTTTGGTTCCATAGATACATTCTTTGGTTCCGTAGATGCATCCTTTGGTAACGTAGATTCATCATTTGGTTCCATAGATTCATCCTTTGGTTCCGTAGATTCATCCTTTGATTCCGTAGATTCATCCTAGGGTTCCGTAGATTCATCCTTTGGTTCCGTAGATTCATCCTAGGGTCCCGTAGATTCATCCCTTGGTGGCATAGATTCACCCTTTGGTTCCGCAGATTCATCCTTTGGTTCCATAGATTCATTCTTTGGTTTCGTAGATTCATCCTTTGGTTCCGTAGATTCATCCTAGGGTTACTTAGATTCATCATTTGGTTCCATAGATTCATCCTTTGGTTCCATAGATTCATCCTTTGGTTCCGCAGATTCATCCTTTGGTTCCATGTATTCATCCTTTGGTTCCGTAGATTCATCCTTTGGTTCCGTAGATTCATCCTAGGGTTCCGTGGATTCATCCTAGGGTTCCGTAGATACACTCTTTGGTTCCATAGATTCATATTTTGGTTCCGCAGATTCATCCTGGATCCTTCCTGTTTCCTTTTTTTTGAAACCAATCTTTTTAAACCAATTTTTCGATTTTACCACCTAACAATTAACAAACCTACAACCTGGACCGTCATGTAAAACTAGACCAATAAGGGCAGCTATAGTAAAGGGCATTGGCAAATTGTCTGAAGTAATGAAAATCCAAAGTGAAGGAGAAAGAAAAATGGGGTTAGAAAATATGTGACAGCGGAGTCAAAACGTGCCAAAATTGAAATGTATAGTTAAGATAATTGGGTTGGGGATTTTGACATGGATAAGATCATCAATGCTTACCATGCCTTTGTTAGAAAATTAAGTTTCTGCGATATGTATTTCATAATGAAAAAAGACAAACATGGGTAAAAGTTGACGCTCACCACTTTATAAAAGCTCCAAGCAATGAAATACTTATAAATAACTACATTAGAGTTTATAAGGACGTTAGCCAGGAATCTGATACTGCATCAGCCTCTGTTAAAAAACAAAGGTTCGGTGTTATGTTTTTCATAATGACAAAATACAAGCCAAAGTTAAAGGTCCAATATTGAAAATATCGTAATTTTACAAAGGCGCTAATCCTAATTAAGGTCATTAAAAATTTTTAAGGGGTTTATTGATGAAAATAAAGCACGGATACATGTGATTAGGATACTGATGAAAGTGAAAATCGCAACAGCTAAAGAAAATGGCACGGAGCAAACGACAATGAGAATCATTACATTTAGTATATCTTATTTAATTATATTTACTTATGTATTATAATTCGAATTATATTTTTAATTCTAATTATCTAAATTCAAAACAAATTATATCAATATTTTCAGATCAATCTACTAATGGTTCTGATATTTTGAGCACCTCAACAATGACCAAAGCAGAAGAGATCCGTCAACTCAGGGAAGTTGATGACTCCTTTGAAGAACGCTATAAAAAAATAATAAAAAAATCAGATGAACAGGCGGTGGAAGTAGTAACACTGCAGTTAGATAAAAAGCCGCATGCGGTTGAAGTAGCAAAGCTGCAGCTGTACAAGGAGAAGGTATTAGCCGAGAATGCAGAATTGAAAGAAAATTTAAAAGTGAGGCAAAAGAGCGAGAGGGATCTTTCTACAATTAAAATTTTTGACATTCATTATGTTCTTTATCCCTCTTTTTTTAAAGTAATTGTATTTTTTTGGAGCGGGGGGGGGGGGTAAGATGAAGAGGGACTGAAATTTTGTTATGGCTTAACAAAATGACAGGGTTTTCATTTTTTTTTTTTTACTTTTAACCAACATAAACAAGCACAAGGACGTGACTCTAACACAGTATAAATTTTTAAACGTATTTTTCACATTCTTGAATAAAAGTTTTCTTATTACTTGTAAGTTTTCACTTTATCTACAAATCGAAGGCTGTCTAATAGAGGTCACCAGACAATTGCAACTTCTTTTCTCTCAGTATTTTATATATATATATATATATATATATATATATATATATATATATATATATATATATATATATATATATATATATATATATATATATAGATATATATATATATATATATATATAATATATATATATATATATATATATATATATATATATATATATCTATATATATATATATATATAAAATACTGAGAGAAAAAAGGTTGAAACTGTTGAAGCAGTAAGAGTCAAAGCACTTTGGTTTTAAGGTAAGTGTGAATCTGAAGTTGGATTGATTAATATGACGTTAAATTTGTAACTACTGGTTACAAATTTAATCGGTTTAAAAAAGGTTGAAAATTAACTTGACAAAGCGCTTCATAACTCGTGTTAATCTTTACCACTCAGCTAAGAACATTCGTCACATTTTAAAGAAAACTGAACTACAATGGATATACATGAGTATATCCATGGATATTCCCCAGAGGGAGAGGGACGATTCATCTCCTCTTTGAAAGTAGGTTTAAATTCACCATGTGATATTTTTCTAACGAATTTCTAGAAGAATGGGAAGGACGATCTGCCCACCCTTGCGCCTCAGGTACAAATATGATGATAAAGGCAAATTACACTACATATCTATTTTTTTTATCTATATATTTATTTTTTCAAGTAAGAAAAAAGTACACCAACGGTGCCATGTCTGCTTAGAAATACTAAATGCTATAGTATATTTTTATGCTTAGAAAAATACATTGACCTGAACTATGTATTACGAATGGTATTAATGTATTCCAAGTGCACAAATAGTAATTTATTTTTGAAAGAAGTGCAAATTAAAAAAGAAAGCAGACTATTTGAAAACATCTTGAGTTTACTGAGGAGGGTCACGGACAGTTAAGCCCTCTCCTCACTTATGCAGGTGCGTGTGTTACATACTTCACACGTGTGTTGTACGCTTCTCTATCGTTGATGCGGCTTTTTAAGTCAAATTAACTTAATTAAATGTCTATCAATGAGAAAAAATAGAAAAAAAGCGGAAAAGTTATTAAGCAGATTTGTGGATGGGTAATTCTTATTGTTATGTTGCTCACTGAGATCTTATTCTGCTTGTGAGTTTATATCTTGGTTTTATTTATTTCGCTGTTTCGAGAATTGTTTTATTTTAAAAAACAGCCTTTTGTTAGAGTGAAGTTTCTCTTAAAAATAACAAGATAAAAACTGAAGAAATCGCACAAATTAATATGAAGCTATAATTGTGCATAACTCACAATACAAAAGAGCACTTAAAAATGTAATAACGTTCACGAAAAAAAAACTAAAACTCAACGAATTACAACACATTTGGTTACAAAAACTTTTAGCCTCGTGCAGTACGTTTCCACCAAATGCAATATGCGACTATGCCAGACTAGACAAGCATGGAAGGTCATCACATTAACCTGGTTGAACTCTAGGTAATGCTTCTTAAATATTCGGTCCACAGCTTGTAGTCCATGTTCAAGCACTTCGTCAAATGATCTTTGGATATGTGCATATTCTCTTAGCTATAGCAAACTCACCAAAACTTTACCAACTTCTATATTTTATTTGATCTGATGCTCTTATCTGAGTATCCTCGACTTTACTCCTTTAGTTATGCCTCTGTTGTTTTTTTTTATTACTATTATTTCTTGAATCCTTTTTGCAAGTCAACTGGTCAATTGCTCCTTTTCAGGGTTGAGACGTTAACTGTGCTTTCTTTTACCATTTAATACGGGTACTTTTAATTATTTACATGTCAAAAACAGTATGTTTTTTTACTGATCGTCATAATGATATGTTGTATGGTACACAATATCATATCACCCTATAAACATCCTGCTTCCAGCAATGATGCATACATTCTAGAATCACCTCAAACGTACTTTGACATAAGAGGGCTGATATGAGCACCAAAGGACTATAAATCAGGGCTAATAAGCCGACGGTATTTTCCAATCTTTTTGATGACAGAGTAAAATCTGTAAACAACTTCTAGGAAAATTCAGATATTGTTTGTATACATCCTCGATGATATCACGAAGTTTCAATTTCCTTCAATCCTTCCTTGTGACTTCCTCCCTCGATCAAAACCCAAAGGAATCGTAAAGGTGCAATACATCCAGACTAGAGAAATATTACCAAATTGACGTAGCTACTTGGTTATCCTCTTAGTTAAGCTTATACGTGTATTTAGTTACGCTCCAGATTTAGATACGAGTAACCAATTGTATTTTGATCTTAACCTTGATTTTGACCCCGATTTTGCCTCTTCTTTTAGTTCTTTGAACTCCTAGATTTGTTGTTTCAATATCCACACTGTTTTACTGTTTTCAATGTTGGATTTTTTCGCTTGCGACGATGACGCCATGATATTTATACAGGCGAAATATTTAACCTATTTTTTCGCTTCTGAATTTCAAGGTATCTCCAAATTCTGAGGATAAAGAGATGCCGTGCATCCCAATGAGTCTCGCAAACAAATCGATTGTTACTGGCACATTACATAATTCCCCGAATTACCAGACAGTTAGTTAACTCAAAATTTTTCTCAACAACAGCACGGGAAAATTCCCAAATCAGCCATCATTCTGAACGGCCGATTCAACTTCCCCCGTGAAATATAGCATTGTAGTAAAATTACAGACGTTACATTGCAGTGAAGTCCTTCCCCCATGGACTAGAAAAACTTGCCAAACTCGAGACATATATTTAGGCCTCAGCAGATAATCCAGTAATAGGCCTTTCCAAACAACCCTACCTGAGTCTTACAATCGAGTACTTATACTTTTATATGCAAGCGTTTGAACGCTGTAGACTGAAGCCCCTGGAAGTTGATAGAGCATGAAGAGGTTCTCTGACAGTATCGAAGAAGAGACAGGTATGACTTTCCGAGTAGAGTTGCATATATAATTGTATATACATTCATTAAAGATCATTTGTTGCTATTTGTTTTTTTTAACTAGAAACGCAGATTCAACTCTTTGTAGCTTGTGACATTTGACCTTCAGTCTCACATCATGTTTTGCCACTAAGCGATCTCAGACCAAAAGGCAAGGAGGGAGCCTTGTTGCACCAATCCCTTCCGACATTTCTGTAACCGTAATTTTAGGGAGGATACAGTGAGTAGGAAAACACAGAATCCTTCTAGTCATGCATAACTGCATCAGCTTTCAACTTTCAATTCAGAATACTTTCTTCTAAAGTTTAAAAATTACTCCCTTTGTCTAGACTTATACATTTGGATAAAAAAGAGTTACTTTAAATTCTAGGATGTTTCGGATAAAATTTCTGTACGATCCGAATTCTAACAATGTATAACATTTTTAATTTTCTAATGCATTCCGCAAATAAAATTTTGATCTGAAATAAGTCATTTGCATAAGCTGGGGTCATTTCACCAAAATTTCTTTGAAACCTAAAATAATATCACCAAAACATCCATAAGATTCTTATTTTATCAACTTTTAATAATCCAATATTTATTCGATTATTTATTTATAAATTATGTTTCTGGAAACGAGCAGAAACGAGCCACTTTCACAGTTCTGGGCCACTGCCAGGGTCCGCAAGGGTCACACTCCACTCAGAGATACATTTTTTTTCACATTTCGGCATTTCTGATTAAAATTGCTTTCTTAAAATTTTGACGTAACACCATGCTTGGCTATGAGGTGCCCTGTGGGATAAAAATTGCACGGGAGGTGGCCTACAAATCAGCTCTAAAATAGACACAATAAAATATGAAACTTCGCATTTCTAGGTGATTCTTGATCATCCAGAATGATGCAATGCTAATCAATGCCGGGTAACTATTTGGTTTATTGTTTCTTCCCTTTTCTGAAGCTGGTAAAATTTACTTATGCTAATAACTTCTAGTGCACACCTTTAAACTGTGATCACCTTATCACTTTTGTTGCGGTAACCAAGGTTCGAATCTTGAATTAGAATTTTTTTTAAATACACATCTTCGCATATTTACTCCCAACTTAATTTTGTACCAAAAATTGGCATGTCTGACAAAAATTCAGTCGATAGGATGAAGATTTACTCAGCTCCAAATAGCTTGACAGACATAAGCCTTGAAACCTAGGGCGAAAAAGCTCTTAATGAAGACATATCTAATTTTCCTTATCAAGAGAAACGTAATACAATGTACATCCCAATAGCCTATACAAAAGACTTCGTTTATATATAAGCAATACAAAACTTCTAAAAACAAATAGGACACCTAGCTTATCAAGCCTGACTTGGAGGTTACATTTGGCACAGCATTGGAGCTCCCAATGCGGATCTTCGGAGTAATGTTCATAGACTGAAGCTCTTGCAACAGCAACTTGCAGGCATAGGGCATTGTAGTTTCTGTGAGATGCTTGCTAGTTTTACAGGTCCAACAGAGTTTCTTCTGAGAAAGGAAACCGCAATTCGAACAGATGAAACACTGAAGGCATCAGCGGAGATCATCAAACGTTCCTTCAATAAATTCCTACAAGGGAAATAGGGAGATGATTCGTAAGGACATTACTGGCCCAACACTGCAAATAGTAACGGATTAACGACGCTTCTTGGCTACTAAGGTCCTTGCGTCAGTCCGCAGTATGTTGCTACAGCTAGGTTTGAACTCTGAGTCCCCTATGACCAAGCTGAGATCAAGCACACACGCAAATAGTAATATCAACGAGAATTAAAGATAATTAACAACAACAAAAATTAATAAAATATTTGGCTCTACTCGCGACAACTCAGTCATTCAAGAAGAAGAAGAAAAGAAGAAGGGGCAAAAACATCAGAAGTATACAAACAAAAGGTAAAGAATCAAAATTTTATTGAAAAGTTTAAATTAAAAGTAAGGCATTTAAATGTTCACTGGAAAAAAAAACAAATCAAAAGAAAAAAACCTTCAAAACCATTCAGAATCAATACATATATTGCACTTTTTCTGAGCTAAAACAGATCGATTGGATGATGCTTTGATCAAATTTTCTACTAACCTATAAATGTTTTTCTTTTTTATTTTATTGGTTTTAGACAATCACCTCATTATAAATCATTATAAAAAGGACTTTGGTATTTATTATAATATCATTTCCAGTGATTATCCTTATTATGAGTGACTATATAGCGTAATTCAGTCAATCCTTTTAAATAAACAAAGAATATAAGATAATGTTGAAAAAAGAGTAAATTTTAGTAAATATACGCTCTAAAGCTAAGCTAAGAACGAAAGCTGCAAATTTATCAAGCGAATACGACAAGCGACATTCTTATTAGAAATCTCTAGCGACACTGAAAGAGAAATTTCTCAAACCGAAAATTTAAATTAAAAGAAATATAAAAAAAAGAATAAAAAACCAGCAATATTGCTCTTAGGACTAGGATGGGTATATATGATTAAAATAGAATTTTACTCAACCAAATCAGCAAACAAAACGAAGCTTATTAACAATTTATTGCAAAATTGCAGCATATAATTGAATAAGCGTAAACATTGTTCTCTATTTCAATCGGTTTGAGTATCAAAATGGATTTCTTATAAAAAAAAAAAAAAAAAAAAAAAAAAAAAAAAAAAAAAAAAAAAAAAAAAAAAAAAAAAAAAAAAAAAAAAAAACCTCAAACTGTAAGTGAGGAGCGACTCGGCCTAACAGTAACCGAAACTCTAAAAAATAGAATTAAATATATAAAATTAATTAACCTCAATTTTACCCACCAAAAGCTATGAGCCAAAGAAAATTTGCCTGATTTACGAAAAAGGGGGACAACACTCCCAAAATTTCAAGCGATCTTAATGAAAATCACACCAGCAGATTCAGAATATTAGAGGACCATGTTGTATAGGTTCAAGCTCTTATCTACAAAATGTATAATTTATATTTTTGGCCAGAAGAAAGATCACGGATGAGTGTTCATTTTATATTATTATTATTATTTTTCCCCAGGGTGATTGCATCAAACCAAAGGTCCTAGAAGATCGAGAGAGAGCTCATTTTAACGGAAATCAAAAATTCTAGTGCCCTTTTTAAGTGACCAAAAAGATTAGAAGATAACTAGCCCCATTTTTCCCAGACATCCATTTTTTATTTTTATTTTTAACAGCCATTTGATGGCCCCCCTCATATATGAAATCACTTCTGTTCGTTTCAAGTTTTATTGTTGCTCCTTATTTTCATTGTAATAAAAATTGTTTTTTCTCTTTGTTTAATCTGTAAAAGAACAAATCCCAGCTTATTGAGCTCTGAAGAACAAGAAGCAAATAATCCATTGCAATACGTAGTTTTGAACGCAATTCCAAAACTTAACTGGCTATTGAACACAAAAATTTTTAAAAATCAATTACAATAATCTTATCAAACGCGGGGTGAGAAATTCTTTCTACAGATAAAAGAGCGACTAATATGTCATGACTAATACTCACGTTGAGTCATAAGCAATAAGGCGATCTCGTTTCATTTCACCAAAACGAATTATTTCGGCGAATCATTTAGCTGATAAAATATTATTAAATATTGTTAAAAATAAATTCGATTCGACTGAATCCCTGCTCCAAACCTAAGCTCAAAGCGGCAAATTTATTAAGCAAATATGACAAACCGATATTTCTATTACAACTCTCTGGATGGTACATAACATTGGAAGCAAAATTGTCATAAGCCTCTCGTGAAAATACCTAAAAAAACATACACCCAGCGATATTACTTATTAGAATTATAGCTGGTATTTATGATAAAAAGCGATTTTCTGTATACTTCCTGAAAAATTTCAAAAAAAAAGAAACAAAAAGATAGAAAGGAAAAAACAACCTTGAGTACCAATCTAAAAAAAATACCGAAATTTCTTTAGAAAAATTCGTTTCGATCAAGTCCATACTAAAAAAATACCGAAATTTCTTTCGAAAAATTCGTTTCGATCAAGTCCCTACTAAAATACACTCGATAGTATTTCTCATGCTAAACGAAATGAATAAATATTAAGAAATTCCTTTCCCTAATAATAGATTACTTAAATATATTGTAACTAATACTCACGTGGAGCCATAAGCAATGAGACAATCCCGTTTCATTTCACCAACAAGTAGCCCCCCTTCTTTAGCTCTACCTTCAACTGGTGGACGGGTTAGCGGTGTCACAGGGCCAGAACTTCGAGCATGCATTTCATCTTGAACCATGTGCTTCAATTTGTGATAATAAACAGGTCCAAAATAAATATAGCCAGTTAAGGGTTCACCAGTCAAACCACAGGTCAGAACTTCTTTCCCAAGATAGTTTTAGCCGTGGCGTATCAAGTCATCACTTACGTCTTTTACCTGCGAGTCAAATATAAGTTTATAAAAGTCAAACTGATTCCACTTCAGAAAAAGATAAATACACACTATACCAGAGCATTCATGGACACAAAATGAGAAAATTTCAATTTCTTGCGGTTTTCCATATTTAATCTGTTCTTTTACTTTGTTTTTCTAATTGCTCATTACTACAATGCCTTTCGACAAATATTGCACTGTGAATGCCGTGGTAAACTAAAGTGAAGAATCTAAAAAGAGTTAAACAGTTTTAATAGAAATTATGACAACCCCATGGCTATTCCCTTAAGGTATTACTATTAAAATCTACGGGAAAAACAATTTTATCTTAAAATATTTGTTGGAAACGCTATTATTAAAATTTCTAGGCCTTTCTAGATACCATCCATTATCAAGCTAAACAAAAAACTGTACATTATCTAAATAGCTTCTTACATTACCCGCTTTTTTTCTTGCCAAATTTCAATTTTTTAAGGCCGTAAACGCATAAAACTTGACAAAAACAAGTTTTTTTCACATAAGTCTTTTGCTTCAAAAATTATCTCTAGAATATGGTAAAATAGAGAGGAAGTGCTTGCCACGGTGATGCCTCAGATGGCTTACTGCTACGACAAGTTTCTAGCAATTAAAGTAGCAATACATGGAACTATTCAAAATGAAATCACTGCTCAAAGTTTCAAATACTACCCATACCAGGGGCGACCCAGCGATAAATTTCGGAGGAGGATGGATATTTTTATCGAGGGATGGTAGTACTGGTTAAAAAGGAAAAACAAAGTTTTTAGAATATAAGGTACATTCTTTATTGAGACAAAACTGTAAACATGTAATTATAACATAAAATCAAGCCGCCTTTTTTTGTCGTGGGCTAGTTTCTCCAAAATTTCTTCTGCATTGACTGGAACATCCCTGTGCATGGATAATAAAGCCAATCCATTAAGCCGTTCCTGACCTGAGGCACTCCTGGTATAGGAGTGCCTGAGTCAGGTCATATTTCTATTACCATCATATTTCTACCTGGGACCTTGTTTGTTTCCTCCTGTAACTGTAAGTAAAATTCACCTGAGCCACTAGTATCTCATCTGTCGGTTTTAAAGGGACATGTTGGTATGACTGATACCCTGCTTTTTTGGTCGTAAAATGAGCAACTAGTGTCCTATTATAATACCTTCACAACCTAAAGAAGACTTAGCAGCTTCCTTGTTTATAACGCGCCCGAATCCCTGCCTATGCACCTCTTCCTTGCTGCATGAGTAAATAAATTCTACATATTTGCGTAATTATAAAATTACGGTACCGCTTGAATCCTTCACAGAATATTTGTCTGGCCTGTACAAAATAATTAAAAATACATGTACTGCATGTAAAACTTACGTAATATATGTCCACATTTTTGTTAACTTCCCCCTCCCCAACAAAAAATCCAAAGAATCCAAAGAATCTTTTTAATTAATTTAAAGAAAGCGTTCCCAGCACTCCTGGTATAGGAGTGCTGGGAACTGCTGCATCAATCTTCAAAATCGATGTAGAGTGAACTAAATGTTCTTATCACATTCTTTTAAGCAGGTTATGAAATATTTTGGTGCCACGTTTACCGACTGTAGTCACATTCTCCTCCACAGAGCTATTCAGCTTGCAAGCCTTCTCTATAGCTGTCTGCCTCAAAATGCGAAAAATTAGTTAGAGTATCCGATATATCCGATATTTCTCTTCCTCGAGGGAGATGCAGTGCTGAGAAAGCAGGTATTGCAGTGACTCCAGCAACTTTCTGTGAGTAAGGAATCGCTGATGCAGCTGCTGCAGAAAGTGGTCCATAAATGGGATAAACACAAAAGTCGGTAATGCGGTTCAGGATCCTCCGACGCTGTTGCATAATTATTCCTATACTTTTGTTTTGGAGGTCATCTGGGAACTTTAATACTGATTTCATAATCTTGACACAGTTCAGTTCCCTTCAGTAAAAAGTGGATGAAACATAGCTTTACTCTCTTTCTCATGTCTCTAACCTTGCTCTTAAGTTCGTCAGCGTGCTTAAGAAAGTATACGAGATCTATTGTTTCTGATTGCAAAGATGTCGACAAATTGTGAGACAGACTAAAACTTTACTGACAATAACCATAGCTGCAACCAAACTGCATCTCTCAATAGCAGCTTGCAAAGAATAAGCTTTGCTTGAAGATTCAGAATTTGAATCAGGATGTTCTTGAATTTCCCTCTTAGCCTTACAGATAATAACGAACATCTCTTTAAACCAAATGATTGCTTCTAAGTACTCCACCCATCTTGTCTCACAAGTTTGTTCAATCTATTATTTTGTCCCTGTGATAAGATTACTTTCTTGAACAATTTGTTTCAAAATTGCAGAGCGTTTGGTTGAAATTCTAAAGAAATTAATTACTTCTTTTGAAGTTCCTAGACAATTTCTTATAACAAGTATGTTGTATGAATGACATAGGGCTAAGTTTAAGCAGTGGCTTGCACAGTGAACATAGACTGCATGGAGAAAATTTCAGAGTATAGTAGCAAAACCTTGAAACTGGCCGCTCATAGATGAAGCTCCATTATAACCTTGCCCCTTAAGTATTTTGATGACTTTCTATTCCAACTAAGGTTTGTATCATCCAACCAAGGTCTGCTATCAACCAACTATTTCTTTTTGAAAAAGTCTATAACAGTTTATTTCCGTTTTGGAATGATGGACGACTAATTAACACACAGGGGCGTAGAGTTCTATATAATGAATTTGGTTAGCTGGTGTGACAGTTTTGTTTTAAATTTTATTTTATAAAATGAATAAATCATTCAGTTTTATCCTCATCACAATAAGATTTACAGCTTTCATTACGTTTTTGTATTACTCAAAATCTATAAGAATGTCGACCCTACGGGGCACATATCCCCAATTCCGGAGAGGGGGGAGGTTTTATCCCCGTGATTCCCCCCCCCCCCCATGGGTTCCCCCTGACCCATACATTCACGCCTATACTTGAAAACTACCAAGCAGGTCTTCTACGAGTGCTTTCATATTAAATAAAAATATATATAAAATAGCCTCATTGAAACTAATATTCATTTTTTGGGGACAAAATAAGTAGAATTACACGGAAAAAAAAGAACAAGCACGGCTTGATTTACTAAACACTAATTTTAACAGAGTTTGACTAACCCCAAAATACCCATTACTACTCCGCCAGATAAGATAAATATACTTACTAAATTTTATATACTATAGTTCGTTTACCTTAGATCCTCCAAAACCGGTACCATAATGTTGTTTTCCATCAAGCAGGCCGGCCTTTCCATCTAGCAGTTCAATCAGCTTTGCAACGGTCATTCGAGAGGGAAACCACGAGGATTCATGATCATATCAGGAACAACTCCATAGCAACTAAATGACAGGTGTTCTTGAGGAACTATAATGGCTAAAAAATTTTAACTGAATAAATTCCAATATTCAAACTACAAACTAATGAATATAATTTGATCGAAAAATCAAAAGAACAAAATATTATCTAGATTAAAAACAAAAAACATAAAAACGCTTCTGCTACCATAAAAATTGTAAATGTAAAAAAGGGCAATCTAATAAATAACTCCAATTAACGTCACTGAATTTTGCCTGTTTTTAAGTTGCTACCTTTTCTTTATTGGATATTTCACCTTTATTTCCAAATGGATTCAAGCTCACAAAATACACAAAAATCTAATGTTACAACGCATTGACACCTTAACACAAGCACTTAAACCAAGGAATCTCAACACAGACATTCAACATAAAATGTCCAGAAGTCTTAAAAAAAAACCTATTACCATTGAATCTGGACAAAGTCTTTGTCAATTGCAAGATAGTTGCATTCCTATAAGAAACGAACGCCTATTTTTTTTTTATTTTTTTTTTTTTTTTTTTATTTTTTTTTATTTTTTTTTTTAAGAAATGCATAAAAGACTTAAATATCTAAACTTCAAATACCCTGCGATTAAATATTTTCAAAAAAATACACACACTAAAATGAGACTCGAATATGTTTCAAGCCAGAAATTCAGACGTTCCACTTACTTCCCAATCTAAGCAGCAGTTCAGGTTGTGTTTTCGCATTTATTTAAACAGGTATTGTAGCACTAAAAAATGAACGCTAAATTGACCTACTTTTTACAATAGCAAAGAAAACACAAAAAGGGGGACTTATTAAAGTCCCCCTTAATAATAATTTAGATGATAAAACGGAAAGTCTTATCAATATGGCCAAAACTTTTTTTTTTTAGAGTTTATTATATTCAGAATTTGAGTTTTAGTTCTGTTGGTTTTCCGTTTCGGTAAAGCCCAAGTTTCGCGTTTGGACAACAACAAGAACCTATTTCTCACCTTTTTTTATTATGTTAAAGAAGTATTTCCCACCTCATCGACAAGCTCTGCTTCTTGGTAGTTTATTTATTATGTTGAATGTTTGATTTAAATAAAAGATGCCACAACAGCTTACGGTGTCCTTTGTTTTATAAAGACTGTCGTATTGGCACAATAAAATAGTTATCAATTGGCACAATGATAGTGCCAATTATCAGTAGGCACAGTTATCAATTGGCCCAATAAAATAGTTATCAATTAGGTAAATAAGACAAAAACTATCATTCCCACTGTTCCCTATTCTTTTTATTGTCAAACTCTTATATGTTAAAACACAGAGGGAAGTGGCAGACTCTCGAGAAAATAGCAACTTTTTCTCCTTTATTGAAGTTACTTTTTGGGCTAGCAATTGATGGGAAAGGATAGGAAGAAGCTACCTACTGGTTATTCCTACATAATTCTCATTGATTCACATAAAAACGAGGGTACATTATTAGGACTAACCAGTGACACCCTTTTGTCCGTGTCTGGAGCTGAATTTGTCCCCAAGTTCTGGTCTTCTAACCTGACGTAAACTGATTTGGACTAGCATACTTGACTCTTTATTGGACGACAACAAAACTTGTTCTGCACAAGACTCAACAGGGTGTTTATACCTGCAAAACACAACTGGTATAAATATTGAATTAAAAAACCACTGAGGTTTTAATAGAAAGCGTTGTCCTAGAAACTTCAAAAGGGCTTATTCGATTGGAAATTGAAATGGCTAGTGCCCTTTTTAATAGTAGAAAGTTTCTGGAAGGCAACTAACACCCCTTCCACGCCCATCATTTATCCAAACAAATGGCACTCCAAAGACATGGGAAGATAGGCACTCCCCCACAGCCCTCAGGGCAAAGGTTGTAAGTTATCCCCTGGGGCACATAAGTTTTTTATAGAAAGCTTTGTCGTAGAAACTTCAAAAAAGGCTCATTTGATTGGAAATTAAAAGGGCTAGTGCCCTTTTTAATAGTCGAAAGGGATAGGAGGGCAACTAAACCCCCTCTCACGCCCAACTTTTCCCCAAACACATCCAATCAAAATTTTGATATAGCCATTTTGTTCAGCGTAGTTGATTTCCAGATAGAAAATATGTTTTTTTGAGCCATTTCCAGGTAGTTGATTTCCACATAGAAATTAGGTTTTTGAGGAGGGCACTCCCCCACAGCCCTCAGGGCAAAGGTTGTAAGTTATGCCCTGGGGGCATATAAGGTTTTTATAGAAAGCTTTGTCGTAGAAACTTCAAAAAGTCTCATTCGATTTGAAATTAAAAGGGCTAGTGCCCTTTTTAATAGTCGAAAGGGATAGGAGGGCAACTAAACCCCTCTCACGCCCAACTTTTCCCCAAACACATCCAATCAAAATTTTGAGATAGCCATTTTGTTCAACGTAGTTGAAAGTTCTGGAAACTAGGTCTTTTAGGATGACACCCCCAATAGCCCTCAGGGCAAGGGTTATAAGTTATGCCCTGGGGGCAAATAAGGTTTTAATGAAAGCGTTTGTCGTAGAAACTTCAAAAAGGGCTTATTCGATTGGAAATTGAAATGGCTAGTGCCCTTTTTAATAGTAGAAAGTTTCTGGAAGGCAACTAACATTCCTTCCACGCCCATCATTTATCCGAACACATGCAATCAAAATTTTGAGATAGCCGTTTTGTTCAACGTAGTTAAAAGTTCTGGAAATTAGGTCTCTGAGGATAGCCCCCTCAGAGCCGTCAGGGCAAGAGTTACAAGTTATGCCCTGGGGGGATATAAGGTTTTTATTGAAAGCTTTGTCGTAGAAACTTCAAAAAAGGGTGCACTCGATTGGAAATTCAAAGGGCTAGTGCCCTTTTTAATAGTCGAAAGTGATTGGAGGGCAACTAACCCCCCTCTCACACCCACCTTTTCCCCACACATCCGATCAAAATTTTTAGATAGCCATTTTGTTCAACGTAGTTGAAAGTTCTGGAAATTAGGTCTTTGTGGATGACACCCCCCCCCCCCACAGCCCTCAGAGCAAAGGTTCTAAGTTATGCTCTGGACCATATATGGTTTTTATAGAAAGCGTTGTCGTAGAAACTTCAAAAAGGGCTTATTCGATTGGATTGATTGGATTGAAGGGCTTATTCGATTCGATTGGAAATTGAAATGCCTAGTGCCCTTTTTAATAGTAGAAAGGATTTGGAGGACAACTAATCCCCCTCTCATGCTCACCATTTCCCCAAACACATCCAATCAAAATTCTGAGATATTCATTTTGTTCAACGTAGTTGAAAGTTCTGGAAATTAGGTCTTTTAGGATGACAACCCTCAGGGCAAAGGTTGTAAGTTATGCCTTGGGGGCATATAAGGTTTTATAGGAGTTGTCGTAGAAACTTCAAAAGGGCACATTCGATTGGAAACTTAATAGTCAAACATTTCGATTTAATAGTCAAAAGTGACTGGAGGAAAACTAACACCCCTCCCACGCCCACCATTTCCCGAAAAACATCCAATAAAAATTTTGAGATAGCCGTTTTCTTCAATGTAGTTGAAAATTTCGGAAATTATGTCTTTGAGGATGACACACATCCCTCAGCGCAAGGCATATAAGGTTTTATAGAAAGCGTTGTCGTAGAAACTTCAAAAAGGGCTCATTCGTTTGGAAATTAAAAGCGCTAGTGCCCTATTTAATAGTCGAAAGTGATTGGAGGGCAAGTAACACCCCTCTCACGCCCACCATTTCCCCAAACACATCCAATCAAAATTTTTAGATAGACATTTTGTTCAACGTAGTTGAAAGTTCTGGAAGTTAGGTCTTTGCCAGCGTTGTCGTAGAAAACTCAAAAAGAACTCATTCAATTGGTAATTGACAGGGCTAGTGCCCTTATTAATAGTCAAAAGCGATCGAAGGTCAAAAGCCCCCACCCCTCTCATACCCACCATTTCTCCAACCACTTCCGATCAACATTTCGATACAGCAATTTTGTTGAACGTAGTTTAAGGGTCCAGAAACTATGTTTTTGAGTATGACAACCCCCCCCCCACCCCAGCCCTCAGGGCTAAGGTTGCAATTTATACCCTGGGGGCATATAATGTCATATACAAAGTGTTGTCGTAAAAACTTCAAAAAAGGGCTCTTTAGATTGGAAACTGAGACGGTTATTGCCCTTTTTAATAATCGAAAGTAATCAGAGGGAGAATCGCCTCACCTCCATCATTTCCACAAACATTTCCGAACAACATTTAGTTCAACGTAGTTGAAAGGTCTGGAAATTATGTCTTTGTGGAGGACAACCGTCCCCCAATAGCCCTCAAGACAAGGGTCGTAAGTTATGCCCTTTAGGCATACAACGTTTTTATAGAACGTTTTATCGTAGAAGCTTCAAAAAGGGCTCATTCGATTGGAAATTGAGATGACTAGTGACTTTTTTATTAATCAAAAATGATCAGAGGGCAAATGTCTCCCTCCACGCCTATCATTTCCCAAACACTCCCAATCAAAATTTTGATATAGCCATTTTGCCATTGTTAAGCCTATCAGAAAGGTCTGGAAAATAAGTCTTTGAGGATAACAGATCCCCCCCAGCCCTCAGGGCAGGGGTTGTAAGTAATAATCTACCAATGATACAACTACCACAAATCAGTATCAATAAATAAATGAAACCCAAAACAAACAGAAATTAAAATAAGTCAAACTCAAAACGAGCAGGAATTAATCTGTGTGGGGTTCTAAACCCTATGCTTTCTAAAAGCTAGAATATAATTTGTACTTTACTGAAAAAAATTCTTTTAAATGTTTTCACTTTTATAACTTTAAGAAATCAAAATTATTTAAGATTTTAAGGAATAAATATTAGCATATGTACATTAAACTTACAATGCTCATTTTTTTTCATTTGAATTTTTTTTTTTTCGAATAAAAACCCACATGCGCCGATTTTAGCTCACATGTAAACATTCGAGCCAGCAAGAAATAAGTAAGAAAAGAAGTAAAGCTAATAAATAAAGAGCCCAAGTGAGTATAGAGAAGAAAGCACGAGATAAACACCGAGGATATAACAACGACAACGTGGAACTTTTTATTTTGTAGGCTATTGATTCTGGTATTTCCAGTATTAATAAGAAAAAAATTTTAGGGCTAATACGGTCTCCTCGGCAAACCTTAAAAAGCAGGCATGGACTCAACTAGATCTGTGGCGGAATCCTCAGCAATGCCAGACTGCCATCTTATGTCTTTAAAATTATACATATGTATATATAGCGTATATTTCAAAAAGGGCACGATATTTTTTTCTGAAAATTTGCATACTAAAACTTTCTGGGATGAAAAACCGACCAAGATAGGTTACGACTTTAGGAACATTTAGGACTTTTAGGGATTGCCTCATTGCTTATGGCTCCACGTGAGTATTCGTTAGGATATATTTAAGTACTCTATTATCAGGGAAAGGGATTTCTTAGTATTTACTCATTTCGTTTAGTATGAGAAATACTGTCGAGTGTATTTTAGTATGGACTTGATCGAAACGAATTTTTGTAATGAAATTTCGGTATTTTTTTGTAAATAGGTATTCAAGGATGTTTTTTCCTTTCTATCTTTTTTTTTCCTTTTCTTTTTGAGAAATTTTGAGCTTAGGTTTAGAGTGGGGATTCAATCACTTTTTCGCTTTGAGCTTAGGTTTAGAGCGGGGATTCAATCAAATCGATTTTTTTAACATTATTTAATAATATTTTATTAGCTAAATGATTTGCCGAAATAACTCGTTTTGGTGAAATGAAACGAGATCGTCTTATCACGGGAGGCTTATAACAATTTTGCTTTCAATGTTATATACCATCCAGAGAGTTGTAATAGAAGTATAGTTTTGTCATATTAGCTTAGTAAATTTGCCGCTTTGAGCTTAGGTTTGGAGCAGGGATTCAGTCGAATGGAATTTATTTTTAGCATCATTCAATAATATTTTATCATCTAAATGATTCACCAAAATAATTCGTTTTGGTGAAATGAAACGAGATCATCTTATTGCTTATGACTCAACGTGAGTATTAGTTATGACATATTCAATTACTCTTCTATCTGTAGAAAGAATTTCTCACCCCGCATTCGACAAAATTATTGCAATTGATTTTTTAAATTTTTCGCGTTCAGTAGCCAGTTAAATTTTGTAATTGTGTTAAAAAAAAACTACGTATTACAATGGATTATTTGCTTCTTGTTCTTCAGAGCTCAATATTTGCGATTCGTCCTTTTACATATTAAACAAAGAGAAAAAACAAATCTTTTACAATGAAAATAAGGAGCAACAATAAAACTTAAAACGAACAGAAATAACTTCATATATGAGGGGGACCATCAAATGGCTGTTTTAAAAAAAATCGGATGTCTGAGGAAAAATGACGGCTAGTTGCCTTCCAATCTTTATGTCACTTTAAAAGGGCACTATATTTTTTATTTCCATTCGAATGAGCTCTCTCTCGATCTTCTACGACCTTTGGTTCGATGCGACCACCCCTGGGGAATAATAATAATATAAAATAAATTTTTACACACTCATCCGTGATCTTTCTTCTGGCCAATAATAAAAATTATACATTTTGTAGGTAGGAGCTTGAAACCTCTACAACATGGTCCTCTAATGTTCTGAATCTACTGGTGTGATTTCCGTTAAGATAGCTTCAAATTTTGGGAGTATTTTCCCCCTTTTTCGAAAATCAGGCAAATTTCTTTGGCCCATAGCTTTTGATGGATAAAATTGAAGTTGATTAATTTTATATATTTAATTCTATTTTTAGAGTTTCGGTTAATATTGGGCCAAGTCGCTCCTCACTTACAGTTTAAGGTTTTTGTTTTTTTATAAGAAATCCATTTTGATGTTCAAATCGATTGAAATAGAGAACAATGTTTACGCTTATTCAATAATATGTTGCAATTAATTGCAATAAATTGTTAATAAGCTTCGTTGTGTTTGCTGATTAAATAAAAAAAAACAAGTTTGTTTAACTGAAAGTAAGGAACGACGTTAAAACTTAAAACGAACAGAAATTATTCCGTATATGAAAGGGGCTGTCCCCTCTTCAACGCCTCGCTCTTTACGCTAAAGTTTTTTATTGTTTAAAAAAAATAGAGTTGTGAGAAAGTCAAACTTTAGCGCAAAGAGCAAAGCGTCGAGGAGGGGACAGCCCCTTTCATGTACAGAATAACTTCTGTTCGTTTTAAGTTTTAAAGTCGTTCCTTACTTTCAGTTAAAAAAAAAAAAAAATTATTTAATTTTTGAACGTTTTTGAATTAATGCAGGTTTGGATTTCGGCTCACTGTAGATGACTAATTAAATAAAATTTGAAAATTAATTTTACTTTTATTTGGTTGAATGGCTTTCTCGAAACTTGTTTAATTTTATTTCAGAACGTTTTTATTAGTAATAAATATACGTAACTTACGAATTAACTTACGTAACGAACTTCTATATTCACATATTTTTAATACGTATATTAGAGGGATCGCCCCCAAGTTAATACCTTGCTCTTTAAGCTAAAGTTCGAATTTTGTTCCAATTCTTTAAAAATGACCCCTTAATCACAAATGCCGTTAATTAGAGTAGATAGCTCTTATGAAAGTACTAAAAAATCTTTGGCTTAAAGAGCGAGGTATTGCCTAGGGGGTCAACCCAATCACATACGTAATGTTTTCTGTCGTTTTAAGTTTTGATGTTGCTCTCCCCCCGCCCACTACCAGAAAAAATCCCCCTGAAAACGTCTGTATACTTCCCAATAACCAATACTATATGTTAACATTGGGTAAAGTTCATAACTTTCAGCCCTCCCCCCGGGGACTTCGGGGGATCAAGTCATCCTAAAAGACATAGTATATCATATTTTCGACCATGCTGAACAAAATGGCTATCTCAAAATTTTGATCGGGTAACCTTGGGAAAAAATGAGTGTGGGAGGATGGCCTAGTTGCCCTCAATTTTATTTGGTCACTCAAAAAGGGCACTAGAACTTTTAATTTCCGTTCCAATGAGCCCTCCCACGATATTCTAGGACCACTGGGTCGATATGATCACCCCTGAAAAAAAAACAATAAATAAAAAAAATAAAATAAAATAAACACGCATCCGTGATCTTTCTTCTGGCAAAAAATAAAAAATTCCACATTTTGTAGATAGGAGCTTGAAACCTCTGCAGTAGGGTTCCCTGATACGCTGAATATGATGGTGTGATTTTCATTAAGGTTCTACAACTTTTAGGAGGTCTTTTCCCCTTTTTTCGAAAATCAGCCAAATATTCTCAGGCGCGTAACTTTTGATGAGTAGGACTAAACTTGATATAACTTATATATTTGAAATCAGCATTAAAATCTGATTCTTTTGATGTATCTATTGGTATCAAAATTCCGTTTTCTAGAGTTTCGGTAACTATTGAGCCGGGTCGCTCCTTACTTACAGTTTGTTACCACGAACTGTTTGATTTGGTTGAGTAACAAAAATTCGCTTGAGTGTAATTTGATACAGGCTTGGTCAATGGCTTTTAAAAAAGATTATTGGTGTTGATTTCATAGATAAATATTCAAGGATTTTTTTTATTATTTCTATTTTAATCATATATACCCATCCATATATACCCATTCTATTTTAATCATATATACCCATCCTAGTCCTAAGAGCAATATTGCTGTTATTTTTTATTTTTATTATTTTTATTTTGGATTTTCGGTTTGAGAAATTTTGCTTTCAATGTAATATGCCAGCTAGAGATTTTTTAATAAGAATGTCGCTTTTCTAGAGCGTTAGACTTACTAAAATTAATTCTTTTTTGAACATTATCCTATATTCTTTGTTTATTTAAAAGGATTGATTGAATTACGCTATTTAATAACTCGTAATAAGGATAATCACTGGAAATGATATTATAATAAATACCAAAGTTATTTCTATAATGATTTATAATGAAGTGATTGTTTAAAACCAATGAAATAAAGAAGAAAAACATTTATAGGTTAGTAGAAAATTTGATCAAAGCATCATCCAATTGATCTGTTTTAGCTCAGAAAAATTGCAATATATGAATTGATTCTGAATGGTTATGAAGGTTTGTTCTTCTTTTTATTTGTCGTTTTCTATTGTACATTTAAATGCCTTACTTTTAGTTAAACTTTTAATAAAATTTTGATTTTTTACCTTTTGTTTGTATACTTCTGATGTTTTTGCCCCTTCTTCTTTTCTTCTTCTTCTTGAATGACTGAGTTGTGAGTAGAGCCATAATATTTTATCATTTTTTGTTTTTGTTGATTATCTCGTTTTGATATTACTATTTGCGTGTCCTGCGGTGGCGCAGTGAGCTTGATCTCAGCTTGGTAATACGGGACTCAGAGTTCAAACCAAGCTTGTAGCAACATACTGCGGGCTGACGCAATGACCTTAGTAGCTAAAAAGCGTCGTTAATCCGTTACTATTTGCAGTGTCCGGCCAGCAATGTCCTTGCAAATCACCTCCCTATTTCCCTTGTAGGAATTTATTGAAGGAATGTTTGATGATCTTCGCTGATGCCTTCAATGTTTTCATCTGTTCAAATTGTGGTTACCTTTCTCACAAGAAACTCTGTTGGACCTGTAAAACTAGCAAGCACCTCACAGAAAACTAAAATGCCCTATGCCTGCAAGTTGCTGTTACAAGAACTTCAGTCTATGAACATTACCCCGAAGATCCAAATTGGGGGCTCTAATACTATGGCAAATGTATCCTTGAAGTCAGGCTTGATAAGCTATTCGTCTATTTGTTTTTAGAAGATTTGTATTGCTTATATATAAACGAAGTCTTTTGTATATTGGATATATATTGTATTACTTTTCTCTTGATAGGAAAATTATATATGTCTTCATTAAGAGCTTTTTCGCCCTAGGTTTCCGGATTATGTCTGTCAAGCTATTTGGAGCTCAGTAAATCTTCATCTTATCAACTGAATTTTGGGCAGACATGCCAATTTTTGGTATAAAATTAAGTTGGGATTAAATATGTGCTTGAAAGAGGATGTGTATTTCAATAAAATTTATAATTCAAGATTCGAAATTTGGTTACTATAATCAAAGTAATAAGGTGCTCATAGTTTAAAGGTATGCACTAGAAGTTATTACCATAAGTAAATTCATCAAAACTTATGGGACCTGATCCCTGGCCCTCCATGGCCCGACCCCCTGCCCCCCCCCCCCAAAAAAAAAAATAATCAAACATTAATAATATTTTATTCCAAAACTTATGGAAGCTGACCCCTGGCCCTCCATGACCCAACCCCTCTCCAAGAAAAATAAACGATATTTTAATCCAAAACTAAAATTGTCACTGGAATACTATCATGTATTCTTAAATATTTAAATATCTGAGTACAAAAATATATATATATATTTGGGATAGGGAATTTTGAAAATCTTGAAACTTTGGGAATCAAAAACAAACAAAAAGTAATTAAAAAAAATTACGAAAAAGAAGTTTTTCAAAGAAAAGTAAAGGCCATATTAAAATTAAGATCAGAAGAAATAAAAACTTACACTAATTCAAACTCAAAATGACCAAAAATTACAAAAAAACATGCAACAGGTCCTAATATAAATGCAGTGGATTCATAATCCAATCAAGCAGTGGATTCATAAACCGAACGTCCACAAATTTTAGATACCAATTTGCATTGCCTTGAGAATGGACAGTGGAATTGGCAGCCACAATATTTTCCATTTCTTCGTTAACAAACTGATTAAATGAAGATATATGGTGTCCAATTATTCTCTTAGTCTCAACAAAGGCATTCACTAGCTTCCATTTATCCTAAAAAAAGAAAATAATGTTACATTGCTTAGACAACATGAAGCAGTAATGTTTGGTCAGCTTTACTGATAAAGGTGTTCCAGAAGCAACACTTTTGTTGTCAATCATTGAATCTTTTACATGGTATGAACGTTTTATTTCTTTAAAAGAAAAGTGATGACAGATCCCTCAAAGACAGTCTTGAAATAGGCTGTTCCTACTTGAAACAAACTTTATTCTCTATTTCATAGATGAATCAAATTTTTATAGTATACCATGCAAACAAACTAGTACTTTGTAACTCTGACTAAATACATAAAACTTATATGAATCTTGGTCTTTATTCCTGAAAATGCAAAATATACAAACTAAGGCAACAGCACCCTAATTTAGCTCCTTACAAAATCACTTTGTCAACCACCAAATGATTACCATACAAATAATGTACTAATAAGTGTGAAACTTTGCAATTGTGTTGCACTATCACTTATAATTGCTGTGTAACCACTTCAACAAAGACAAATTTTCCTCTCTTAAAATGTATCGGAACTGAATAGATGTTTGAGTAATCAGCACAAGCATATAACCCTTGCATCTGAAGGTAAAGATGATATGTGATTCTTCCTCATAAGCGACTCTCGGCAACAGAGGAGAAATCCCAAAATAATGAGGTCTTGAATCATTCTAGGTCCTGGCCTGTAAAAGTTAATGGTCTACAATGTCAAGACCTTGGCTTTAGGTACATGCCTACCTCATTTAAAGTGAATCTAAATACTCAAAGTATCCCTCTGAAACATGCATCTTTATGACAATCCTGCAGCTGTACCTTGCACAAAATAACGATTTACTTTCATCATTGGATTCATTAGTATTAGGTCTATCCAGTAACCAAGCCAGAATTATGATAGTACTTAGACTTTTTCTTAGGGAAGATTCTCATCTTGCTTAAGAAATAAAAAAATTATCCTTTTATCAACAATTTACAAAGTATTTTCAGTCTAAAGAATCGTGTTCACCTAATTTCAAAAATGTAATTCAGCAGATGGATTAAGTTGAATGTCCGATATGCAATGTTATCAAAATCGTTGTTTTTCATTGACATATGAAAACCATAGGAGAGAAGAAAAATGCCATACTAAAAATTGTGCATAGAACATAAGCCTTGAGCATAGGGTTTGTAGTAGATCACCTACACAGGCATTCAAATCATCCTGAAGCAATGAAATCTGGTGCTCATTCGTAACCGACCTTTATATCTTCAGGTCATTTGAAAGCGGTTTTATAGTTAAGATTTCACTATGTGTGAGAATCATTGACAAAATAAAACAGAAGAGTACTGCCCCAAGACAACAGCCTAGCAGAACTCCACTTGTCATCAGCATATGGGATGACAAAGCATCTCCTACTGCGACTTCTTTGGTTCTATTTGTAAGCTATTATGTTATCCAAGCTTTAGTCTGTAGGCAGATAACATATGAATGACATTTCTTGATCAGAAGTTGGATAGAACTTTTGTCAAATGCTTGGGAAAAATCAATATATATAGAATCAAATAAAACTCCATTATCTACCATTGACTAAAAATCACTAATCACTTCCAGAATTTTCATATTGCATGAATTCTATTTGCTGAACCTATGCTGAGCTGTGTGCCATAAATCATTTTCTTCAAAGTGGGCCTGGATTTTGCTTGCCAGAACCTTCTCCATTATGCAGGACGAAATGGATGTATTTGAAATTGGTCTATGTTTGATAAAATTAGATTTTGAACCATTATTGAATAGTGGTCAATATATCCCTCAACTTTTTCAAGGCAGGTGTTGATAAAGATAGAAAGGAAGCTGAACCTAATTTGAACTGGGATGCCACCCCAATATGATGAAGCCACTCAAAAAGCAAGTTGTCTATAAAAGGTTATATCTTGCTGGGAAGCATAACAGGATCATGACACAAGAACTCTTTAACTAAAATAATAGAAATTCCATCTTTACACCTGATTTTGCTAGCCATATCCAAAAGTTGAGCCTCTCCTGGTGTGAGAATAGAAAATGCCTACACTTCTTTGCTGTTTCCTCTGGAACAGTCTCACATAGCATCTAGTCAGAAACCCTCAGCTCATTTAAGGCAGGCATTAAGAAGGGTAGAGAAGAAGCTGACTGGAGGTTGAACTAGGATGTCATCCAAGTGTACTGAAACCATATCACCAGTGAAATATCTACTGGCTGTCTCAAATGCTTTAAATTGCTAGCAAGCGTAATTTAAGGTATATGTATATTGTACTTTTCCTTCTTTAGACATTCAGTGCAATTTTTAAAAACGGCAAATTAGACAAAAGAAAAGCTTTCTTAATAATCTTTTTTAAATTTATAAATACTAAATTAATGGGTAAATTTGTATATAATGTAGTGAAATCAAACGAGTCCACTCTTTTGGCTGAAACTAAAGCAAGAGAGTCTATTACTTGCAGCGAATTATTAACACTCCAGTATGGATTAAACTTAGAAAATTTTTTAATTCCCGAGCAATATGCCTCAAATTTATTTTTGATTTTCCCCTAAAACACACGACAGGTCAGTAGCCGCAACTCTGGTCGGGCACCTTGCTGCACCCGCAATAAAGCGTGGTTTCGGGGGATTTTTATGAAATTTTGCCGTCCAATATAAAAACGGAAAATTTTTATCATTATCATTAACCTTAATATTAAATTTTTTAAAAAGTATATCCTCTATTCCAATCAATAGACTATTATTAACATCTTGAACCTGTTTATATCTATTTGTTGTACTAAGCTCCTTTGTTAAAACATCACAATAAAGCTTCTGACAAATATTGCAAAATTATTATTCGCTTTATCAATGGGTACAATTACAAAATCCCTCTTTATATTATCAATCGCTTGTTTTATCTTAGAATTTTAAAAAACTACATCATTATCATGCTTATTTGTCCTCTTATATATCTTATTTCTAACCTTATTAATAATTAAATTTTTCCAATTCTGAAAACTATTTTTATTAATTTTCTCTTTTTTGCACCAATTATCAATAAATATTTCTAGATTATTATTTAACCCCCTAAGCAGATTCGAGGGTTTTAGAGGATTTGAAAGACGGAATTTAGCCCCCATTTTCATTATATTCTGCAATTCAATTTGCTTTATTATTGTTAAATCACCTGTAATAATATGTTCGTAAGTTGGATTAACAAATGATAACAATTGGTCACACTTGCAAATAGGTTTCCAATTACTATCCGTGTCAAAATTCTTAAGTATTAAATTATAATTAAAAATCATTTGTCCTATCGTTTTTGAAAATTTATATGTTATGATCGGATTATTCTTATACTTTAAATTACTAGGAAGGGCCTGTTTCACATCAGCCTGGTTTAAAATTCCAGGTAAATTTATATCCTCTATTTGTTTACTTATAAAAGTTATAGGTAGATATAATCTCTTCTCCTTATTAACAGTCTTATCAGACTTTTTATCTTTTGAAGTACATTTAGTTCTAGCTAGAATACATACTGTATCATAAATCAGTTTAATTTTGAGTTACATGGTGTTTTATTATTTATATTCCGAAATAACTTTATTAAATTGTTATTTGATAACTTATTGAAACATTTTATTATGCTAGCCATACCATTAGACTCAAATAGTTTGCACAATTCCTTCAAACAGATATCTAAATATATATTCTTTTTTCTATTATTTTTCCTATGCCCTCTTGATCGATTTTTACGTTTAACGGGATGATTAAAAGAAGGATGATCCATTAAACCATTTATACAATTAACAACAACATTAGACATGTCTCCATATTTAGCTACTCGATCATTCAACCCGAAAGGATAAGCAGTACCGAGGGTGTGGATCCAATAGTCTTCACGTTTACGTAAATTTATATTTTTCTCTTCTTTAGTTCGATTACTTAATTCCAAATTTTCTAAAATCGTAATAGTTAAATTAGTTAAAGAACAGGTACCAGTATTACAATGTTATACTAGATAGCTATTCGTTTTTTACCTTTAATTGTGCTTTTGTGCCCCGAAAATCTCTCATATGTGTTATTAATACTTTCCCCCACATATTGTAAGCCACAGATTTTACATTCCAACAGATAAATGATATTATTTGTTTTACAATTTACCCTACCCCGAAATAAACATTGAAACTTTTTATTATATAAGGTGCTTTGTAAAATAGCCCTAGGGGTGAAATAGTCTCGGCAGAGAAAACAACGACCAGTACACCTTCTAATATCCGGTAGACCGCTTTGAATCTTACTAGTATTCGAATTTATCATTAAGGCCAATGTGCCTGTTTCATTGGGACGACAACGTCACAGCCTTTCAGATGACAACGTCACAGCCCAAAAACTTGAATAGTATCACCCGTCAATAGTAAATACCCGCTAGGCCGGTATAATAACAAAAAAACATTCGTCTTCAGAGGTAATAATACAGAGGATTGACACTTGTCAAACCACCAGGTAAAGGACAAGCTTCGAGAAGATATCAAATCTTGTCTTGGACAAGATATCTTGTCTTGAAAAGGCCGAAAGTTTTCGATAATTTGAAAAGGAAAAAAGATTAACTAATAAAATGGTTCTAGGCGTTGACACCCCCCACTTCCGGGGAAAACGCACCTGAAAGATGCCCCCCCCCCGTGGATAATTAGGCTTTTTAAATTTGAGAATTTTATTTGAGTTGTTTTCTGTTTTTTTAATTTCCGTAGGGGGAAGAAATTTTGACTTTTATGTATTATGCGCCACTCACTCAGGTTTACGCTGTGTAAAACTAGAGAACAAACCCGTTTCTTCGTTAGTTGTTTTCAGCTTAGCGCAAGACAAGACAAAGACACACAAAAGAAAGACCGCATCGAAATCTCAAAGCCGCTGTAGATAAACAGGTTTCCGCTGCATAGTGAGATACTCCGTTACAAAGATTTAAACTTTAGTATTTTGGGGTTTAGGGGGACTAAAAGGTAGATAGGTTAGGCTAGGTTACATATTGGTACTTTTCAATTAGCTGGTACCCACGCAATAATGCGAAGATCAGATAAAAACCTGTTTGTCTGCAAAGATAAGTGATTGAATGGACATGGATGTTAAAATTACAAGTTGGGATTTGCCAGAAAAAGAGTGGAAAAAAAACAGAAAAAGAGTGGGTTATGCCAAAGACAGTACCCACTATATTACAGTGTTTTGGGCGCATAATTGTAATTTGTAAATCTTATAATTTTGTTTATAAACCATTATATTTTGATCCTATTTTGTTTTATTTTAGTACCCCTGTTTTAGTACCGGGTATCTGTCTCGCGTGGTGCAGACTAACAGGTTTTTATCCTATCTGATTTTCGTATTATCGCGTGGGTACCAGCTAATTGAAAAGTACCTACGTATTTAATATATGCTATGCTTTACCCCCCCCCCCCCCAATATGCAAATATATAGCCCAAATTTGTTTCTGAACTATTATATTTTCATCTTATTTTGTTTTATTTCACTAGCATTAACGAAGCGTCCCTTCTCGCGTGTGTACCCAGATTCTACACAAGTACCATTTGGGCTATATATTTGCACATAAGGGGGGGGGGGGGCAAAGTATTTGGATAGTTTGAAGTCAGAAAACTATTCTTACTTCGTAATATGCAGAATAATTGTATCTAACACATTTTCAATATAAACCCGCTATACCCCCCCCCCCCCCATAATGTGCAAATCTATTGCCGAAATTAGTTTATAAAGTAACAAAGAAACCGGTTTGTTCTCGTGTTTTACACATAGTGTAAACTGGAGTGAGTGGCGCATAATACACAAGTACCAAAATTTCTTCCCCCTACGGAAATTAAAAAACTAAAACTCGAATAAAATTCTCAAATTTGGAAAGCCTTATTTTCCACGGGGGTTATTTTCTTGGGGGAGGGGTTTTCCGCCGGGGGTTAATTTTTGCGAGGCGGTGTTGTATTCTTTCTGAACTATTATATTTTCATCTTATTTTGTTTTATTTCACTAGCATTAACGAGACCTCCCTTCTCGCGTGTGTAGCCAGATTCTACACAAGTACCATTTGGGCTATATATTTGCACATAAGGGGGGGGGGGCAAAGTATTTGGATTGTTTGAAGTCTAACACATTTTCGATACAGACCTGCTATATTCCCCCCCCCCTCCTTATGTGCAAATCTATTGCCGAAATTTGTTTATAAAGTAACGAAGAAACCGGTTTTTTCTTGTGTTTTACACATAGTGTAAACTGGAGTGAATGGCGCATAATACACAAGTACCAAAATTTCTTTTCCCTACGGAAATTAAAAAACCAAAACTCGAATAAAATTCTCAAATTTGGAAAGCCTTATTTTCCACAGGGGGTTATTTTCCTGGGGGAGGGGATTTTCCGCCGGGGGGTAATTTTTGCGAGGCGTTATTTTATGGTGTGGGGGGGGGGTATTTTCCGGGGGGTAATTGCTGGCCACCTAATAAAATAGCGTTGTAAATACGTTTCAAAAACTTATACTCTCAAGACTAGAACTCTCAATTTCTAATCTAATGAGCACCCTCTGAAGTTTCTCCGATCATGAGGCGGAGGTTTGGATGAGGAAGGGCACTCCATCTCCTATACGAAATAGATTATGCTCATTTGGGGTTTAATGTTACTCTTTAGATTCATAATAAAAGCATAGACCAGAAATATTCCCAGAAACCAAAAGGGAGTATATATCAATTTCACATTTGATACGTTTTTTAAAGTTCCTTTTGTACCCCCTCTCCCTAAAAAAATACGTCCTCACCCCAAAACAAATCCTCATTATGGCCTCGGGGATTATACATCAAATCCTACCTCCACACTCTCCTCATCTTCCCGTTAGAACTAATTCCGATGGCTCAATGAGAGCTGGTATGTTTTGGCATCAAAGTGCACCCTTTGAGGTATCTCCCTCCCTAGCTACAGAAAATCATAGAACCTCATTATAGAAGTTCAAGCGCCTTTTTAAGTTTTGTAATTTGTCCATTGCTTACAGATAGTATTTGCTATTGGGAAACATACGAACATTATTCGCGAGGGAGTTTTCTGCAGCGGGGGGGGGGGAACTTGTCTGGTTGGGGGCATTTGTCGGGACTAATTTTTTTGCGGGGATGTATTTTCCATTGGGGGAGGGACCCAGGGGTTATTTTCTTGGAGGGTAAACGTCTAGAACCATCTTTGCCATGGAGCAGCGATAAATTTTAAATGAATAAATTTTCTATCAAAAATCTATCAATAACGGTTCTGTCCTAAGACCGAGGATTTGAATGAAGGGGTCTGGGTACTCGCTTGATCGTAGCAAACAATGCGTATCAGAAACTGAATCTATTACAAGAGAATAATACTAGTGATGATAATTATATTTTTAATCCAACAAAAAGCCGATAGGCTCAAAGATAGAGTACACCAAAAAAGAAGACACATTACTTGTTCAGAATAAATTCTATTGTTTAAAAATAAGGACATCTTTTGTAACCAGCAACCTTGGAAGTATACTATTAGCATCCACGGTGCTTTGTGTTAGGTGAGGAACTGCTCTGAGACAAAAGAGATTTGTATATTTTCACTCAGCTGAGGGGTTGTTCCCATAGATTTTTGGTGTACGCTGACTGTTCGAACAGCTTGTTAGCTTTTAGCTGTTCCTCTAAGCTATTTTTGCCATGAAAGGAGATTTTTTACATTTATTTTTTCAATTTTTCATTATTGTCAGACTTTTTCTTCTTGCAGGCCTATCTGCTAAATAAATATACACCTTTATACTGGAGCAAACAAACCTTGGTCCTGAAATGACAACCGTTAGGTTTTTTAAATATCAAAGCTGTAACCTGGCTTTCCTAATAACAATGCTAATAAAAATAAAGCAACAAAAGCAATTGAAATGTTCCATAAAAAGAGCTTTTTTCATAAAGAGCTTTCACTAAAGCATCCCTTTAGCTTTCAATAATTCGCTTCCTGGGTGATTTATTCGCAAGAATTTACTTGCTAAATCATAAAAAATTACAAGCTTTGGGAAAAAATCACGTTTTAGGAAAAATCACTTAAAATAACTAGCCCAAAAAATCACTAAGCAATAGAAAAATTACTAGAAATAGTGAGAAACCACAAGGGACGGCAACCCTACCCACAAGAAAGGACGTGGCAGATCGTTATTTGCAAAAACTATGCAAAGCAAAAGAAAAAGCTTCAAGATGTCGAAATCGGATCAAACACGAAAGTAGAAGCTGCTCGCTATACTTTTACAGTAACAAATTAAAATATAAAACTATTGCTCATTGTCCAATTCCGACCAATCAATCAGCGAAAAATCTTTGTTTTCTGACAAATCTTTGTCAGTCTTCCGTTTTTTACTGCTTGCCTCTTCAGAATTTGATGCTCGTTTTTTATTACAACTAGAAATGACTGTTTGTTTTTTATCTATGGCCATTGTGACATATGTTGGCTCTCTTATTTCTAGGCTCCTTTCCATTCTTGAATCAACTATTTCAGGCAACAAGCAATCCTTCCAAAAACGCTCAAGTTTCGGAAATACTTTTGCCCAGTACTGCCTTGATCGTTCAACTATTATTATTTTCCAGTCTTCTTGATTATTGTAGACCAGCAGATGACATAGCTCTTGATTAGTGATCTCTAGCTGGCCCTGAATTTGGCTGTAGTATTTGTGGTTTTCTTTTAGCTTGATTCCTGAACTGGTTATTTGAAGGAAGAATCCCTTTATTAGGCCTTTAGTACGAGCTCCGTCCTCTATAGTTTTCCCTTGTGGTATGTTATGTACTGTCTTTACTTCAATTGGTGTTCCATCGGGCAACATTCCGTCCAAAGACGCAGCGAGATATTGGCACGTTGGGTGGACTAAAAGTCCAATTTTATTACCTTTAGTAATCGGCTGGCCAATTTTTTTTTTCGTAAAATGTAAGAGCTACTTCTTCTAATTCATTTCCCTTTATCATTTCAGCCGAGCGATAATTGCTGCCACCGATCCGGATGTCTCTTACAATGGGGCCTGTTTTAGTGATTTCTTTCCGAGAAGTTATCCGATGAAAAAAAGTACTTGTGATTTTTTTGCTTCTTTCATAAATCCATTGTTCATTGGAAGATTGCCCTTTTGTCTTTTCATAGATCTGCTGCAAAGTAGATTGATCGTAGTTCAGAAAAGTTTTCGTATATGTGACCTTGGCAGCTTCCAGCTCCTCTGGTCTCATATCAGGTCTGTTGCACTTGGGCCCATAATCAAGAACTCCAGAAAAGCTTTGATTATTTTTTCTTTTAGCCTGATATCTACCACCCATTGAAACATAGTATTGCTTTAAGTTTCTTCTCGACTGCGTTCGAAGTCTGCTGGTCTTCTCGCAGTATTGCTTCATTAGTTTGGCTGGGCTAGAGCCAAAAGCTTTTTTCCAGGTATGGCTATGCCATTTAGGACCCATTGAATATGAAAGACTTGCTCCATTTATACGTGCATGGTATGCCCAGCGTTTTGAGCGGCTAATTTGCTTTCCACCGCAAAACTTCACGGCAACAGACATATAGTTCTCTGCAAGATTGGTTGTCGAATCCATGCGGAGCATGTCTGCTTTCCGGCAGACGATTTCAATACCAGCTTGTATGTCTTGAAAAACTTCTTTGGGTACGCTTCTCCATCTATCCTCTGCTAAGCTCCCTTCGGGTAATCCAGCTTTCTTTGGACAAGCATCATCACATTTTGAATGATTCCCGAAAACATGCTCGGGGCCTCTTCGGAGCAGGTCTCTCAGCTTCTCAGCTGTACCTTGGTCTTCTGAGTTTTTCTTTATTGCTCCCGAAGGTTTTTTGTAAGTTTTTGGATCATGTTATTTGGTAAAACTTTAGTATATATTCCTTTTTTTGCTTTGACAAGGCCGTGGAGGTATTTCGTATAGTTTTTTGTAACATGATTCGCACATTCTTCTTTTTCAATAAACGAGCCATACGGGACGCTTTGCTTTAGTCTATAAAAAACGCTAGAATCTCCGTCACCAATGTACCGAAGATATTGTAACCCGTGCATCTCTTCACTAATGCGAAACCCTTCAACAAGAATGTCTGTCTCCATACTTTTAGACGGACCCTTATAGTTCATGAAGCATGCATGACTGACGGGATTTTCCCCCTTTTTCACAGCTCTGAAGCAAATATAACAATATTTATTTTTTATCCCCACATATAATAGTTTTTTAGTGAAAGCGTCAATAATGACCCCTACACATCCTTTGGCTGTATAGTCATGGCCCTTGCTGCATTTATTCCATCCCCCGTCACACACTACTGTAGTCCAATAGGAACTATTCAAAAACCTGTCTTCGTGACTTGCCATTTTCAGTGACTCCTCTCCGTTCTGCTGTAAGATTTCCGTCAACGTTTCCATCCATACCGTGCCAATTGTCGATTCAGTTTTCATGAATGTCTTTTTTGACATAGGGCAGATGCCTAAGACACCCAATATTTCAGATAGGGTGGCATAGCCTCCACCTGTCCCCATAACACCCCACACAGCCTTAAAGTTCATATCTCCTCGTACATTGGTATAGCGCTCTGCTGTTCCTTTAGGCTTGCTGTCTGTAAAGGTTGTCAAATAGTCTTTTACACTTGTTGTGGGAGTATCAGGTTCGTTTTTTACGATTTTTTCCACTTGCAGGCACCACATTGGGCGACTAAGCTGGTTCTGAGTCCAATGGACGACACTTTGGTTATAAACACATTGGAATGTAGGTTTCCGCACTTGAATCTGTGAAGTATAACTTCAGTAAGCTCGTCAACAAAATGGGACATGTTCACAATGCAGTTGACGCTAGGAACCATTGAGATGTCTATTCCGTCAGATAAATGTCGATTCGTCAGGGGCGGAGACGATGACTGAGGTGTACTACTTCCTGAAGCCTCTGACTCATCTCTGCACTGAGTGTTGCCTGTGGCAATAAGAGGGATAGATTCTTCTGGGTTACCTTGCCTCCTATAAATAAAAATATATATCAACAACAGTGACTGCTTTTGGCGTATCATTGTCCTGCTAACATTTTCATAAATTTGCACTTTCTAGTCCGACCAGCTTCTCCATATAGCCTTTTGGATTATGTTGATTTTTTAGAAATAATATTGTGCCCTATTTGTGGTCATTTTATAGTAGAGTAGTAGGTTCCATTTCTATGGGGCCCCTGTACCAAACAGGTTCTTCTGGTAGGTAAACAGGTCATCACACTCTTTCAAGGAATATACATGTTTTTTTTTTATTATGACATCGATTTTTTGTGTGTCAGTCGATTAGAGAAAGTTCCGTGGTCATTCATCTGTAAGTTGATTAGTAGGTTTTTTTTTTTTTTAAACTTGGCTAATAGGTTTTTAAACCTATTACTACGAACGCTACATGCATTCCATTTTTGGAACTAGGAGTGAGATTGTGTGATGCTATAAGACTGGTTTCGCTTCATGGGTTCATTAATAGAAGGACTAATGTTTATGAAAAGGGTAATTACTTCTTTAGTTTACGAGATTTGCGAATTTTTTGCGAAAAGATATTTGCGTAGACGCTTACAAGGGACATTGCTAGAAAGTATTCAATAGCTTAATTGAAAAGTAACGATAGAATGACATTGTGACTTGACCTAGCTTTACCTCGCCGATGTGGTCTGTATAATACGTAAGTAACGTTTGAAAAATATTGTCAATTTAAAAAGAAATGGCTGAAAAGTGTTATGAGGGGGGTGGGTTGCATAGAGGGGTGAGTTGCACGAGGGTTCAGTTAAAGGGGATACAGTTGCACGGAGGGTTTCGGTTATACACGGGTTCAGTTACAAGGGGGGTTCAGTTGCACGGGGGTATCCCTTTTTTTTTCGTAAATCGGGCTCCCTGTTTTCAAAATCACTTTTTCTTCTGAGGCTTGGAGCATTTGGTGGCTAGATATTAAACGTAATGAAATTTAGCACGGAGGTTCAGTTGTACAGGGGTTTCAGTTATACAGGGGTTCAGTTACATGGGGGTTCTTTGTGTTAAATAAGTAGTTTTTGTATCTTTTAAAAGAACTTTACGGGGATTGAGAGACTCAGTTGCCTAATTCCGTGTGATTTTTCTTTACTTGATGGTCATTAAAAACGAAATTTTTGTGTTAAATAAGTAGTTTTTGTATCTTTTAAAAGAGCTTTACGGGGAATGAGAGACTCAGTTGCCTAATTCTGTGTGATTTTTTTTTACTTGATGGTCATTAAAAACGACATTTTTGTGTTAAATAAGTAGTTTTTGTATCTTTTAAAGGAGCTTTACGGGGATTGAGAGACTCAGTTGCCTAATTCCGTGTGATTTTTCTTTACTTGATGGTCATTAAAAACGAAATTTTTATGTTAAATAAGTAGTTTTTGTATCTTTTAAAAGAGCTTTACGGGGATTGAGAGACTCAGTTGCCTAATTCCGTGTGATTTTTCTTTACTTGATGGTCATTAAAAACGAAATTTTCGTGTTAAATAAGTAGTTTTTGTATCTTTTAAAAGAACTTTACGGGGATTGAGAGACTCAGTTGCCTAATTCCGTGTGATTTTTCTTTACTTGGTGGTCATTAAAAACGAAATTTTTGTGTTAAATAAGTAGTTTTTGTATCTTTTAAAAGAGCTTTACGGGGATTGAGAGACTCAGTTGCCTAATTCCGTGTGATTTTTCTTTACTTGATGGTCATTAAAAACGAAATTTTTGTGTTAAATAAGTAGTTATTGTAACTTTTAAAGGAGCTTTACGGGGATTGAGAGACTCAGTCGCCTAATTCCGTGTGATTTTTCTTTACGTGATGGTCATTAAAAACGAAATTTTTGTGTTAAATAAGTAGTTTTGTATCTTTTAAAGGAGCTTTACGGGGATTGAGAGACTCAGTTGCCTAATTCCGTGTGATTTTTCTTTACTTGATGGTCATTAAAAACGAAATTTTTATGTTAAATAAGTAGTTTTTGTATCTTTTAAAAGAGCTTTAAGGGGTTTGAGAGACTCAGTTGCCTAATTCCGTGTGATTTTTCTTTACTTGATGGTCATTAAAAACGAAATTTTTGTGTTAAATAAGTAGTTTTTGTATCTTTTAAAAGAGCTTTACGGGGTTTGAGAGACTCAGTTGCCTAATTCCGTGTGGTTTTTCTTTACTTGGTGGTCGTTAAAAACGAAATTTTTGTGTTAAATAAGTAGTTTTTGTATCTTTTAAAAGAGCTTTACGGGGATTGAGAGACTCAGTTGCCTAATTCCGTGTGGTTTTTCTTTACTTGGTAGTCATTAAAAACGAAATTTTTGTGTTAAATAAGTAGTTTTTCTATCTTTTAAAAGAGCTTTACGGGGATTGAGAGACTCAGTTGCCTGTTTCCGTGAGGTTTTTGTTTACTTGGTGGTCGTTAAAAACGAAATTTTTGTGTTAAATAAGTAGTTTTTGCATCTTTTAAAAGAGCTTTACGGGGTTTGAGAGACTCAGTTGCATAATTCCGTGTGGTTTTTCTTTACTTGGTAGTCATTAAAAACAAAATTTTCGTGTTAAATAAGTAGTTTTTGTATCTTTTAAAAGAGCTTTAAGGGGTTTGAGAGACTCAGTTGCCTGTTTCCGTGTGGTTTTTCTTTACTTGGTGGTCATTAAAAACGAAATTTTTGTGTTAAATAAGTAGTTTTTGTATCTTTTAAAAGAGCTTTACGGGGTTTGAGAGACTCAGTTGCCTAATTCCGTGTGGTTTTTCTTTACTTGGTGGTCGTTAAAAACGAAATTTTTGTGTTAAATAAGTAGTTTTTGTATCTTTTAAAAGAGCTTCACGGGGTTTGAGAGACTCAGTTGCCTAATTCCGTGTGGTTTTTCTTTACTTGGTAGTCATTAAAAACGAAATTTTTGTGTTAAATAAGTAGTTTTTCTATCTTTTAAAAGAGCTTTAAGGGGTTTGAGAGACTCAGTTGCCTGTTTCCGTGAGGTTTTTGTTTACTTGGTGGTCGTTAAAAACGAAATTTTTGTGTTAAATAAGTAGTTTTTGCATCTTTTAAAAGAGCTTTACGGGGTTTGAGAGACTCAGTTGCCTAATTCCGTGTGGTTTTTCTTTACTTGGTAGTCATTAAAAACAAAATTTTCGTGTTAAATAAGTAGTTTTTGTATCTTTTAAAAGAGCTTTAAGGGGTTTGAGAGACTCAGATGCCTGTTTCCGTGTGGTTTTTCTTTACTTGGTGGTCATTAAAAACGAAATTTTTGTGTTAAATAAGTAGTTTTTGTATCTTTTAAAAGAGCTTTAAGGGGTTTGAGAGACTCTGTAATGCAGTAGTTTTTCAGTAAAGACACTCGATATCCTAAAAGTGTTTAATTCAAACTTTTTTAAAACTTCGAAATTTTTCAACTTTATTTATTTTTTTCTTTCTGTACATAACTTAAAATGTCAAAATATGCTTACAGTTCTAACAATTGCGCTCTGTGATTGGTCAGAGACACGATGTGACTTTCCCACTGGCATTCTATGACCGGTTATTGACAGCGCTCTGTGATTGGTCAGAGACACGATGTGACTTTCCCACTGGTATTCTATGACTGGTTATTGACACAACCTAATCTATTGCATGTATTAAATCAGTATTTTTTACGCAGTGGAACGATAAACACATAAGTCATATCTTTAAAAAAAAAGTGAAGATGGAGCATTTTAATAAAGTGTGTTTACATAACAAGGTTATTGTAGCATTGAATGCCGACAAAGAGAAATATTTAAACTTTGAAACAAGTACAGGTGGTAGCACTATTGGAAATGTATGCATGCATTGTCATGACAGTAAGGAATTAAATTTCTTTGGAATACCGAAAAAATTCAACTCTTATGTTGGTGGTTATGCGAGATTGAGATCTCCAGAGATGATTGCACTCAAAGAGAATGCCAACATAAAAATAATCATTGATGATAGAGGACAACTCCTTGCTACTGTTGCAGGTAACACATTACCTACTGATACATCCAATCGTCACCTTTCAGGTATTAGCATTCAACGGAAGATCAATAAAAGAAAGGCCTACTCTTCTACTAATATCGTAAACCATATCTTGTCTACGTGCCGAAACTGTTACCTGTGTAAAAATAATGTGATAATAGACAGTGAAATTGTCAGAAAAATAAAAAGGGCATTGTCAGAAAATATCACGATGGAATATAAAGATGAATCGATGAAAAACAAAGCACCAGCAAACGTTACTGCCATTGGTCAAACAGTCATTGAACCAAATAATACCAAAGACGAAAAGCATATTGAGCCTTTTGATGAGACACCAGTAAAAATTGTGTATGACTCAAAATGGAATAATGATTATTCTACTGATTACGAACTAAGAGAAGACAATAGCTATAATATCAAGAGAGAACATGGTGAACTATTTTATGGAACAGATTCAAAATGTCCAAAGTTAATTGTTGATATTAATAATGTATCATAATATATTTTTTGTATTAATATTCTACATAGCATTATTTCATTAAAAATATATTTTGCATTACATTGTTATGTGTTCATTATTTTTAGAGTAAGCTAGCATATCAAACGTTTAGAATGTCTAATAAAACGTCGGAGATGTAAGAAAAGGAATTTGCATACATCTATTGTCAGACACATGGGGACAAATTTTTTCTTGAATTCACCTCCTGGATAAATAAAAAAAGACATTTCATTCAAGAAATTATGACGAAACTCTAAGTAAGCTACAAACTCTGTCTTGAAGTTACCTCATGGATACACAATGCAGAAATTTCATTTAAGAAATTATCAAAAATTGTAAGTAAGTAGCAAATTCTTTCAAAAATATGTTAATACGTTTAAGCAATAAATATCTTTAAGCTTAACCCGTCTTTATTCTTTAGAATAGTTTTATTCATTTCATTAAATTATGAAGAAATTGTAAGTAAGTAACAATAGCTTTCTTGAATTCGCTTCCTGGACACAATACAGATATTTAATTCAAGAAATAATAATAAAATCGCAAGTAAGTAATAAAGTCTTTATTGTTTTCCCCTATTGGATACACAATACTGAAATTTCATTCAAGAAATTATGAAGGAATTCTAAATAGGTAACACACTCATGTTACCTCATGGATACACAATGCAGAAATTTCATTTAAGAAATTATCAAAAATTTTAAGTAAGTAGCAAATTCTTTCTTGAATTCGCCTCCTGGGTAAATAAAAAAGACAGTTCATTAAAGAAATTATGAAAAAATTGTAAGTAAGTAGCAAATTCTTTCTTGAATTCACCTGCTGAATAAACAAAAAAGACATTTCGTTCCAGAAATTATGACAAAATTCCAAGTAAGTAACAAACTCTTTATTGTTTTCATGACTTAGATACACGATGTAGAAATTTAATTCAAGAAATTATGAAAAAATTCTCAGTAAGTAGCAATTTCTTTCTTGAAGTCAACTCTTGGATACACAATACGGAAATTTCATTTAAGAAATTATGAAAAAAAACAATTTCTTTCTTGAAGTCAACTCTTGGATACACAATACAGAAATTTCATTCAAGAAATTATGAAAATATTTGTAAGTAAGTAACAAACTCTTTTTGTTTTCACCTCTTGGATATACAGTACAGATACTTCATTCAAGAAATTATGAAAAAATCGCAAGTAAGTAACTTTTTTTTCTCTTTATCAAAAACAATTTTCACTTAGCTACACGATGTAGAAATTTAATTCAAGAAATTAGGAAAAAATTCTCAGTAAGTAACAATTTCTTTCTTGAAGTCAACTCATGGATACACAATACGGAAATTTCATTCAAGAACTTCATGACTTAGATACACGATGTAGAAATTTGATTCAAGAAATTATGAAAAATTCTCAGTAAGTAACAATTTCTTTCTTGAAGTCATCTCTTGGATACACAATGCGGAAATTTCATTCAAGAAATTATGAAAATATTTGTAAGTAAGTAACAAACTCTTTATTGATTTCACCTCTTGGATATACAGTACAGATACTTCATTCAAGAAATTGTGAAAAAATCGCAAGTAAGTAACTTTTTTTTCTCTTTATCACAAACAATTTTCACTTAGCTAAATGATGTAGAAATTTAATTCAAGAAATTATTGAAAAATTCTCAGTAAGTAACAATTTCTTTCTTGAAGTCAACTCTTGGATACGCAATACGGAAATTTGATTCAAGAAATTATGAAAAAATTGTAACTAAGTAGCAAATTCTTTCTTGAATTTACCTGCTGGACAAACAAAAAAGAAATTTCGTTCAAGAAATTATGACAAAATTCTAAGTAAGTAACAAACTCTTTATTGTTTTCACGAGTTAGATATACGACCTAGAAATTTAATTCAAGAAATTATGAAAAAATTCTCAGTCTAAGTAGCAAATTCTTTCTTGAATTCACCTGTTGGATAAACAAAAAAAAAAAAACAAAAAAGACATTTCGTTCAAGAAATTATGACAAAATTCTAAGTAAGTAACAAACTTTATTGTTTTCACGAGTTAGATATACGATGTAGAAATTAAATTCATGAAATTATGAAAAAAATTCTCAGTAAGTAACCATTTCTTTCTTGAAGTTAACTCTTGGATACACAATACGGAAATTTCATTCAAGAAATTATGAAAATATTTGTAAGTAAGTAACAAACTCTTTATTAATTTCACCTCTTGGATATACAGTACAGATACTTCATTCAAGAAATTATGAAAAAATCGCAAGTAAGTAGCTTTTTTTTCTTTATCACAAACAATTTTCACTTAGCTACACGATGTGGGAAATTTAATTCAAGAAATTATGAAAAAATTTTCAGTAAGTAACAATTTCTTTCTTGAAGTCAACTCTTGGATACACACAATACGGAAATTTCATTCAAGAAATTATAAAAAATATTTGTAAGTAAGTAACAAGCTCTTTACTGATTTCACCTCTTGAATATACAGTACAGATACTTCATTCAAGAAACGTGATTAAACACGTTTTGAAACTACATGCTATTTGTATGCCTTTCCTTGGCACCTTTCCAAACGAGCAGGGATTCCCCACTGGTTCCTACACATTGCAAAAAAGTGAGCAGTACGAAAACTCCACGTTTTCAACCAGACTGGTTTTTTAGGGACCAATAAGGAGAGATATGCAAATTCGACATAGCTTTATTTCATTTTTTTAAGGTTCATTTAGACGAAGTTACGTGCGCGCACGTAACTTCGTCTAAATGAACCTTAAAAAAATGAAATAAAGCTATGTCGAATTTGCATATCTCTCCTTATTGGTCCCTAAAAAACCAGTCTGGTTGAAAACGTGGAGTTTTCGTACTGCTCACTTTTTTGCAATGTGTAGGAACCAGTGGGGAATCCCTGCTCGTTTGGAAAGGTGCCAAGGAAAGGCATACAAATAGCATGTAGTTTCAAAACGTGTTTAATCACGTTTCTTGAATGAAGTATCTGTACTGTATATTCAAGAGGTGAAATCAGTAAAGAGCTTGTTACTTACTTACAAATATTTTTTATAATTTCTTGAATGAAATTTCCGTATTGTGTGTATCCAAGAGTTGACTTCAAGAAAGAAATTGTTACTTACTGAAAATTTTTTCATAATTTCTTGAATTAAATTTCCCACATCGTGTAGCTAAGTGAAAATTGTTTGTGATAAAGAAAAAAAAGCTACTTACTTGCGATTTTTTCATAATTTCTTGAATGAAGTATCTGTACTGTATATCCAAGAGGTGAAATTAATAAAGAGTTTGTTACTTACTTACAAATATTTTCATAATTTCTTGAATGAAATTTCCGTATTGTGTATCCAAGAGTTAACTTCAAGAAAGAAATGGTTACTTACTGAGAATTTTTTTCATAATTTCATGAATTTAATTTCTACATCGTATATCTAACTCGTGAAAACAATAAAGTTTGTTACTTACTTAGAATTTTGTCATAATTTCTTGAACGAAATGTCTTTTTTGTTTTTTTTTTTTGTTTATCCAACAGGTGAATTCAAGAAAGAATTTGCTACTTAGACTGAGAATTTTTTCATAATTTCTTGAATTAAATTTCTAGGTCGTATATCTAACTCGTGAAAACAATAAAGAGTTTGTTACTTACTTAGAATTTTGTCATAATTTCTTGAACGAAATTTCTTTTTTGTTTGTCCAGCAGGTAAATTCAAGAAAGAATTTGCTACTTAGTTACAATTTTTTCATAATTTCTTGAATCAAATTTCCGTATTGCGTATCCAAGAGTTGACTTCAAGAAAGAAATTGTTACTTACTGAGAATTTTTCAATAATTTCTTGAATTAAATTTCTACATCATTTAGCTAAGTGAAAATTGTTTGTGATAAAGAGAAAAAAAAAGTTACTTACTTGCGATTTTTTCACAATTTCTTGAATGAAGTATCTGTACTGTATATCCAAGAGGTGAAATCAATAAAGAGTTTGTTACTTACTTACAAATATTTTCATAATTTCTTGAATGAAATTTCCGCATTGTGTATCCAAGAGATGACTTCAAGAAAGAAATTGTTACTTACTGAGAATTTTTTCATAATTTCTTGAATCAAATTTCTACATCGTGTATCTAAGTCATGAAGTTCTTGAATGAAATTTCCGTATTGTGTATCCATGAGTTGACTTCAAGAAAGAAATTGTTACTTACTGAGAATTTTTTCCTAATTTCTTGAATTAAATTTCTACATCGTGTAGCTAAGTGAAAATTGTTTTTGATAAAGAGAAAAAAAAAGTTACTTACTTGCGATTTTTTCATAATTTCTTGAATGAAGTATCTGTACTGTATATCCAAGAGGTGAAAACAAAAAGAGTTTGTTACTTACTTACAAATATTTTCATAATTTCTTGAATGAAATTTCTGTATTGTGTATCCAAGAGTTGACTTCAAGAAAGAAATTGTTTTTTTTCATAATTTCTTAAATGAAATTTCCGTATTGTGTATCCAAGAGTTGACTTCAAGAAAGAAATTGCTACTTACTGAGAATTTTTTCATAATTTCTTGAATTAAATTTCTACATCGTGTATCTAAGTCATGAAAACAATAAAGAGTTTGTTACTTACTTGGAATTTTGTCATAATTTCTGGAACGAAATGTCTTTTTTGTTTATTCAGCAGGTGAATTCAAGAAAGAATTTGCTACTTACTTACAATTTTTTCATAATTTCTTTAATGAACTGTCTTTTTTATTTACCCAGGAGGCGAATTCAAGAAAGAATTTGCTACTTACTTAAAATTTTTGATAATTTCTTAAATGAAATTTCTGCATTGTGTATCCATGAGGTAACATGAGTGTGTTACCTATTTAGAATTCCTTCATAATTTCTTGAATGAAATTTCAGTATTGTGTATCCAATAGGGGAAAACAATAAAGACTTTATTACTTACTTGCGATTTTATTATTATTTCTTGAATTAAATATCTGTATTGTGTCCAGGAAGCGAATTCAAGAAAGCTATTGTTACTTACTTACAATTTCTTCATAATTTAATGAAATGAATAAAACTATTCTAAAGAATAAAGACGGGTTAAGCTTAAAGATATTTATTGCTTAAACGTATTAACATATTTTTGAAAGAATTTGCTACTTACTTACAATTTTTGATAATTTCTTAAATGAAATTTCTGCATTGTGTATCCATGAGGTAACTTCAAGACAGAGTTTGTAGCTTACTTAGAGTTTCGTCATAATTTCTTGAATGAAATGTCTTTTTTTATTTATCCAGGAGGTGAATTCAAGAAAAATTTGTCCCCATGTGTCTGACAATAGATGTATGCAAATTCCTTTTCTTACATCTCCGACGTTTTATTAGACATTCTAAACGTTTGATATGCTAGCTTACTCTAAAAATAATGAACACATAACAATGTAATGCAAAATATATTTTTAATGAAATAATGCTATGTAGAATATTAATACAAAAAATATATTATGATACATTATTAATATCAACAATTAACTTTGGACATTTTGAATCTGTTCCATAAAATAGTTCACCATGTTCTCTCTTGATATTATAGCTATTGTCTTCTCTTAGTTCGTAATCAGTAGAATAATCATTATTCCATTTTGAGTCATACACAATTTTTACTGGTGTCTCATCAAAAGGCTCAATATGCTTTTCGTCTTTGGTATTATTTGGTTCAATGACTGTTTGACCAATGGCAGTAACGTTTGCTGGTGCTTTGTTTTTCATCGATTCATCTTTATATTCCATCGTGATATTTTCTGACAATGCCCTTTTTATTTTTCTGACAATTTCACTGTCTATTATCACATTATTTTTACACAGGTAACAGTTTCGGCACGTAGACAAGATATGGTTTACGATATTAGTAGAAGAGTAGGCCTTTCTTTTATTGATCTTCCGTTGAATGCTAATACCTGAAAGGTGACGATTGGATGTATCAGTAGGTAATGTGTTACCTGCAACAGTAGCAAGGAGTTGTCCTCTATCATCAATGATTATTTTTATGTTGGCATTCTCTTTGAGTGCAATCATCTCTGGAGATCTCAATCTCGCATAACCACCAACATAAGAGTTGAATTTTTTCGGTATTCCAAAGAAATTTAATTCCTTACTGTCATGACAATGCATGCATACATTTCCAATAGTGCTACCACCTGTACTTGTTTCAAAGTTTAAATATTTCTCTTTGTCGGCATTCAATGCTACAATAACCTTGTTATGTAAACACACTTTATTAAAATGCTCCATCTTCACTTTTTTTTTAAAGATATGACTTATGTGTTTATCGTTCCACTGCGTAAAAAATACTGATTTAATACATGCAATAGATTAGGTTGTGTCAATAACCAGTCATAGAATACCAGTGGGAAAGTCACATCGTGTCTCTGACCAATCACAGAGCGCTGTCAATAACCGGTCATAGAATGCCAGTGGGAAAGTCACATCGTGTCTCTGACCAATCACAGAGCGCAATTGTTAGAACTGTAAGCATATTTTGACATTTTAAGTTATGTACAGAAAGAAAAAAATAAATAAAGTTGAAAAATTTCGAAGTTTTAAAAAAGTTTGAATTAAACACTTTTAGGATATCGAGTGTCTTTACTGAAAAACTACTGCATTACAGAGTCTCTCAAACCCCTTAAAGCTCTTTTAAAAGATACAAAAACTACTTATTTAACACAAAAATTTCGTTTTTAATGACCACCAAGTAAAGAAAAACCACACGGAAACAGGCATCTGAGTCTCTCAAACCCCTTAAAGCTCTTTTAAAAGATACAAAAACTACTTATTTAACACGAAAATTTTGTTTTTAATGACTACCAAGTAAAGAAAAACCACACGGAATTAGGCAACTGAGTCTCTCAAACCCCGTAAAGCTCTTTTAAAAGATGCAAAAACTACTTATTTAACACAAAAATTTCGTTTTTAACGACCACCAAGTAAACAAAAACCTCACGGAAACAGGCAACTGAGTCTCTCAAACCCCTTAAAGCTCTTTTAAAAGATAGAAAAACTACTTATTTAACACAAAAATTTCGTTTTTAATGACTACCAAGTAAAGAAAAACCACACGGAATTAGGCAACTGAGTCTCTCAAACCCCGTAAAGCTCTTTTAAAAGATACAAAAACTACTTATTTAACACAAAAATTTCGTTTTTAACGACCACCAAGTAAAGAAAAACCACACGGAATTAGGCAACTGAGTCTCTCAAACCCCGTAAAGCTCTTTTAAAAGATACAAAAACTACTTATTTAACACAAAAATTTCGTTTTTAATGACCACCAAGTAAAGAAAAACCACACGGAAACAGGCAACTGAGTCTCTCAAACCCCTTAAAGCTCTTTTAAAAGATACAAAAACTACTTATTTAACACGAAAATTTTGTTTTTAATGACTACCAAGTAAAGAAAAACCACACGGAATTATGCAACTGAGTCTCTCAAACCCCGTAAAGCTCTTTTAAAAGATGCAAAAACTACTTATTTAACACAAAAATTTCGTTTTTAACGACCACCAAGTAAACAAAAACCTCACGGAAACAGGCAACTGAGTCTCTCAATCCCCGTAAAGCTCTTTTAAAAGATAGAAAAACTACTTATTTAACACAAAAATTTCGTTTTTAATGACTACCAAGTAAAGAAAAACCACACGGAATTAGGCAACTGAGTCTCTCAATCCCCGTAAAGCTCTTTTAAAAGATACAAAAACTACTTATTTAACACAAAAATTTCGTTTTTAACGACCACCAAGTAAAGAAAAACCACACGGAATTAGGCAACTGAGTCTCTCAAACCCCGTAAAGCTCTTTTAAAAGATACAAAAACTACTTATTTAACACAAAAATTTCGTTTTTAATGACCATCAAGTAAAGAAAAATCACACGGAATTAGGCAACTGAGTCTCTCAAACCCCTTAAAGCTCTTTTAAAAGATACAAAAACTACTTATTTAACATAAAAATTTCGTTTTTAATGACCATCAAGTAAAGAAAAATCACACGGAATTAGGCAACTGAGTCTCTCAATCCCCGTAAAGCTCCTTTAAAAGATACAAAACTACTTATTTAACACAAAAATTTCGTTTTTAATGACCATCACGTAAAGAAAAATCACACGGAATTAGGCGACTGAGTCTCTCAATCCCCGTAAAGCTCCTTTAAAAGTTACAATAACTACTTATTTAACACAAAAATTTCGTTTTTAATGACCATCAAGTAAAGAAAAATCACACGGAATTAGGCAACTGAGTCTCTCAATCCCCGTAAAGCTCTTTTAAAAGATACAAAAACTACTTATTTAACACAAAAATTTCGTTTTTAATGACCACCAAGTAAAGAAAAATCACACGGAATTAGGCAACTGAGTCTCTCAATCCCCGTAAAGTTCTTTTAAAAGATACAAAAACTACTTATTTAACACGAAAATTTCGTTTTTAATGACCATCAAGTAAAGAAAAATCACACGGAATTAGGCAACTGAGTCTCTCAATCCCCGTAAAGCTCTTTTAAAAGATACAAAAACTACTTATTTAACATAAAAATTTCGTTTTTAATGACCATCAAGTAAAGAAAAATCACACGGAATTAGGCAACTGAGTCTCTCAATCCCCGTAAAGCTCCTTTAAAAGATACAAAAACTACTTATTTAACACAAAAATGTCGTTTTTAATGACCATCAAGTAAAAAAAAATCACACGGAATTAGGCAACTGAGTCTCTCATTCCCCGTAAAGCTCTTTTAAAAGATACAAAAACTACTTATTTAACACAAAAATTTCGTTTTTAATGACCATCAAGTAAAGAAAAATCACACGGAATTAGGCAACTGAGTCTCTCAATCCCCGTAAAGTTCTTTTAAAAGATACAAAAACTACTTATTTAACACAAAGAACCCCCATGTAACTGAACCCCTGTATAACTGAAACCCCTGTACAACTGAACCTCCGTGCTAAATTTCATTACGTTTAATATCTAGCCACCAAATGCTCCAAGCCTCAGAAGAAAAAGTGATTTTGAAAACAGGGAGCCCGATTTACGAAAAAAAAGGGATACCCCCCGTGCAACTGAACCCCCCTTGTAACTGAACCCGTGTATAACCGAAACCCTCCGTGCAACTGTATCCCCTTTAACTGAACCCTCGTGCAACTCACCCCTCTATGCAACCCACCCCCCTCATAACACTTTTCAGCCATTTCTTTTTAAATTGACAATATTTTTCAAACGTTACTTACGTATTATACAGACCACATCGGCGAGGTAAAGCTAGGTCAAGTCACAATGTCATTCTATCGTTACTTTTCAATTAAGCTATTGAATACTTTCTAGCAATGTCCCTTGTAAGCGTCTACGCAAATATCTTTTCGCAAAAAATTCGCAAATCTCGTAAACTAAAGAAGTAATTACCCTTTTCATAAACATTAGTCCTTCTATTAATGAACCCATGAAGCGAAACCAGTCTTATAGCATCACACAATCTCGCTCCTAGTTCCAAAAATGGAATGCATGTAGCGTTCGTAGTAATAGGTTTAAAAACCTATTAGCCAAGTTTAAAAAAAAAAAAACCTACTAATCAACTTACAGATGAATGACCACGGAACTTTCTCTAATCGACTGACACACAAAAAATCGATGTCATAATAAAAAAAAAACATGTATATTCCTTGAAAGAGTGTGATGACCTGTTTACCTACCAGAAGAACCTGTTTGGTACAGGGGCCCCATAGAAATGGAACCTACTACTCTACTTTTTATTTAAAACTGTTATAGAAAAATACTGAGATTCGACGAAGCTTTGCTGTTTTGACATACCCTACAAAATAGGATGATAAATTTTGCAATTTTTTTGGGGGGGAGGGCCCCCTGACTCTGAGATTCTATAAATTTTAGACCACCCCCCTTTTGGTACCCTCCACAGTCCAAACTTAGCGCCTTCTTCGTGATGTCAGTCTGCCCATGCTCTTACTTTTTCAGACTACATAATCCATCTAATTTAATTCAGTAATGGTAGCAATTCAAGTCAGAGTTTGCTAACCAGCAAAATAGATTAAAGACCTCCACTCCCCCCCCAGTCCACTTACGACGTGTATGCCTTTGTCTATTATCGCTTTTACACGATTTTTCTTGTTCCATATCATTGTATATATAATTATTGATATACAGTGTTCTATTATATATACCGTGTTCCATATACACGACATGGAATATACTCTTTTAGACGTAGTCTAAATAATATATCTAAAAGATTCAGATATAATCCAAATAAATTCAGTAATGGCCTTATAAAAAACTATGTTGATCAATTTCAGAATCATTTATTATTAAAAACAAAATAATAGACGCGACTGAGGCTGGATCAAATGGCAATGTTTTTTTGTTTTTTTTTATAAATGAAATAACAAACTGTTACCGAAGAATGAAGAGAGAGGGAAAGAGAGAGAGAGAGAGAGAGAGAGAGAGAGAGAGAGAGAGAGAGAGAGAGAGAGAGAGAGAGAGAGAGAGAGAGAGAGAGAGAGAGAGAGAGAGAGAGAGAGAGAGAGAGAGAGAGAGAGAGAGAGAGAGAGAGAGAAAGAGAGAGAGAGAGGAGAGAGAGAGAGAGAGAGAGAGAGAGAGAGAGAGAGAGAGAGAGAGAGAGAGAGAGAGAGAGAGAGAGAGAGAGAGAGAGAGAGAGAGAGAGAGAGAGAGAGAGAGGAGAGAGAGAGAGAGAGAGAGAGAGAGAGAGAGAAGAGAGAGAGAGAGAGAGAGAGACAGAGAGAGAGAGAGAGAGAGAGAGAGAGAGAGAGAGAGAGAGAGATAGAGAGAGAGTTTGATAACTAGCCAAAGAGATTTAGAGCCCCGTCCAGCAAATTACGACGCGTATGCCTTTGTCTATTATCGCTTTTACACGATCTTTCTTATTCCATATGCGATATTTGGATATAATCTTTGCGATTTTTAATGTATTTCATTGCTTCTGCCAAATTGGTCTCCAAATCTGTCATGAGCCCCGGGCCACCTCCTTCAAGATCTTTTTCAAACTATGAAAAAACTGTGTTGATAGTTTTACAATTTATGTACTTACCGCATTTGTCATCCCCGTAGAAAATTCCCCTCCTCCCCGAAAAATGTCTGTCTACTTCCCAATAAGAAATACTATTGGTAAATAATGGACAAATTT